>OY757311.1:62780934-63380934 GCA_963583905.1 Stenurella melanura
CGGTAGTGCGTTTAACGTCGATTTTTGTTTTTAGTTACCGCATATCTCCGGTTATTGGTTATTTTATTGGTATTAGATTCAAACTATAGACGGTGCTACGAAGCATTTGCTACAAGACATAACCTTAAAGTTGAGTCACGTTCATCGTGTGAAGAGTGAAAAGACTCTAAAAGTAGATGTATAAAAAAAGTTATTTAGTATTTGGTTTATAAATATATAAAATAAACAATAATTATTTCAAGATGGATGCTTTACTTGAGGCTGCTGCGCTAGGGAACCTGGAAGTTGAAGATGTTGAAGCTGGCATATTGGTGGATGTTTTTCAGGACAGTCAAGTGCAAAGAAATAGGGCTGTCTAAAATGGCCATCTAAATTTAGACAACTTAACTGATAAAGAAATCCTAAAATATTTTGAATTCAGAAGATAGCATTTGGAAAGATTTGCAAGAGTATTGGGAATTCCGAACGTAATAAAGACGGCAGATCGCCATATTACTACTAGACTTGAAGGCTTGTTCATATGTCTGCATCGTTTAGCATATCCTAACAGAATAGTAGATTTAGAACCATTATTTGGATTGTCAGCCCAGTCAATGTCAGATGTTTCAAATACGGTGATGGAAAGTATCTATGAAAATCATTTTCATCTGTTGCGAAATTTAGGCAATTTGTCATGGCTAAATTGTGCTAAACTTCAACAGTATGCACATACCATTGCAGATAAAGGAGCTCCAGTATATAACTGTTGGGGATTTATTGACGGAACTGCTCGAGCAACTTGCAGACCAACAGTAGACCAGGAAAATTATTACTCAGGACATAAGAGACACCATTGTGTTAAATACCAATCAGTTGTTGCTTCTACGTCACAAAATTATTTATTTAAATTTAATTTTCAAAAATAATCAGGCGTAAAAGAAAAACTGTAACCATGCAAAACCCATTAACTTTTACTGAAGAACATAATGAGCTTATTAAAAATATACTTTTTTTTAAATGCAAACACTCCATTGTTTAGGCCATTAACTTTTTGGTGGCATCATCCTAATGTTTTGGTGGTCTTCCTCTCAGTCTTTTGCCAACTGGTTTCCTCTGGATAATCAAGTGTTCTATACACACCACTATCACCACCACACAATCTCCAAAGCCTAGACTGTTCAGAAGGGGGTTACACATTTGAAAGACGCAGACAATATCCATTACCCAACAACATTGCCTGTGTTGGAGTTGAGGATTGAACCCAGTCTGACCAAACATGCTTGCCATTAATACGCTTTAACCGACTGAGCTACCATGACCTCTCTACTATTAATGTAGCCAAAAAAATGAGAGGATTTGAGAAAATATGATACTGAAAAGTAGCTTTGGGGGACTTATTTCTTGGAGAATTGAGTTGTTGGTGCAATAGGCTGTCTAGACTCTGTTTAGTTTTTGTTTCTTTGTCTTGAATCGTTGGTTTAGAACACAGAGCAATTAGAGGTGCAGTTTTACCAATCGGAAAGGGATGATACAATACAAAATGGCGGACGTGAAAGATGTTTTAGAAAAAGATCTATGTAATTATTGTGCCAAACCAGTATCTAAAAAAATTATTAAGTGTTTAAAGTGTGATAAAATATACCACAATAGCTGCTCTGCAAGAGTGGTATGTTGTGAAATGAAACTAGGGGACCAAACCCCTCAAACAAAGAAATCAAGAGCTGAAGACTTAGTGAATGAAGATGGGGATTTATTGTCATTATCAATATCAAACAAAGAATTAACTACTGAAAATCATATAATTAAATTAGAAAATACAAAACTCAAACAACGAGTGGAACAGTTAGAAGAAAAAATACAAGTTTTACTCACGGGAAAAGATTTGCATGCAAATAATCCACAAAATGCACAGAGCTGCAATAGTATCCAAAAGCATGAGATGCATGCACTCATAACACAAGAGGTTGATAGGAGACTTTCTACCATTTTAGAAGACTTTGAATTAATAAAAATTAAAATTAATAATTTAGAATGCTTAAATAAAGGTCAAAAACAAATAATGGAAAAAGAAGTCACAAAAAAAGGTGAATCTTCAAGTCACATAAAAACTCAGATAAAGAATGTAAACAAACCTGTAGTTCTCAAACAAAAGCCAAATCTAATTATTCCAAATGAGCTGGAAATTAGACAAGGACAAATTATAACAGATAAACCTTCAGAAGAAGGACCATCATATGGCCAGATTACTGCCTCTCAGGTAAAAACAGCAATAAATGATGCACTTGCTTGTTCTGAAGGAATGTTCAAACCAGTAACACATAAAAGAGGAAAAAACAAATCTAGAGTTATGCGTGGTACTGCAATTTTACCAGAAAACGAATTATTTAAAAGTTCATCTAGCAAAATGTGGTTGTATGTAGGGAAAGTAAACAAGGATGTGAATTCTGAAATAGTTAAGCAATTTATAAAGACGAAAGCATCTATAGGTAATGAACAGCTTGTGGTCGAGCAATTAAATACAGTGGGCCACTTTAATTCATTCAAAGTTGGGGTCAATCTTCAATTCTTTGGTAAAATAAATTCCGCTGATTTCTGGCCAGAAGGAACCGTCTTTAGACGATTCAATTTCAAAAGAGTGATAACGACTCCCCGAGCACAGCGGTACAAGGCACTGACAACCTATTAAGTCAAAATATGTCGCATCGGCAAAGCAATTTCGCTAATGAAATTAATGAAAATTTTTCCATAGTTCCCAACAATCGTCTAGTAATGTAGAGGGATTAAGTATCTATTACCAAAATGTAACTACTAAAAAAAGAATAAAAGAAAATATAAATGACATGAAAGATGTTACGATTCTTTATCAGAATGTGAGAGGTTTAAGATCGAAAACCAAAATTTTCTATGAAAACGTACTAGTGAACCATTTCGACATCATATGTGCTTCCGAAACTTGGCTAAATGACTCATTCTATGACATGGAACTATGTAACGAAGAATATACAGTGTTTAGAAATGACAAAAACTACTCTGAATCAGGAACCCAAAGAGGCGGAGGTGTTCTGTGTTTAGTGAAAAAGAAATACAAACCATTTCTGGTTGGCAAAAGTGAAAGCACTGATTTTCAGTGGATATGTGTCAAATTTCATGTCAAAAAAATAAACTGTGTAATCTGCTGTCTGTATATTAGGTCTGGGTCCAGCCTGGCAGTGTATGAGAACTTTTTGGATTCCATACAAAATTATGACGAATTTATTTCCGATAATCTATTTATTCTTGGAGACTTTAATATTCCTGAAATTAGAAATAGAACTTATAATCTTGCAAGCGGTTCAGCTAAGGCCAGGACAATTTATGATATAACATGTAGGTATGATTTGTATTCAATAAATGACATTCAAAATCATGTAAACAGCACTTTAGATTTAGTATTGACAAACATGACTGAAGCAAGGGTGTTTCTATCTGAAACCCCTCTAGTACCAATAGATAACTATCATCCCCCACTGGAAATCAAATTTGGCCTTGTTACCGTTAATGCTAACAGCAATCAGGATATTAACAGAAATGAGAGATGTTATAATTTTAAAAGAGGAGATTACCTTAAGTTATATCATCTTCTTAGTCAATGTAACTGGAGGGACACTATCACATCTGGAGATCCTAACGAGTGCACCGACCAATTTTACACTGCACTGTACCAAATATTAGATGAATGTATTCCACAGAAAAAGATATTTAAAAAAAATAAGTATCCTAACTGGTATACAACAGACCTTATAAAAAAAATTAAAACAAAAAAACGATACTCTAAAAAATCGAAAAAAGACCCCATGTACAAGCACAGATTTTGCGAATTAAGAGCAGAGGTTAAGCAGCAAATCAAAATATGTCATGCTAATTATATCAAAAACATTGAGACTGACATAAGTCACAATCCTAAAAAATTCTGGGAATATATACAGAGTAAAAGAACTAATTCAAATATTGCATATAGATTCTCCATGAATGATAATATTTTTGAAAATGATGAAGACATTGCCAATGCTTTTGCAGATTATTTTCAATCCGTCTACAGTACCAATGCACCATCTGCATCTAATTCAAATTACAAGAACTATGACCTTGATAAGTTAATTGTTAAAAATATAACGACAGATGAGATTCGCAAAGCAATAAAATCACTAAAACCTAAGACTGCAATAGGTGCAGACAAAGTGCCAACATATTTTTATAAAGCTTATATGGATTTACTGGTGCTCCCACTACAAATTATATTCAACATTTCTTTAAACGAAAGGAAATTTCCAGATAAATTCAAGGTTGGTCGAGTCACTCCCATACATAAAACAGGAAATACAAGCGTTATAACAAACTATCGACCTATTACAGTTTTACCTGCCCCATCAAAAATACTTGAACGTGTAATATATAACAGAATGTACTCTCATGTTTCCGCAGTCCTTATTGAACAGCATGGTTTTGTTAGTAAGAGATCTACTGTTAGCAACCTATGTGTATTTTCAGATTATGTCGCTCATAAAATAGAGAAATCCCAGGTAGACACTGCATACAATGACCTATCAAAAGCATTCGATAGAGTTAATCATAACGTATTAATAACGAAACTACAGCATTTCTCTATTGAAGATGACTTACTGCAATATTTACTATCATATCTTACTAATCGACCACAATATGTCAAATTTAATGATTGTTCCTCACATATATTTGTGCCAACATCTGGAGTACCACAAGGTTCGATATTAGGGCCCTTGCTCTTTGTAATGTTTGTCAATGATATCTCCGATTATATTGAGCATTCAAATTTTTTAATGTATGCAGATGACCTAAAACTGTTCCTTCAAATCAACACCATAAAAGACACTGATAGGTTACAAAGTGACCTTGAGGCCATCTCTACTTTTTGTAAGGACAATGACCTGGCCTTGAATGTATCAAAATGCAAGATTATAACCTATACGAAAAAGAAAGACCCTATTATAGCCGCATATAATATCAACAAGATTCAGATTGAAAGACTGAACGAAATTAAAGACCTTGGCATTTTATTCACTAATAATTTCTCATTTAACAGTCATATAATAGGTCTTACCTCTGAATGCTATAGGAAATTAGGATTTATTCTTAGGTCAAGTAAAGACTTTACTCATAATACCTGCATTTTGCTGTTTAATTCATATGTACGCTCGAAGCTTGAATATTGTTGCGTTATATGGTCTCCAAGAACATACCTATACACTGACATGTTGGAAAAAGTCCAAAAACTGTTTTTAAGATCTATGTATTTTAAAAAACATAGAATATGGCCTTTTCTGATATCTTATCAATGTCAACTATCAGAATTTAACATAACTTCTCTCATTAAGCGCCGAAAAGACATACAAATATTGTTTATATTTGACATATTAAATAATCTCCCCACAATCTCAGCAAGTTCGGGACAAATAAATGGCAAAGAAATAAACGAGACTGTCACAAAAGCGATAAATAATGAAGTACCACAGCTATTAAGTAACTTGGAGGAAAAAATACTTGCTAAAACTGACGATATCAATACACGTATCTCTAATCTCACCGAATCCAATAAAGATATGATTAAGCTGCTAACTGGAAGAGGACAACAACCTAAAAACATTCAGACAAATAACACGTGCTCTGGTGAAGACGAACTGTTCTCCCTTATTTATGAAAAAGTTAAATCCGAGTTTGAAAACAGATTCAAGATGCTGGAAAAAGAAATAACAACCTTAAAACTAAAATTGGCACCACTAAAGTCGGTAAATGAAAACATTCAAAGAAGTGAAAAAAATGAAGCACAAATATCTACAAGTGAAAAACAAGCAAGTGGACAGATCCGGAGTACCTCAAATTCCAAATCACACAAAAATGATACTGCATCCTCTTTAAAAGAAACACAGGGATCTAGTGTAGGCATCAATGATGAGTATGCTATGAAGTCAGGAAAAATCTGCACTGGCCCAGGTAAACCGAACCTAAAAGTTGCTAACGCAAATATTGGGGAAAGACTTGCTAAATTGTCATGGATATACCTGTCAAACTTAGATGTCGATACCTCACCGCAGGATATAATAAACTGTTTAAACCAGGACTATGCGCACCTATATAAATGTGAGAAACTAAACTCCAAATTTAGAAATCCTAGAAGTGCCTCCTTCAAATTAGGGGTCCCAAAATCCCTAGAACGAGAGTATCTGTCACCTGAGTTCTGGCCAGAAGGTTTCTATATCGATGTATACATACCTAAACAACCAACCGACTACTCACAGCACTCAAAAAACTTCCAATGGAAAAGACGGAATATTCATCGATCTGCAGCTTCTCAAAGGGGGCGGAATCGTTACATTTAAAAGTACTACATACCAACATCCAATGCATAGCAAACAAAATTCCGAACCTAGAACTACACCTTCAAACTGAAAAACCAGACTTGGTTTGTATAACTGAGCATTGGCTAAAAGAACCACAAGCACAAACAACAACAATCGAAGGCTACTCGTTAATCACTAAACATTGCAGAACCACTGGAATACATGGAGGTGTAGCTATCTATGGTAGCAACGAAATAGGTGCACAAAAACTGAAACAAATTAATGTAAAAAGTGCTGATTTCACCTGTGAAGTGTGTGCTGCAAGCTTAAAAATTGCATACTCAAAACTCGCGGTTGTATGCGCCTATCGCTCGCCTACGGCTCCAGCGGACTCCTTTCTGCGGACATTGAATGAAGCTTTGTTGTGGGTCAATCAATCCTGTCAATATATAATTTTGTGTGGCGACTTCAACATCGATTGTCTCCAAACAAACAAAGACAGCCGTCTACTTTTGGATTTGTTTGCAAGCTTCGAGTTAATAAACACGTTACCAGTTGAACCAACACGTGAAAAAAATGGTTCATCATCAGCTATCGATTATGTAGCCACTAATATAAAAAAATTTACAGGACATAACCTAGACATTGATCTTTCAGATCACAAAGTACAAATAACCACTTTCACTCTTGATCAAATAACTGTACCTAATAGACCAAATAATAAAATAATAAAAATAAGAAAATTCAGTCAACACAATCTAATGATGCTATATAATTTATTATTGGATAGTGATTTTAATAATGTATATAATATTAACAACACAAACAAATCTTGGGACTGCTTCTGGGAAATATTTTATTACTGCTTGGACATCGCTTGTCCCTTAGTTAATTATAAATTAAAAAATAATACTGATGAATCGGCATGGGTAGATGATGAGGTAAGATTTAAAAGTAGCGAACTAAGAGATTTATATTGGCTCAGTAAGTCTTTAAATAATAACGACATCACAAGCCATTACAAGAATACTAAGCGAACATTCACTAACTTAATAAACGCAAAGAAACGGGAATATTATAACACAAAAATATCAAAGGCAAATATAACGTGTAAAGAGGTTTGGAAAATAGTTAATAATAAATTAGATCGTAAGGAAAAGTCACCCGCAATTAGCTCATTAACTATTTCAGGAAATATAATCGAAAATCCCACTGAAATATGCGAAACTTTCTGTAAATACTTCACAACTGTTGCTAAAATTACTTTGGACAATCACTTCCCGGCCCTTGATTATGATAATAGCGATTTAAAGGGGACTATACAATCAATATTCTTTGAAGATATAACAACTCAAGAAATTCGCGATGTAGTAAGAGTAATGCCTAATAAAAAATCTAGTGGGCCAGATGGCGTCCCAATCTCGGTTCTGAAATCTTGCTTGGAAACTATAATAGAACCTTTATGTTACATATTTAACTTATCCATCAGAACAAGTACATTTCCAGACAAATGGAAAACAGCTTCAATCATTCCCATTTTCAAACAAGGAAGCCATGAAATAATTGAAAATTTTCGACCTATTACACTCGTATCTAGTTTTAGTAAAATCTTAGAAAAAATTATACACAACAGAATTTCAAAATTTTTAGAGTGCTATAAGATATTAAGTCCAAGACAACACGGATTTAGAAACAATTATTCCACAACCACTGCCACCTATGACATTTTGCAATTTATATATGAGGGGTTAGATAATAATAAATTTGTCCTAGGCCTCTTCTTCGACCTCACAAAGGCATTCGATTGTATAATCCCAGATTCTCTAATAGATAAACTTTACAAAATGGGAATCAGAGGTGATATAAATGGTTGGATAGAATCTTTTTTGAAAAATCGAAAGGTTTATGTGAAGTTAGAAGACAGTAATTCACACAGTCGGGAAATGAATTTCGGTGTTCCACAAGGAGCAGCTTTATCTCCCTTACTGTTCGCAATATTTGTCAATGATCTTGACGAGTATATGAAAGAACAAGACTCACTCCTAATAATGTTTGCTGACGATATAAGCTTAGTAGTATCGGCTGATTCTCTAGAAGCTCTCCATAAAACTACGACAAAACTACTTACCAGATTTGAAAAATGGTGCAATAAAAATAAAATAATAGTTAACGTATCCAAAACCAAATATATCACATTTCACAAAAAAAAAGTAATAAAACCAATAAAGCTCTTAATAAACAAACAAATCATATCTCCATCTGAACACACTAAATTTCTGGGCATTACAATTGATGAAAAGCTTTCATGGACAAATCACATTAACAATGTAGTGGGGAAACTTAATAGTGGTTATTTTGCAATTAGAAATCTCAAATCCTTTTTGGATCGTAAATATCTAATTAATGTTTACTATGCATTAATATACCCACATTTAAAATATTTAATCATATACTGGGGTCAGGGAAGTGATTGGAACAGAGTCTTTATCTTACAAAAACGCGTCATAAGACTAATTTTTGGACTATCGCCAAGAGATTCTTGTAAGAACACTTTCAAAGACAACAAAATATTAACTTTACCTAGTATTCTTATTTTAGAAGCAGTAATGTTCACCAAGCAAAAGCCAGACTTATATAATCACAGGAATGACATTCACAACTACTCTACACGAAATAACACAGATATACAAATTGACCAGTTCAACTTAAGTTGTTTTAAAAAAAGCCCAAAATATACATGTAGTAATATCTATAATAATATCCCTCGCCATTTAAGAGGGTTAAGTAGAAGCAAGCTAAAGAAAAACTTATTAGAGATGCTACAAAACAAAGCATACTATTCCATAGGCGAGTATTTTGATCAGGAGTGTACTTAAGGTGGCCATATTTATGTGCTAAATTGTGGGTATAATCACATGATTTTAAAGCGAGCTATTTTAAAAAGTATAGGTCATATTTATAAAAGTTGCACATACACGGAAACTACAAACTTTAACTTAGGAAACGTGTGCTTTTATATTGTTAAAAAGTAATATTTTCATAGATAAAAAAAATGCTTAACATGTACCTTAGAAACGATGTCAGCTCGCCACTTCAATAATTATTTTGCACTAGTTAAAATCAAAAATAGGGAAAACCAATACAGACAAGTCCTAACTTAAACATTCACCCATATTATGAAACAAGAAAAAGTCTCATTAGACCCTTCATGTACTAGAAAGCTCGAATTAAATTTTGCGGTGCACTTTTCACATGTTTACTGATATTCTGACATATTTATTTTTCATAGAATGGAATTTTATAAGATTTGATCAGCTAAAAGTTGTTGTCTTAGTTCGGTTACTGTCTCATAGATGACGCAACAGAAAAAGGGAATTATCTGAATTTTATATTTTTATATAGGGTGGACAAAAAAATCAATAGAATGGATCCAATATAAATCGATATAATCGTTAATAATCATTATTCCCCACAGTTATTTTTTTAAAACATCTGCTCTAAAAAAGTCAAATTTCACATTTATTCTTGGTTTTAAACATTTATTAAGTTTTAAAGGTTTGTAACTGTTCTGCATTTACAAATGTGAAATTTGAAAATGTATAGGCTCTTTAGGAAACCTCCGATGTTTAATAATACCTACAATAATGACATACTGTTTATGTTTTCGTGCACTAACGTAAATTTCTTTGTTTTGGATGAATTACGGTAAAAATATATTATTTTAACATGGACAAAAAACGGTTGTTTGTTTATACTTATATTGAATGCAACCGCTATTAGGATAAATTGTTTTGAGAAACAAGCATTCGCTCCGGCATTTATTCGATTTTTCATATTTCAGATTATATCGATTACAAGAATTAATATATTTCAATTATGTCGATCTGTTAGCGCTATATTTATAAAACTATTTTATGAAAAAACATGACATTTCGTTATAATAACTGACAAGAATCAAACCAAATAATACTTTATACACAGGGTGGACACCAAAACATAAAAGAAATGTGACAGGGAAGCATAATGAGTATACGTAAGTGGAATATAGTTGACGCTCTTTAAGAAAGAGAACCTGTTATAACTTTAAAATTGGATAAGGTATATAATGTGGTAAAAGAAGAAAATAATAATCTCCAGAATAATTAATAAGTAAAAAGTGCCAAATATATTATACAATATTATATTATCTGTACATATTTATAGAATATCTTACTAGGATACAAAGTATATATGACGTACTAGGTAGGTACTGATAATATTAATGAAATTGTAATAACAGTATCACTAATATCACACAAGAAAATAAGCAAGGGCCGCTTTATTAATGCGAGGATAACAAGTTATCCTATAGTTAAAGCACAGTTTGTAATAATGCGGTAGGGTCACTTCCTCTGACAGTGATAGCCTCACTCCTGCTATCGACGCGTGAACTAACTCGGTAGGGGAAGTGTCCTACTATATTATTAAACTATTATTTCACTATAGGATGACACTACTTATCCACGCATTGATAAATCGGCCCTCACACATCTTCAGTACAGAACAGAAGGTTTTATTATTCAGTAACAAGCACGATTTCACAGATGACAGATTGATCGACGAAAACAACAATATGCTCAATCGTATCTGCTTTTTTTAAATGTTTTGTCAAAAGTGATGGGTTATAATAATTATTTAGAATATATAGCATATTGTGCGAAAGTGCAGAATAATGCAAATTTCTTACGAGTTGTGGTACGAGCGTTATTACAATAAACTCTGTACAAAAGCATGTTTTTGAGGTAGCCGTAGAACAAGTAATTGTAGCTCTGTGCAACTAACTGACGTCAGTCATCCATAATATAGGTCAACATTGTACTGTTCTCAGTCACATGGTTTTCGTTACATAAAAATTCAAATTTCATATATTTAAGAATCCTCTTTTGTGACTTTTTTTTATTATAGTGTAAAACTTAACTTTAATTTTTCCCGATTTGAATCAAATTTTACTCAAAGGTACAACATGTTAGGATCTACTTATGACTATATGTACTAAAAAAATGAAAAAAGCATATTAAGCATCTTTTATTCGTAAATGTTACTAATGTAACCTGAATTGTCAAGTAATTGTGAAGTACTTTGTAAATTTATTTTTGCTTTTTGTGTATTCTGAAAATTCTACAATCAATATCTTAAATTTCATGAAACTTTGGATTTAATCATTTTGTGTAGTTCTAAACAATTTTCATTTAATTTTTTTTTTTTTTGGTTTTTCAGTTTATTATTTAGAAATTTTGTTCAAATTGGATAAAATTTAAAAAGTTTATAAGGTGATATAATACTATCTATTATGGCAAAATAATTAAACCATTTTTAAAATGTATGCATCTTCCCCATTAAAGTATGTGCACCTTGTTTACATTATATAATTTATGAAATTTTCATAATATTTATTATTCAAATAAATTTACAAATGCCATATAGTGTAGTAACTTGTATTGTGTCTTCCCGTAGCCATTTTGTGCAGGTTGTTTGAAACATACTTAAATTAAGCTTAAGGTGGCCATTCCCTAGAAAGAGACCTCCGATAGGGAAATATTTATTATTTTTGGCCATAACTTTTTTTTCTTAGTACGTATATTTATTAAAATTATAAGAACACCTAAGTAGAACCATAACAAGACTGTTACTATGAATTTTCACTCAATAATTTCCGCGGTTTGCAAAATAGCTAGATTTAAATTTAAGAATTATGTCAATCTCCCTATTTCGTAGTTTTGAATCTAGCTATTTTGCAAACCACTGAAATTATTGAGTGAATATTCATAGTAATAGTCTTGTTATAGTTTTACTTAGGTACTCTTATAGTTTTTTAAAATATATGTACTAAGATATAAAAGTTATGAGCAAAAATAATAGATATATCCCTATCGGATGTCGCTTTCTAGGGAATGGCCACCTTAAATGAAGTACTAAGATGTGTTATGTCTTCATTTTATTATCTTAATTTTTTACCTTGAATTTATGTTCAAATGTCAATATTACTGATTTTTTGCGTTGATCTTTATCTATTGTACAGGCTATGAACATATTAGTTTGTAAAAATTTAAGTGGCTTGCAAGAGTTTCTATCTTAGTACTATCCCATAGAGGCGACCGATATTTTGTTAGGGAGTTATCAATAGAGATGTTGAATTTCCACGTTTCATGACGCGCTAAACCTGTTTCAGGAAAAAAAAATTTTTGAAAATTTTTTTCAAACATTTTTGAAAATTTTTTTCAAACATTTTTGAAAAAATTTTTACCAATTTGAAAAAAATTTGTTTTTGCTCTAATTTAAAATTTCCACGTTTCATGACGCGCTAAACCTATTTCAGGAAAAAAAATTTTTTGAAAATTTTTTTCAAACATTTTTGAAAAAATTTTTACCAAGTTGAAAAAAATTTGTTTTTGCTCTAATTTAAAATTTCTACGTTTCATGACACGCTTAACCTATTTCAGGAAAAAAAAATTTAGAAAATTTTTTTCAAACATTTTTGAAAAAATTTTTACCAAGATGAAAAAAAATTTGTTTTTGCTCTAATTTAAAATTTCTACGTTTCATGACACGCTTAACCTATTTCAGGAAAAAAAAATTTTGAAAATTTTTTTCAAACATTTTTGAAAAAACTTTTACCAAGATGAAAAAAAATTGTTTTTGCTCTAATTTAAAATTTCTACGTTTCATGACACGCTTAACCTATTTCAGGAAAAAAAATTTTGAAAATTTTTTTCACCAATATTTTTGAAAAAATTTTTACCAAGATGAAAAAAATTTGTTTTTGCTCTAATTTAAAATTTCTACGTTTCATGACACGCTTAACCTATTTCAGGAAAAAAATTTTTGAAAATTTTTTTCACCAATATTTTTGAAAAAATTTTTACTACTAAAATGAATTTTTTTTTCTTTCTTCAAATTTAAAATTTTCACGTTTCATGGCATTCTAAGCCTGATTAAAAAAAAAAGTTTTTTGAAATTTTATCACTAAGATAGAATTTTTCTTTCTTTGTTCAGATTTTAACTATCCACGTTTCCATGGCATTCTAAAACTATTCAAACAAATTTAAAAATGTTTTTGAAGAATTTTTTTAAAAATTTTAAAACATTTTTAATCCATTTATGTATCACTACTATAGAACAGACGAAAAAATTTTTTTTGCTCAAATTTAAAATTTCCACGTTTCATATTCCAAACCAATTTCGGAAAAAAAAATTTGCAACATTTTGTTACCAGTTTGGAAAAAAATTTAACACCAGAATGCTCAAATTTAAATGACATTCTAAACCTAGGTATTTCAGAAAAAAAATTTTGAAAATTTTTTTCACCAACATTTTTCAAAAAGTTTTTACCACTAAAATAGATCGAATTTTTTTTTATTTGCTCAAATTTAAAATTTTCACGTTTCATAGCATTCTAAACCTATTTTAAAAATACATCATTTTTAATTTTTAAACTTTTTTTAGCACTAGTATAGAACAGAAGGAAACTTTCCTTTTTGCTCTAATTTAAAATTTCTACCTTTGACATTTTAAGCCTATTTCAGAAGCAAAAAATTTGAAAATTATTTTACCATCTTTTGAAAAATTTAAAAAAAATGAAATTTTTTAACCACCACTATACTTCCACTCCATTACGTGAATGTTGGATTGAAAATGTGACAGATGGCAGTAACATCTTGCATATGCACCTATTATACTTTTATTGAAAAATGTACAGGGTGGTCATCCCAAGAAATAATTCAGTCATGGTGGACATTTGTAAAGGTATTTGCGCAAGCCTGCCATATAAGGCACCTGCTATTTAGTATTGAACTTTTGCTGTTGGATGGGCAATCTGTATATTTTTTTGACCAAAACTTATCAAGTTTTCTTTGTAATAATAGCAATAACTCTACTCCGATTATTATTCTCAATGTCATTTCGTAATTATTATTTTTTTAGAGAGACTGCCATGAACGAGTGAAGTTCTGTGTAAATACCTTTACCGATTTTTTAAATATACGTTAGCAAGTAAAAAAGTTATTGCCAAAAATAATAAATATTTATGTATGGAATGTCCCTCTCTTGACCATCGCCATCTTATTAGATTTCATACAAATAATGCTCTAAACCGTAGTTCAATGAATATGTTTGAAATACTTTGGGGTTTTATTGAAACATTCTTTATAGGATTTTGCAAACAGCAGAAAAATTAACTATCTATAAAAGAAAAACTTTGTGTAGAAATATTAATGAAATCTTTGCATTCTTTCGATAACCTGAATTCTGGTTATGCTAGCAAATTAAAATCCTAAAATGAATTTGTCTAATTTCTTATTTGACAATTCTCATTCTAACACTAGCATCCACACAGTCCCCTACGGCCATGCAGATTAAACTAGTATCCACATAACCCCCTACGATTATGAAGATTCAGTTAAAAATGAGAACAAAGACCTAAAATGAATTTATCTACCTTGTCTTAAAAAAATTTTCATTCCAATGGATTACATTTTCATGAAATCTATCATAAAAATTTTTTTTAAGACAAGGTAGATAAATAAATTCATTTTAGGTCTTTGTTCTCATTTTTAACTGAATCTTCATAATCGTAGGGGGTTATGTGGATACTAGTTTAATCTGCATGGCCGTAGGGGACTGTGTGGATGCTAGTGTTAGAATGAGAATTGTCAAATAAGAAATTAGACAAATTCATTTTAGGATTTTAATTTGCTAGCATAACCAGAATTCAGGTTATCGAAAGAATGCAAAGATTTCATTAATATTTCTACACAAAGTTTTTCTTTTATAGATAGTTAATTTTTCTGCTGTTTGCAAAATCCTATAAAGAATGTTTCAATACAATTATAAGCAAACAAATAATAATTCATTTTTAAACATTTATACTTTGGGGTTTCTTTCAGTATATATTTTTTTACATTTTAAAATTTTTTAATGATTTCCAAGGGGATTTTTTAAGGAAAAAAACTTTATTTATACAGGGCGGTCGTTCTAAATAATTATTAACTACGAAACGACATATGAGAATAATAATCGGAATGTAGGTATCACTATTATTACAAAGGAAACCTGATAACTTTTGGCCAAGAAAATATACAGAGTGCTCATCCGACAGCAAAAATTCAATATTAAATAAAAGGTGACAATTCTGTTAACTATATGCCAAATATTATTGCCATCTGTCACATTTTTAGTTGTACATGCACGTAGTGGAGTGGAAGTATAGTAGTGGAAAATTGTCAGTTTCTCTTTTTTTACAATGACATGAAACGTGGAAATTTTAAATTTGAGCGAAAAAATTTTTTTTTCATTATCTATTCCCTTTAGACGGTCCACCCTGTATATTTTTGTTCGAGTCTTATTACAGTAGATATTATAAATACATTGTAATATAATAGATATATGTAATAATATAATAATTATAAATGCCAATATTTCACATGAAAGCTCTTCTGGATCCAGAATAACATTCAAATGTACCTTTGACCTATAAATTAAAATCCAGTAAAATAATGAGAAATATATTTCGACCCAAGGGTTTCGATATGGAAGGGGGGAAAGGGGATCGGCATGCGGTTAAAAGCAGGTAGATAGATGTTTTTGTTGTTTACATTATTTCGATTTGGAACACTTGTTATTTGGATTGCTCAAGCGAAGTAATGTTTACAACTGGATTAGTTTATAGGATTCTTTATTGCATTTTCACGAATAAACATCTATAGTAAATGATTCGTCCGCTACCCGCTAGGTACCACCACTTAACGGATGGTTAACGACTACCCTTTTCTATGACGTTGTCGAGGTTGTTCTCTTTTGCGAACATGGCGCCCTTAAAATGTATTACGTCTTAACATATTAGAATTATATTTACACCACTTTTAGATCTGTACTGTATTTGTTTAAATTATGTTATTATTGCTGAGTATATGTATTGTAATTGCTATTATTTATTTTAAATTAACCTTTATTTGTAAAGACGTTTCATATCCAATGTATTTTGGCAATTGAAATAAAATATAATACATAAATAAATAAATCAAATAGATGTTCCTGAACTTTTAGGTGCTTTAAACTTTTATGTACCAGATGCCAGACTAAGACGGAGAAATTGTATGTTCAACGCCTCACATATAAACTCGCCGGTCGAAATATGTTCTTTAGAAGTTAACAGTTTAAGCCATTATGTAGATATGTTCAATATTGATAGAAACAAATTAAAATCAGAACTATCTGTGATAAGAAATACATAAATATTTAGTGTTCTTGTGATATTTTTATACTTATACATTAATATTTGTTTTGTCATTAATGTTCCATCTATTTTTCATTTTTCTTTTTCACTGTATGTATGTAATTAGGGAATACCCTGTTTATATTCAGTATAAATAAATAAATAAATAAAGAGGTGGAAAATACCATAGTACAGTAAAATTATAACAAAACAGTCATTTGCTGATTGCTGATACAGACAAGCAAGATATTCTCCCCTACATTTTTTGGAATGCTCAGTAGATTGAAATAGGTTTCAGCACCCCCGCCTCATAGACTCATCCCTATTGGCCAAATATCACCCCCAAATTTATAAAATGTTCTAAACCGTCGCACAAAGTAGAATCACCACTTTTGGCCTGAAATAAGATATTTTATATGTTTGCAATACATGTTTCTACAGCGAGTAAAAAATTCATAAAAAATAAATTTTTATTGATTGTGACAAATTATAATAACGTGATCGCCCTCCCGAATATTAGCCTGTATTGTTTAGACATATCGATGCCTTATTAATGTCTATAATGAAATGTAATTTTTCTGTTGCTGTTGATCGTTTAAAAAATGCTTACTAAGGAGAAAATTGAAATTATTTTAAATCACGGCGAAAATAGAACAAATAGGAACACGGCTCAGATTTTTAACCGAAGATTACCCAAAAGTCTGTTTCTCATTCAACAGTTGGATGTATTTTCCAAAAATTCAAAACAACCGGCACATTTGGTATTGTTCGTATTATTCATCATATTTTTTATTGAAAAAACAAAAAGAAACCATTTCCGCATCGCAAACAGCGAAACACGCGTTCGGGGATAGTTTTTGGCCGATAGGGGCGAAGCTCGAGGGTTAGGGGAGCTGGGACCCCGCACAATCGATTCAGCGCAAAAAATTATGTAAGGGAACATATAATCGTATTGCAGTATCAGAAGTTTTCTGCCAAGCATGGGATATAGCGCAACTATGCACTTTGCGATAAAAAGCCGCATTTTGACGAGATCAGTTTTGTCAGAAAAGTGTTCTTAGGTAATGTCCATGTCAATACGAATCGATCAAACCCACTTAGACTCATGTCACTTAATACTTTAGAATCTTTCCATTTTCTTTTTTGATATGCTGGGAAATTTATTTGCAAAGGGTGACTTGTCTGAAAATGGGTTTTCCATGACTTTGGGGTCTTACAGATGCTGTGGAATCATTTTCAGACATGAATTGAATTAATTACAGTTTTCTATTCTAAGGCGCTCCAGCGAAGAGCTAGAGCATTACTTTAGAGAACAAAGTTGTAGAGGAGGACCTAAATTCCTGAAAAAAAATTCGTACATTGCTAATGCTGCAGCCATTATGGTCGCGGTCTCTCTAACAATAAAGTTTATAATTAATATGGCGATTGATTGGAATTTTATTTCATAATTCTTGGTCATCTTTTCCTTTCTTCTTTTTTGTTAAAATTTCTGTACTAAAAGAAATCTTTTCTCGTGTTTTAGCAAATGTACCGATTCTACAATGTGATATGTCGGCTCGAATACATAGAATTAATTTCAAGACAACCAAAGACCAATTGCTCAAAAAATTATTTAAATTATATAATGAAAGTGTATTTGACAGTGCTCTCCCGGAGGACACTTCGATAGAATGGAATGATAGACTGAGGGGTACTGCAGGATATTGCTATTGCAAGAAAATTACTAGGAAGTCAGGTAGCGTAGAACGGACAGTTAGAATAGTTCTGTCGACGAAAGTGATAGATGCTGCGTATAGACTAAGAGACACTTTAATGCACGAAATGTGTCATGCTGCCACATGGATAGTTAATTGTGTTTCTGATGGCCATGGTCCTTTCTGGAAAGCCTGGTAAGTCTTCTATATATTGCTTTTTCAAATACGAATTATACTTTTTATTAAACCTAGTCACTAATCATATGGTTAGATAGATAGATTTATTCATGTTAATAAATTTTAAAAATTTGTACACACGTCAAACATTCTTATTACAAAACAAATTAAAATAGTAAAATAAAAACAGTACAGTAGATTTACAAAATTTTATCAATTTGGACAAAGTTATGGTACTTAATAGGAATAAAAACACAGGTAAAACAGGTACATAGAAAATCATAAAAATTAAATGTTTGTATGCAGAACATAATTTGTGGGAGAGATTTAGGAATCCCTATCAGATGTTTAAAATTTCCCTCTCTATATCTTCGTATGAAAAGAATGCGTTTTTTATCAAAAAATTTTTCATCATGATTTTGAATTTTTGTTTAGGTAATGCTTTAATGCGGTTATCTAATAAGTTATACAATTTGATACCATAGTAGTTAACACCAGTTTGCCCTCTTGTTAGTCGCGTAAATTCTGTACGTATGTTACCTCTGTTCCGTGTGTCATGCTGATGAAAGTCAGCATTGGTGTTAAGAGTATTTATGTTATCATGAATATGTGTAATACATTGTAACGCATAAATGCTTGGTAAAGTGAGTATTTTGAGTGAGATAAATAGGAGTTTGGTGTCATCCCGGTATCCCAAACCACCTACAATCCTGACCGCCCTCCTCTGAAGACCAAAAATTCTATGTCTACCAGAAGAGTGCCCCCAGGCGAGAATGGCATAGGATAGCCGGGTATGACATAATGCAAAATATGCAGTTTTTAATACATCTGATGATACTGAATTAGACAACTGTCTCAGAGCATAAATTCCTTTTGATATTTGTTCAGCAAGGTAATTAGTATGATCATTCCATCGTAGAGATGGGTCAATGAAGACACCTAGAAACTTAGCACAGGTGGGGTTATTTGGTACATTGGTGAGATCACGTGTACTTGATATAAGTTTTATTGTTTTACTTTCATTAAGTGCAAGAGAATTTGGTGTAAACCATTTCTTTGCTTTTGACAATACGTTATCACACAACATTAAGTTCTCCAAGTTAGGGTCAGATATTTGTAAAGTCGAGTCATCAGCATAAAAAGTGCAGTTGACATTCTCGAGGGCACCTGGTATATCATTAATGTAAATCAGGAACAAAACTGGGCCCAAAATCGAACCCTGTGGCACCCCTGATTTAATTTGTAACATCTCTGAAGATTTTCCATTTAATCTGACACTGATTGCATACGATTTTCTAAATAGGATTTGATAAATTGGATACTAGTAATGCTAAAGTTGTATTTCGTTAATTTTTGGGCCAGCAAGGCATGAGATACACAGTCAAATGCTTTGCTAAGGTCACAAAACAAGGAGGCCGAATAATATCCTTTTTCAAAACAATCTAAGGTGTAGTCAGTAAACTTAATGATGGCATCTATTGTTGATAGATTTTCACGGAATCCAAACTGGAGTTTATATAATATTTTATTTCTCTCTAAATATTCAGTGATTTGAATTTTCATAATTTTTTCAAGAATTTTAGAAATAATTGGGTGAAGAGAAATAGGTCTATAATTATTTAAGTCCTCTGGATCGCCTTTTTTGAAAATTGGAACAACAGACGCGACCTTAAGTAAATCTGGAAATATTCCGGTCCTTAAGCTTTCATTAATTAATTTTGTTAAAGGAATTATGATATGGTTTTTTACAGTTTTTATTAAAGCAATATTTAATCCGTATATGTCCTTACTATTACTATTTTTTAGAGAATTTAATATGTGCCTTACTTCAATGTATGTGACCTCGCGAAATGCAAAAGATTCTGACGTGTCTATTTGTTTGACATATAGTAACGGGTTTATATCTAGTTCTGGGAGACCACCAACAACCTCTCCTGCAACACTGACAAAAAATTTATTGAAATCGTCTGGCTGAATACATATCTCTGGTTGCACTATATTCTGTTTCCTCGATGAATTTATTAGTTCCCATACAGTTTTTGTTTGTTGTATGGTTATTGAGTACTTACAATGTCTGGTAAAACTGATAGCAAGAGAAGAAAAATGTTTCTGTCATAAATTGTTTACTCTTCAGCATGCATATTTTCTAGAATAATTTTACGAACACTTTTCTAAAGTTGTGAATATCGCTCGTAGAAAAAAAAATCGTGATGTGTAGGTTATTGAATTCTGAACAAGTTTAAAAATATCTGCCCTTCACGTTGCATTTGCAAAGCATGTATTCCAGTCTTTGTTAAGTTTCCAGCTTGCTATGTTTACCCCTGCAAGGGATGCCGCATATATCTTATGCAAAATGTCTTTCCGCAGATATCTCTAGATTTTTTATATTTTGTAGATCTCAGGTCACTGATCAATAGTGTCCATGGGCACAACCTTCAATAATAAACTGTTTCAACTTAATATTTTTCTCAAAATATGTTTAGTTTTTAACTGTTCTACCTTATGACAAAGATCACACAGAAGAAATTCGAACCTTTAAATATGCGAACTTTCATCAGCCGCAATAGAATTAAACAATTTGAACCCCTCAAGTGTGTTGTGATGTAGCACAATACTACACCACAATGAAAAACATTCCATATCCCATTACGAATAGGCATGAATAATAAGACAAAATACTGGGTCTACATCAAGTTTAGGAGTATTATGATACTGGAAATATAGATTCTGGTGGTCAAATATACTAATCTTTAATCTTCCATCAAACAGATTCACTTTTTCCAAGAGAGCGCTAAATACTATACTTCATTAGTACAATTTTTCCAGTATGTGTAGTGGCGTTTTTAATGGCACTACATGTGTAGCCAGTGTTATCTATCGCTCTTAAGTTTGAGTTCCGGCTGCGGTAGATGGCAATATCGCAGGGAATAGTAGTTGTCTTGATGTTTATATGTAATTATATTGGTTGAGTGGTAGGATAGCTATAGCTAAACACAATCTTAAAAAATCATACTTTTTTAAACAAATATGTAGTAAATAACATGGTAAATATTTGAGACCAGTTCGACCAACAGACTCGAAGTCTTGTAAGGACATTGTCTAAATAAGGAGCCCTAAGGAACAAGGAGTACCACAATAGATCAATAGAGGTGTCAGTGGGCAAGGCCAGTCACCAGCTCCTTCCAACTAAAATCTAAATCTAAATGAGTAAATAATTGTTACCTTATTATACTCTTCGTTTTATTTTTAATTTTTTATCCAAAGGAAGCCTAGAAAAATAGTCCTCGAAAACGGTGTTAAATAATTGTTTACAATGAATAAACTACTTGGCAGGTTATTATGGAAGCCACATTTTTTCTTATTACTTGCAAACGCTTCTTGTTTTTTTTTTTGTATTGCTTGTCACATCAACAATATGACTGCCCATACCCGCATGGTTCTTTTCTGGTTCTTATAATATATTCTGGATTCTTCATTTTTTCTTTGCTTCAGTCATAACCGCCACACTCTTTATTCTCTGTTGTAATACTTCTTTCTTCATAAATTTTCTTTTATGATGAATTGTTGCATTATCAACTTATTTATGTATAACCTGACAACTTGTAGATGCTATGCTTATTCCATGTGACTACAGCTAGCTGAAGGTAGTGTAGCCAACTTGGCAAAATACTCGGAGTTGCACGATCACTGAGTTATAGAAAAGACTGTATAACTGCGAATTGGAATTTGGTTGGCAACGAATACAGTCAACACTAAAAGCTTTTACCATATCAATAGTGTCGGCCTTGGACTGAATCCCATTACTTTAAAGCTAACTTATGGTTGAACATGTACTAAGGCCTCTACCTTAATAAAAGTGAAATCAGTATAAAAATGGTACAATCTTTTAAAGTAAAATTTTCCTTTTCTAAACTACAAATAAAATTGATTCCTTGTAAAATTAACAAATTTAAAGTTACTCTTGTCAGTGAAACTCAGCGCTGATGTGTGGTTCTAACAGATAGTATCATGATATAGGTGCCATGTGATGTTACTTACTGATCCTCAGCTCGCCTAGCGTGTTTATGAATATAATCATTACAATTCTTCAACAGTCAAAGACCAATAGGTTCATTTAGCAATATAATAGTTTTTAATTATCTATTCCTCATCAATATAGCGTCTGAACAAATTTTAAGGTCGATTGGATCAATAATTCACATTTGAATAAATGTGAATTATTGATCCAATCGACCTAAACATTTGTTCCGACGCTATTGATGAGGAATAGATAATTGAAAACTATTATATTACTACCTATTGGTCTTTGACTGTTGAAGAATTGTAATTAAATAATTAAACAAAAAATTATAAATATCACTATGACAACAGTACTATGTATTGTACAGTCTTTATTTTTTTAGGGCTTGTAAGGCAATGAAGACTTTCCCTGAACTACCTCCGATAAAAAGATGTCATGATTATGCAATAAATACCAAATATACGTATAGATGTACTGGTTGTGGATATAGGTGTGTAGTATACATTTATTTATATTTTTTCGTTTTGTACATACATGAACCATTCATTCAAGTGAAATACAGAGTGCGCCAGTAAGAATGGGAGTTTTTGGGATGGGTGGTGTACGCGAATGGAGGGGATTAGAGCATTGTGGATAAAATCGTTCAACTTGGGGAGATACGCCATTTGTTAGTCACAATGGTTATCTGGACGAGAGAACTTTGTGTGCTCGCAGTCGAGGAGTATTTGAAATTGGGCGAATCTGTGATTGTTTTCTTGTGCAACGGCGTTTCCGCCGACATTTTAATATCCAACACTATGGTCCGGTTCCAAAATGTGACACAATCGTCAGATGGGTTCAGAATTTCAGAACGACTGCATCATTGATAGAACTCTGAGCTCTGTGGCTTGTTTTCAGGCAGAGCGCTCTGGGCTGTGAAGGGTCTCTTGTCTCACTCTATGGTATTAATTCTTATAACAAATTATCTAGTGTGATTAAGGAGGTCAACAATTTTAACAAATACAAATCTAGCCTCAAACAACTTTTACTTGAGAATATTTATATTCGTACAATGAATTTTAATCTGTATTTGTGTCATATTTGTTGTTTATTGTGTTTTGTATTTACTACGTATTATCCCACCTTGTATACTGAATTATGTATTTTTTTCTTATTGACGTTCACATCTGTATTGTAACAGCCTAAGTGATTATATACAAATAAATAAATAAATATTAACGATAGGCAATGTTCTTAAACTTCGACTGTGGTTACGAGATTTCGTATTCATTGTAGTGGTTCTGAAATTCCGAACCTATTTGACGATTGGGTGGGATTTTGGAATCGGACCATGGTGATGGATTTTGAAATGTCGACGGAAATGCCTTTGCACAACAAAATAATTACAGATTTGCCGATTTCAAATACTCCTCGACAGCGAACGTACAATGTTTTCTCGTCCAGATAACCCTAGTGACTAACAAATGGCGTTTCTCCCATAGTTGAATAATTTTTCCACAATGCTCTTCTCCTCTCCATTCACGTATACCATCCGTCTCAAACACACCCATCCTTTCCGCTGCACCCTGTAGTATCGTTTTTAGTAAATTAATTTATTTTATTTTAGCATTGGAAGACACTCAAAATCTCTAGATATAGAACGCAAACGATGTGGGTATTGTGTGGGAAAATTTGAGATATTAATCAACAAAACGACTAAAAAGGGTGAAATAAAATCTGTCCCAGTAACGCCGAAAAAAGAAGCAACTGGTTTTGCTTTATTTGTTAAGGAAAATTATGGTGTTTATAAGAATGCACAACGTAAACATGGTGATGTCATGAAATTGTTAGGACAAAAATTTCAAGAAATGAAAGTAAATCAATGTTAGTGTAGGTATAGTGGAGTAAAACTGAAATTCCTAGGGAATTGTCTTCCTATAGCAATTTTTTTTCTGAAACGTGTTGAAAACATTTCAAAAAGTGTAGGAAAAAGTTTGGGATTATATCTGTGTGGCAGAAAGCTTTTGTTTAAACAAGAGAATATTCAAAATCGTGTTTTTCACAGTCTTTCTTATATATCTCTGGTTGCATAACCTGTATCGCAATAAAGAAAGAAAAACAAATTGTTCACGAAGAAATTGTGCAGAGAACAAGATTTGTCTGAAAAATTTTTGGTTAATATGCCAAGTCGCAAAATATAAAGA
Organism: Stenurella melanura; assembly: GCA_963583905.1. Classification (NCBI taxonomy): domain Eukaryota; kingdom Metazoa; phylum Arthropoda; class Insecta; order Coleoptera; family Cerambycidae; genus Stenurella; species Stenurella melanura. The sequence goes on from OY757311.1 coordinate 62,805,591, forward strand.
CATTTTAGACATTTTTAATCAATTGATGCTAACTTGAGCAATAACGCAAATAATTTAGCGAAACTTTGGAAGAATATGCTTCTTGTAGAGCAAGCCGAGTTTCAAATTAAAATGTGTATAATAAATCCTAAAAAACAATTGCAAAGTCGAAAATTGAATCCTCGATTATTTAGGGGAATCAAATTGTATAGCAAAGATTTCCATTTCAGATTATATATTTTTTTATAACTGGCTGAAGGACCTCGGTTGATAGCCATTTGGTTTTACCAATAATAATAATAATAATAATAATCTTTATTTCACATTGTGTTACATTTATAAAATTATAAATAAACACAAAATGAAAAGGCGTCAGACCAATTACATTGAATTGTAACCTACTCTTAGATTAGATGACAAGGATTGTCTAGAACATTTGTTACATATTAGCCACCTATAAAATTATTTATGCTGTATGGTTCAAGATCAACTAACATTTTTCTAATATGCGATTTAAATAGTTTTTGATTTTCCAGTACTTTTATGTTATCAGGTAACTCATTGTAAAATTTTATATACATGTAATGCGGACTTTTTTCTGTCAATGTGAGGCGATGTATGGGGTAGTTTAATGACATCGTTCTAGTATTGTATTAATAGTTTGTTATTACGTTAAATCTGTCTTTATTAAAAAATAAAAACATTAAACATTCATATATGTATAAAGCAAAAACTGTCATTATTCCTTCTGATTTAAATACATTTCTACAGGTTTCATTATAGTTCATTTTTTTAATAATTCTCAATATACGTTTTTGGATTACAAATAAATCTTGTATTTGACTATCCCTTCCCCAAAAGATGATTCCGTATCGTATAACAGACTCAAAATTTGCAAAATACATTATTCTGTTTTCTCATACATATATTTACTGACCAGTCGGATTCCATAACAGATAGAGTTTAGCTTTTTTGATAAATGGGTTATATGACATGACCAATCTAAGAATTCGTTTATATGAATTCCCAAAAATTTAGTATTCTCTGCGATATCTGATTTATCTTCATCTATTAAATGCGTTGGTTTTTCAGTTCTAGACAGTTTTGTTCTAAAAAGGATTGTATTGGTTTTTTCTTTATTTATAATTAGCTTGTTTTTCATAAACTAGTTGTTCACATTTTTCAAGAGATCTTTACTTTTTATTAAAATATCTGGGATGGTTTTACACCCCAGTATCAAATTAGTGTCATCTGCATAATTAACTATGTTTTGACTATACCCATCTGGTATGGATCGCAGGTCATTATTTATAAACACTATGAAGAGGATTGGTCCTAAGATACTTCCTTGTACGCTTCCCATTTTATTTGACATGATTTTTGAGCTGTAATTGTTTCCCCTTTTAGTTATGGTGACTCTTTGTTGTCTACCACTTAAGTATGATATAAACCATTGTAGCACATGCCCTCTCACTCCATACATCTCCATCTTATTGATAAGCAACTCTTTGTCTATACAGTCATAGGCCTTTGAAAGATCTAGGAACATTCCAAGGGCTAACTCGCCATTTTCTAAATGCTTCAATACTTCTTGAATAAATTGAAAAATAGCTGTCTGTGTTGATCGCCCCTTCAGATACCCGTGTTGACTATCACTAAATAAATTGCACTCGTTCATAAACCTCACTAAGCGATTGCTCATAATTAATTCAAACAGTTTTGAGAAACTTGGTAATAAACTAATAGGCCTATAGTTTTCCATATCTTCTGAATTGCCCTTTTTATACAGAGGTTTTATTATCTTAAGATCATCTGGGAATATTCCGTACTTAAAAGAGTTGTTTATCATATAACACAATACATTACTTATATCTTTTATTGCAATTTTTACTATGCTACTGGGTATCTTATCGATAAAGTACTTTATTATTATTATTTATTTTTTTATGTACCTTTTGGTTATATTAACGAAAATAAATTTTAAATTTTTTAAAATCAATTTTGTTTAATTTTTTTAAAAAACAAGTGCATTTTACTTTTTACTCATCAGTATTTTGCCCAAAAATAAAAATTATTAGTGTATATTAAAAGTACACCAAAATATGAGCAATTTGGAAAAAGTATTTTTATCTACACCAATTGGGAGCCGAGTTTTGACATTTTTTGCTTTATGACTGTTCATAAACAAACTAAAAACCATTATGACTTGAAATTTGCATTGAAAATTGCCTAATACTTAACACGTTGGCTGCTATGACAGATTTTTGTGGTTTCAATATTTATACCGCACATGCCTTTGGGGACACGTGATTAACGTATGTGCGTCACATGCCTCCGATGGCATGTGTGCCAAGGTAAGTGTTTAGTGCCATCTGACAGTGATGGGTAACAATATTACAAATAATAAATGTAGAAGAGTATTATTAAGTAGAAATATGTATTCAATAACAACAGCACATGCCTCTAGCGCTTCGTGCAGCACAGAGGATAATAACAAATTTTCCATACATTTTCAGGTGTATGTGGAGTGTTGATTGAATTTCTTACTAATCTTTTCTCTTATGTGCAAAGGAAACTAAATATCCGTTATTGTAATGCAGTTATGCAAGAATTCAACAAGTTCGGCGCATGTCTCAGAAGGCATGCACCGCCCACAATGCATGAAATATTAGTTCTGTGCTGCACGTGTTTCCAGGGGCATGTTTCTTGGTATTATTATCATTTGATAGTACTCGGAAATTCCTATCTGTTGCTGCCTATTTCACTAAAATCAGCAGAAAAATGATTTTATCGCATCCACACGGAGCTGAATTCTATTTGTTTTTGGTGCAGCACTGAATTTAAGACAGACACATGCCTCCGCCCTGTGACGCAGTCAACGTGTTAAACACTTTGTTGAACATGTTGAAATATTTTTAGTCACATAAATTGTTGGAAAATTATCGAGTTCAACGACAATGTCGAACGAAACGAAAATATCGCCCATGACCTGCTTCCGTACTTTAAGACACTCGATCATTATTACAGTATAATTAAGACCTGCTTCTTTGCACTTCAACTTCATCGTGTCACGATGTCCTCTTTCGCTTTAAACAATTATGTCTTCTTCTAGATATTAGTTTTGTTGTCAAATTTTAAGATAAACTATTTACTTCAACAATACAGTGAAAGTTTCAAAGTAAAATTTTCATTTCTATTTTTTGACACCGCGTCAAAACAAATACATGCGCTGTTCACGTGCACTTAGTTCACCAGAGCCCTTCGTGGTTAAAATTATTAAGAATACACAAGGAGTTTCCTGATCAATTTTAGAACGATTGGATATTAGAATGTTGTTCTTTTAAACTTGATAATACACTACCATAAACTTCAAATGGTTTCACTAAACTGTTTATGAGTTATAATAATTCAGATGTTCGAATAAATACAGTTTACGCAAATTACATACAACTGAAGTCGAGAAAACCGCTGGCATTCTCCTGAAAAATGCAATCAATGGGGATGGAACACATCACGATCACGAAGCAATCGCGCATATTTGTTGGTCTCAGCCGTCCGTGAATATATTTTAGTTCTATTAAATTTCTTACATTTTTACAGTGGAGTAAAATATAGGATCTAAATATAAAAAGAAATTTTCTTATTGAAGCAATAGGGCTGGAATTTGTTGTAATATTTACAAGAAGTACAGTTAAAAAGTTTTGGAATAAATCTTGGTCAATCACCCCACAAATTTGGATACACCAGATTTCCTTTTTGATGAAGATTCCCTCGAGATTTTCTTGAGAAATTTTATTGGATTTCCTTCTAAATGTACACCAAATTTCCTTTGCGGCATACCTGCCTGTTTCGGAAGACCTTTGTTTTGACAGGAGAATTTTCAGAATAGGTTTTTCGCAGTTTTTTAAAAATATGTAGTTCTATAGTTCTTATCAGAATGAGGAAAAAATTGTTTGTAATGGAATAGCAAAGAAAACTAGATGTCTGAATTATAACTTCTTACGGTGGCTAACTAAAGTTAGGACCTGCTCAGATTATTTCTACCCGCAATTTTTTTGTAACTGAATAAATTGCCTCCCGAAGTGATCTCTAAATTTTCCTCTATTCACATACAAAATAAAAGCTGCTTACTCAAGAACGCCTTCTATAGTAAAATGAAATTACTAATGAATATGCAAAGAACATTTTTATTTCAACTGCTAAAAGGGCACTTAAGAGAAAATAGAAACTAACAATTTACTTTGAAGTTCTCACAGTATTGTTAAAACAAATAGTTTATTATAAAATTTGGCAGTAAAACTAATATCTACAGGAACACACAATTGTTCAAAACGAAAAAGGATATTGTGATACGATAAAGTTGAAGTGCGAAGACGCAGGTTTTAATTATGCTGTGAAAATGATCGAGTTTCTTAAAGTATGGAAGTAGGCTGTACGCGATAGTTTAGTTTCGCTCGATACTGTCAAGAAACTACAACTCAGTAATTTTCCAACAATTTATGTTACTAAAGAAACTTGTAATATGTTCAACAAAGTGTTTAAGTGTTGGGAAGTGTTTGTTGTAAACTTCAAGTCATAATGACTCTTAGTTTGTTTATAAACGGACAAAACGCACAAAATGTCAACTCGGCTCTCAATTGGTGTAGATAAAAATACCTTCTTGTGCAGCTGTACGTGAAGTGTGTATTTCACGTACTCAAAACAGTCTGTAAATTCAATTTCATGGCTGTTGCCCTTAGTAACGGCCGTAAAACTAGAAGCCACTTTCATAACCTTGGATTTTTCTGGTATAAAATCAGCACGCGCCGAATTTATAATACTTTTTAGTTCTGGAGGAGTACAAGAAATTGAAATCTCATCCCTCTCCGACATTCTTATGGTTATTCAAGAACTGTCAAGTATATACATTGAAAATATACAGTTTCCATAGAAACGCTCTGACAAGGCCACTGCGTTTATTTAGCATAAACGGTGAGGCATTCTTCACATTACCATCTATACTATATCATTTTCACCATCTATACTAACTATAATTTATGGTTGCACAAAAAATAGTGTTTATACCATGGCCGCGAAATTTTTTAGTGTCCTTGAGATTATCTTGCCTCGGCGATAGTTTTTCTCTCCGTACGTAAAAAGGAATTTCGCGGCCTTGGTATAAAAATAACTATTTTTTTAATTGTTCGTATTTTTGTGTACTTCTAATATATACTAATAATTTTTATTTTTGTGCAAAATATTGATGAGTAAAATGCATTTGTTTTTTAAAACAATTGGAAGTATGAAATAAAAATGGTTTTAAAAAACTTAAAATTTACCTTCGTTAATATCACCGAAAAGTAAATAAAAAAATGTATAATCTGAAATAAAAATGTGTGCTGTACGATTATGATGCACCCGAACAATCGACGATCCAATTTTTCGACTTTGCAGTTGTGTTTTAAGCTATATTATAAACAATTTAATTTGAAACTTGGCTTAATGGTTTAGCTCTACAAGGGGCATATTCTTCTAAAGTTTCGTTGAAATATTTGCATAATTGTTTTAGCATCAATTGTTTAAAAATGGTCTCTGAAATGTCTTTATGTTTTGCGACTTGGCATATTGACTAAAAAATTTTCGAACAAATCTACCTTTCTTCACAATTTTGTTGTGAACAATTGGTTTCTTTTTCTTTATTGCGATATGGGTTATACAACCGGAGATATATTTGAAAAATTGCGAAAAAACACGATTGTGAATATTTTTTGTTTACAAAACCTTTCCACCACCACAGGTTTAATCCAAAAAAATTTCCTACACTTCTTGTAATGCTCACAGGTTCCAGCAAAAAAATTTCTACATTAAGACAATTCCTTTTAAGGCAATTTAGACCCTTAGTTTACTCTACTATAGTCTGTTTTTAAACCAGGAGGAGAAAACATGAAAGTCCCATTCACACCATAAAAGTAACCAGAGAATACACTACAACCTTTTTGGCGCTTTGGGCAACCAACAATATATGACTACAGTGAAATTGTGTGTATTTTATTACATTATACAATGATGCATCGGCCTCTATATATTTTATACAGCATCCATACCATTTACGCAATATAAAGACACCAAGTAATTAGCCACTTTTACCTTCAGATGTATATAAAAGGGATTAAAAACTGATATATAATGTGCAAACGATAAAATAGAAATTATCACCAAATAATTTATGACATGATATTCAAATTTTTACCATATATGTCAAAATTTACGACTATTGCCTTGTGTAAAAGTGGCGTATCCAATCACAGATCTGTGATTTAGCGCGTTAAATTTAAAATGCTCCTCCTGGTTTAAAACAGATTATAGTAGTTTTTTTTTTATTGGACAGGACAAAATGTGTCAGAAACATTGTAATTTAAAGTTCCAATTGTATTTTTTTATTTATATTATTTATGATTTACCAAAATATAATTTATATTGATTTTAAATAAATGTATTTTTTTTAAGTTTTACTTCCACATCCACGTAGTGAAAAATTTTTTACGATTACTATACTTCCAAGTACAGTAATCGTAAAAAAATTCAAAATTTGTTCGTGTTGAAATAGGTTTAGAATGTCATGAAACATCAAGATTTTAAATTTGAGTGAATAAATAATATCTCTGTCAGTCTGCGACTTTTTTTATGTGCGTATAAATAGGGGAAAATAAGTAAAGCTAGATGGTAAGAGTACAGAATTGTTGTATATAGTAGAAGCGAAAGCTTCAGGTTTTTTTTTACATTTTTTTAACCACTCCACCACCCCACCCCCACTCCATTATTAAAGGCGCTGATAAAATTAAATTGAGATATTCACTTGAAATTTGGTACATGTGTTATAACGACATATGAAACTATATTATATTTTGAGATTATTCCGTTGAAGGCGTGGGGGTAAGTAGAGGTAAATTGGGGAAAATGAGTAAAGCAAGTTGGTAAGAGTACAGAAACTTGAGAGTTGGTGTATATGCTAGAGACCAAGACTTCAGATTACTTTATATTTTTCAACCATCTCACCACCTTCACTCCATTATTAAAGGGGATGATAAAATAAAATTGAGATATTCACTTGAAATTTGGTACACGTATGTATTGTAATGACATCTGATTGAGATGATTCCGTTGAAGGGTTGGGAGGAGTGTAAATTGGGGAAAACGTCCAGATACTTCATTTTTGGAGTGTATGCTAGAAACCAACACCTCAAATTTGTTAGGACAAAAGTTTCAAGAAATGAAAGTAAATCAATGTTAGTAGGTACTATTTTTTTATTTTTTTTTTATTTTAGAAAGGACAAAATGTGCCAAAAACGTAATTTTAAGAACCTATTGTATTTTTTATTTATATTATTTATGATTTACCAAAATATAATTTATATTATTACCTTTAAATAAATGTATTAATTTAAAAGTTTTTAGTTTCTGTCAGTTAAATGTTACATTATCAATTTCTAACCAACACTACTTTTTAACTGAGTGATGTCATGAAATTGTTAGGACAAAAGTTTCAAGAAATGAAAGGAAATCAATGTTTGTAGGTAGTATTTATTTATTTTTTTTTTAGAAAGGACAAAATGTGCCAAAAACGTAATTTTAAGAACCTATTGTATTTTTTATTTATATTGTGATTTACCAAAATATAATATATATTACCTTTAAATAAATGCATTAATTTAAAAGTTTTTAATTTCTGTTAGTTAAACTTTACATTATCAATTTTTAACCAACACTGCTTTTTAAGTTAGTAATGTCAATCTCAATAATATATACAGACAGCAAAGTTATATTTTAGAAACATTTTGTACAATGCCTAAAATATCATATTAAGAAAATATTGAGTGGCACAGAATTGATGTTAATATTATATTAACTAAAGATTTAATACTACCAGTTTCACTGGAAGTGACCTTAGATATTGTCGTTTAAAAGGGATACCCTGTATATTTTTGCATTTTTGGGATTTAGCAGAATCATTCTGCATATGAAACTATTATCAATTAGAGATTTTAAAATTAACTTGAACAAATTTATGTCAACACGTTGACTGCGACGTCTTATGCATGTTTCGAGTTCTATATGTGCTATGGCATACACATTAGGGTGGAACGATCTGACTTATTTTTTATAGAAACGGCTGGGGTGCTGAAAGTGGCCTTCTGGAATAAAACTTACATAAAAAAAAATTGGCAAAAATATTAATGGCTTCATGTTGCACAAAACCAGTGACGTCACACTTGTAAAAGTCATTGTGCAGCATGAAATCGTAAGTTTTTAACTCAAAATTTTTTACGTTACATCTAAACACGAGAGCACCTTTTGCTATGCCAGCCAATGGTGAATTAAAAAAAAACACATCAAAAAGTCATAATTTTATCGGTTTTTACAAGTAAGTACGAAATTGTTTCTGATCATTTCTTTTAAGTATAATAATATCTACATTATTATTTACGCATTATCACAAACGTTGCATGAATATTTCATTTTTGGAAAATAGGTTTGAGTTAATAGATGAAGGGGGTTTCGTTATTTTCTCTACGCTTATGGACTGATGCGAGTATAATTAAACTATTGGGGTGAATGGTGTGATATTTTCTTTCTTAGAGGTACAGTATCCAAAATATTATAGGATTGATACGCTGTGTAGCTTTGTTTGTCAGTGTCATGTTGTCTTTTTGCTAGTTGCATGTTTCTTTTGCCATTACACATTATTGTATTGATAGATCCTGTCATCCAAAGAAATGGATTTTTTGGCCATCCTGAAAACATTTTAATGACAATGCTTTCCGATGATTGCTTTGACCTGAATTTTACAGCCTCCGATTATATTTAGCTTATTGCATGGCAAACATTTGAGGTAACTGTCCCCCGCTGACATTTCAAATAAAAGACATAAATGCATAAAAGAAGCACCGCCACTTCAAACCTTTTCTTGTTTTCCATGACACATAAACGGTTGAGTGAACAGTAAAATTAGTTACTGAAGCAGCAGCTGCAGTGTGTGGAGAGGACTCCAGATATGGTTTTATTGGCTCAACTCTTTAATCTTGAGCTATATGATGCCAACCTTTAACACAAAAATCAGAGTATAGAACACAATAAAAATATGCTATCGGTTAACTAACCAATAGAAACTCAACTAAGTTTCTATTCAGAAAAATGCATTTTATTGAGAAAATATACATAATACCCACAATTTTATTTAAACTCTCGTGCTTAAAAGATACAGCTGAACAGTAGTCACAATTTTCTCCCTTATTACATTTACAAAAATTAATTTTGTTATTAGTTTGTGCCAACTGTGTTAAAATGACGAGTAAGTCGGTGTCTTGCCCAATAACTATTACCTCTTCATTTTCCGATAATTCTTTAGCCTTCATTATGATTATGATCTTCCTCAGCCATTTGTATTTGTATACCAAATTCTATGCAGATTATCTCAATCAACCATTTTTTGTTCTTTCCGTTACTTAAAATAATGTTTGCGGTAAGCACATTATGACGCATATTTCCTGAGACTGTTGATACCATAACTTAATTATTGCAAAATTAAAAAAATTTCGAGAAATTTAACAAACGGATTTTGATTCAGCGGGCGCCATTCTGTAGATTTTTTAGATACCTGCAACTATTGTTCGAAACTTTTTTCGATGAAAAAGTTTCATTCACAGATAAACGAGAGAAACCGATTTTTTCAAATATTTTCGTATGTAAAACGTCCGCCATATTGCTTCTGCAACTTTGTTTTAGATGCACTGGTTTGAAAATTTGCTATTTCACATGACGATGTACTGAATATAATCCCAGTGTTTTTTTTCCAATGGGAATTACTTCTAAAAATGATCTGCTCTTGCTGAGTTTGATGGCCTACAGAAAATATATACCTATGTTAAATGTATTTATTAAACCCTGCATAAATTTCAGTGATGTACATAATTACTAATTATATTATTGACAAAGTATATATATTATGTTATAATGGAATAAAACTAAAAACGAATGCAACTGCAAATAATTTTTTCCAGCTATGTGAGTATAGTGATCCACCAAGGAATATCGGCTGAACCTTCAGATATGTGTCTAGGTTTTAATTAGCATTTAAAAATTTATAAAACAATTTTAGTAGGTACTGAAAATATTTCCTCAATAACGATAACCATCATGAAATAAGGGTTCAGGGTTGACTAGCGTCAACTAGCAGTGATGTACATAATTACTAATTATATTATTGACAAAGTATATATATTATGTTATAATGGAATAAAACTAAAAACGAATGCAACTGCAAATAATTTTTTCCAGCTATGTGAGTATAGTGATCCACCAAGGAATATCGGCTGAACCTTCAGATATGTGTCTAGGTTTTAATTAACATTTAAAAATTTATAAAACAATTTTAGTAGGTACTGAAAATATTTCCTCAATAACGATAACCATCATGAAATAAGGGTTCAGGGTTGACTAGCGTCGTGCACAGACATACTGTAGAATGCTCTCGAAAAAGCGCTAAAAAGCGGTAAATACCCCGTTAAACTTAGAACTAGATATATGGATAGATAGATAGATAGTTTATTGGTGCAATTTACACAAAAGTGTTTACACAAGTCAAAAAAATTTACATAAGCAAAAATAATATACTAACATATATGAGGGTAGACGTACCCAATTATTTGAATGAAATGTGGTGTAAATGGTGTCATGATGCTTAAATGAGCATGTCCTCTCTTAATAGAGGTAGGTACTCCTTTGTGCTCTAGTTCCAACTAGACAGACAAAAACAATTTATAGATGCTTGATGTTTGTTTCACTATAATATATCTGGAAACTCGAAAAGTGTTTCTGTTAATAGACGAGGAAATTTAGCACAAAAAGAAAACCTGTGCAGTAAGATGGATCAAAATTAGTTTTTTTTGTATTCGATTTCTTGATGTGTGTTTATTCAATTAGTTACCCATTTTAGTCGTATACAAATGGGAAATTGCACTTGTGCATCGAAAAATGCATTTTGTCGTGTGCAGTTTTTGAGGTAATTAAAAAAAATCATTATTCGGTACCATGGTGGAAACTAGCCCAATAAAATTCCGAATCCGATGCTGGACCATTCGATGATCTTGTTATTGAACCCAGTAAAACGATCCATTTATTGAAAAATATCCAAATTACTTAGAAATTAAATTCAGACCAAAAATCCCATGAAAATATCAGCTTTGAAACATCACTTTACAAAAGACCGATAACCTTTGGCATCGTCTTTCATCGAAATCTGCATAAAAAATTATTTCGCTAAAAATGACCAAAAACATCGATTTATAAAAAAAATTTTTCATCTCGAGGGCTCCGTCGTTCGAAAAACAAATATTTTTCGAGAGTACTCCAAAATATTGACTTTCAAGATGCACAGGGCGGAAAACCTCTCCGCCCGACAAATTTTTCGAAAGTACCACGAAGAGAATTGCACAGGGCGGAAAACCGCTCCGTCCGAGAAATTTTTCGAAAGTCCAACGAATTTAAGATGTGTAATTGAAATTAGAAATTGAGTTAAAAGTTAAATTTGATTCAGACGGCAGCAATGCTTACCTTACGCTGGCAAATCTATCAGTCAGTCAATCAATCAATCAATAAGGATAACCATCATGAAATGTTCTTTCTCACCCAATAAGGTTATCAGCTTTATGAAAGACGGAACCTATTAGGTGAAGTATAATTATAGGCATGAGGTACAATACATGAAACAGTTGCAGCGAAGAGACTGGTAGGAATTTTGTCTGAAGTAAAAAGAGTAGGTAATAGTGTCAAATTGGGATCTATGCTTAAACCTGTTATTGTTGTAGTCTTCAGATAAGATATTAACTATTGGCTGTAGATATTAAATGCTCAAGTAAGTCAGTCAATGATTTAAAAACATTTCCCCAGTTTACCAACTTCTGCTTCTTTGTACATTGTGGAAAGTATTTTTAAATTGAGTTTTTGGTGATATCGATGTCAAGCTGCAATTTTTTAAAATAGAATGGGTAATTTTTTTGTTGCATTTTTTATAGCGCTTGTATTTTTTTTTTGGGCAAGTCGATACCTGATATGTTTTACTGTTTTTGAGATATCTACATTTTAATAGTGTTTTAAAAATATTCTAACAGGAGCAACAAAACTTCAATAACCCAATAAGTTGAGTAACTTTTTTAAAATGTCGTACAGGGCCGAATTTAATGAGTTATGTTGTAGACATTTGCCTCAAGCCCTTACAAAATAGGAGCCTCACAAAGAATCCATAATACAATTCTGTAGAACTGTTTTTTCCATGTTCTTTATACAGGGTCATGCAGCTCACCTCCCGTCTTCTACTACACCTAAACGATTTATTTTAGAAAAATGATTCAAACGGGACAATAGACTGTTTGTTAGAGAGCACATTTTTAAAATATTTTTGAATATACAGGGTGTTCCAGAAATTGGTGGTGCATCAAAGTTGTATCTTTTTAAATGGAACACCCTGTAGTTTTATTGATTTTTGGGACCCTTTCGAGCTACTGTACATATCCCTAGAATATTATCAAATTTGATTTGATAGTTCCAGGGGAATAAATTAAAATCGAAAAAAAAAATTTTTCGTCATATTTTAAAAAATTTATAAAAAATAGAAGAAACATCTTGAAACCAAAACTAAGGAACAGGTTGCTTATAATAAAAGGTTAGTTTATCCTACTATGAATATCGTAAAAATAACTTATACAGGATGTTCAAAATTCAATGCCAAACTTTTCAAAATGTAATGCTATTTTTCTCCATTTTTTCAAATGGGACACCCTGTATATTTTTATCTCATCGGATGCAGAATTAAAAAATGAGCATATTTAGGTTTCACAGATATTCGTCAAAAACTACTACAAATCGTAAAATTATTATCTAATAGTTTTACTTAACATTTTTCAAATCAATAACTAGAACTTATGTTCAATATGTGTTCCGTTTTATCATTTAGCTCCTCTAATGTTATTAAATAAGCAAATACCTAAATTAGACAGTTTCTCATATAACTGTCTATGCAGTTCTCCTCTTGAAGGCGTAAATAAAGGGGAGTAAACAGAAATCATATTCCTGTTGTTTCTTAACCATAATAAGGTAATTTAGTAGATAGCCATGGAAACAAATTTGCTTACAAACTGTCATACAAATAGACATATGTCAATATTTTAAATTACGTATTAGTAATTTACAAGTTTTAAGCATTTTTTGTGATGGAGTACAGCAGAGAAGAGCTAGTAGATATGATTTTCATATTAGGAGAATCAGAAAGAAACTGTTTTTTGGCAAGTCGAGTTTACGCACAGCGTTATCCGGAACGGAGACATCCAGACAAAAGAAGCCTGAACAACTTATTAGAGAGATTTGTACAAACGGGACATGTAGACTATACAAAACCAGTTAGAAATAGACCCGCTCGAAATGAAGAAAATGAATTGTCTGTGCTATTATCTGTTACGGAAAACCCTTTCGTTAGTCAAAAAGCAGTCGGTGATGCCGTAGGTGTAAGTGAGAGAACCGTTCAACGAATTTTAAAGGACAACCGTTTTCATCCCTACCATATCCAGTTTCATCAACAACTCTTCGATGCAGATTTTGAGCAACGTGTCGAATTTTGCAATTGGGCGCAAGCTAAAATTAGGATAAATTGTGAGTTTTTTTTGATAAGGTTTTGTTTTCTGATGAGGCCACATTTCATAAAAACGAATTTGTGAATCGCCATAACTTTCATTACTATTCCGACCACAACCCAAGGATTTTTAGGCAGGTTGACCAACAACACAGATGGTCAATAAATGTGTGGGGGGGAATTATTGGTGAACATGTTATTGGTCCTCACTTTTTTAACGGACATTTGAATGGTGCTATGTATCTTGATTTTAAAAATAAACTAAAAAAAAAATTATGACTGAAAATTGTATATACTCAATTCAAGAATTTCACCAAGTCATTATTGAAAATGGAAGCATTTTTGAGTAAAAATATAATATGTATTGATAATATCAATATCATATATTATGTAAGGAGCAAATAGCTAGTTTTAAGTATCATGTGTCCTATATTAGCTTTATTAACTTTTATTATGTTAGACTTATAATTTTAATTAGGTGGTATTTCAATTTTAATTAGAATGGTAGATGTCTGTCCAATTTGACGTATCTATAAAATGTATGTTTTTTAAAGATAAATAAACTATTATTATTATTATTATTATTATTTTTTGCAAAATCAATTGCCAAATTTATGTCAAAATTTACCAATACCTTTGAGAGATGCAATGTGGCTGCAACACGACGGAGCCCCAGCACATTATTCATTACAAGTCAGGGACCATCTCAATACAACCTTTCCAAACCGGTGGATTGGAAGAGGAGGGCCATGTAATTGGCCGCCCCGATCACCCGACTTCACTAAATTGGATTTCTTTTTGTGGGGCTACGTTAAGGAAATCGTTTATCAGGAACCTCCAACCACACCAGAAAACATGCAGCAAAGAATCAGGAACGCATTTCAAAACATTACACCCGACCTATTAGGATGAAGAGTAGCAAGATCATTTCATACCCGCCTTCGTTTGTGCCTCCAAGAGAACGGAAGACATATTGAACATAAGTTCTAGTTATTGATTTGAAAAATGTTAAGTAAAACTATTAGATAATAATTTTGCGATTTGTAGTAGTTTTTGACGAATATCTGTGAAACCTTTAAGATAGTCGAGATAATTGTAATTAAAAAATATGCTCATTTTTTAATTCTGCATCCGATGAGATAAAAATATACAGGGTGTCCCATTTGAAAAAATGGAGAAAAATAGCATTACATTTTGAAAAGTTTGGCATTGAATTTTGAACATCCTGTATAAGTTATTTTTACGATATTCATAGTAGGATAAACTAACATTTTATTATAAGCAACCTGTTCCTTAGTTTTGGTTTGAAGATGTTTTTTCTATTTTTTATAAATTTTTTAAAATATGACGAAAAATTTTTTTTTTCGATTTTAATTTATTCCTCTGGAACTATCAAATCAAATTTGATAATATTCTAGGGATATGTACAGTAGCTCGAAGGGGTCCCAAAAATCAATAAAACTACAGGGTGTTCCATTTAAAAAGATACAACTTTGATGCACCACCAATTTCTGGAACACCCTGTATATTCAAAAATATTTTTAAAATGTGCTCTCTAACAAACAGTCTATTGTCACGTTTGAATCATTTTTCTAAAATAAATCGTTTAGGTGTAGTAGAAGACGGGAGGTGAGCTGCAGGACCCTGTATATAGTGTGTCCTGTTCACGGTAACACCTTCGTAACTCAGTTATTAATAAATCGATTTATCTTAAACTTGGGTAGTCATGCACATCTTCAGGTGACTGAAAGCACATGTACGTACCTATTTAATTTATTCCATAGATGCGCGGATTTGGGGGGGGGATTGGTGAAAAGTGGAGTAAATTTTTAGGAAAATGGTATCAGGAATATTAAAAAATGTGTATGTTACCATCATCTTATACGGCATCTTTAAAACTCCTTTGCGCCAATTTAAAAAAAATATATATAGTAATTATTTTTTATATATCTATTTATTTTTTAAATAATGACAAAGCAGCATTAAACTTTCATTACTGTCAAATAAAAAAAATGTTTACTATGTCAAAGGTGACTATATATATGAACCAGTAAACTGAATAGGGCCCAAGCACACGGAATTTTTTAAACATTTTTGGCAAGTGCATGGTATTTTTGATTATTACTTCAAATTTGTAGCAAAAAACTGTAAAAAAATCTTGTTTCTAACTCGACCCGAGTTAAAGGTCATTATTTCTTCACAAGACATATTTATAACTCTAAAACTACTCAAGATGTTTTAGAGGATGCCCTATAAGAGAATGGTAATATTTTTTTATAAAATAATCTTCAATACTGTTTACCTTAAAATTGATCACGTTTTCACCCTCCTAATCGGCACGTCTATGGAATAAATTAGATAGGTATATGTGCTTTTAGTTACCTTGAAAGAGGTGTACAACTTACTCAAGTTTAGAATAAATCGATTCATTAATAACTGAGTTACGAATAAGGTATTCGCATGAAAAGTGAAACTCACTGTATACGTGACATCTCATACACCTACATTAAATTTGCTCAAGGGACCACCACCGTTTTAAATCCGTCCCTGTATCTTTGTTTTATCAAACCTTTTAATAATGGACTGGGGTGGTGGGCAATGTTGAAAAATATTATAAAAAGTTGAGACCTTGGCTTCTAGTTCATACACCAAATCCCAAGTTTCTGTACTCTTATACCAGCTTGCTTTACTAATTCTCCCCTATTTAACCCCCAACCCTTCAACGGAATCATCTCAAAATATGATCTAGTTCCAGAGATGTCATTATAATATATATGTGTATCAAGTTTGAAGTGAATATCTCAATTTAATTTTACCAGCCCCTTTAATAATGTAGTGGGGGTAATGGGGGCTGGAAAATATTGTTAAAAAAATTGAGGCCTTGGGTAGGGTGCTGGAAAATATAATTTAAAAAATTGATGCCTTGGGTTCTAGTATATACATCAAATCTTAAGTTTCTGTACTCTTACCAGTTTGCTTTAGGGGAGGGTGTTCCACCTTCAGACAAAAAATTACTTTTAGTTCTAAACATTTTATTTTGTAATATTTTATTACAATTTTTTTTATTAGGAAACTTAAGTATGTATACTCACTTACTGGCATAATAAAAAATTAAAAAATGCATGTTTTATATAGAAAAAAATATAAGTAAAATTTTGGAATTTTGTCTGATTGTGGACCCATGTCGTTCCACAATCAGACGGCTATGAATTCATGGTGTTCCACAATTAGACGAACATAAAAAAATTAATTTTAACGAACTTCTAGACCGCTAAAGTTTATTTCAAATTTCATAAACCTGTTCTGACGACTTGTTGTGCCAAGAAGCTTAGGCTGGGACAAAATCAACTTGATTGCAACGTTAAAAGTACACGCAAATGTAGATATAACAAGCTAACCATTATATACTCTTCACGGATTTACTGCACTTTTTATATAATTGCTGCACATTCTATAGGATATTCTTCACAGGTTTTTTGTAAATGATATTAGTTTTAGAGATTTTTAGTTTAATTACAAAACATTTAAGAAAAATATTTTTTTAATTTGAAAAATTATAATAACTTTTTTATTTATTGATCGATATTGTTAAAAAAACAATAAAGTGCTTCCCCTAGCTAACAATAACTTACTGTTCAAATTTCAATACAATCGGACTTTTCTATCTTAAGTTATCGTGCTTACAAAAAACGAGCAATATTACCGGTTTTAGAAATGTGCCGATCGAATGCAATATACTCTTCGTTTTGTATTTGTGAAGAGTATAATGACTACTTCACATATAGATCTGTATATTTATATATCATATATTGGGAGCTAGACTAACTCCAACTCAACTAATCATATATAGTATTTTGGAGGCCAATTTCAGACACGTCTGATTGTGGGCCCAACGGTGTGTCTGATTGTGGAACAAATGCACTTGACAAATAAACTTCTGTATCATAAAGAAACTAATCATAATATTCTAACCAAAACTATTCCTCAAATAAGGTAAATCAATCTTATTATAGCAGGCAATGAAGAAGTTTGTTTAAAAATTACAGGGAATTAGTAAACCGCACACTTTCATGCATCTATTTGGTAAAAAGTAGTCACCAAAAATCAACTTTTTCTCATAAAAACCAAACACATTACTTTTTTACGCGGCCATTACATCTGAACATTCCACTGTGTGCCATCTATCTACCATAAGCAACTGAGCTGTAATAGCCTGCGCATTTTGAAATAACGGCATCTGTCTGATTGTGGAACATGTCTCATTGTGGAACACTCTCCCCTACTCATTTTCCCCTATTTACCGCTACTTACCCCCCCCCCCCCCACCCCTTCAACGGAATCATCTCAAAATATACTCTAGTTCCATATATGTCGTAATAATACATAGACGTACCAAATTTCAAGTGAATATCTCAATTTTATTTTATTAAATCCTTTAATAATGAAGAGGGGATGATGAGGGGATTGAAAATATCATAAAAAAAATTTAAGGTCTTGACATCTAGTATATACACCAAATCCCAAGTTACTGAACTATTACCAGCTTGCTTTATTTATTTTCTCATATTTACCCCTATTTAACCCCCAACCTTTCACCGAAATTAGTGTAAAATCTAGTTTCAGATCTCGTCATGGTACATATCTATACCAAATTTCAAATCAATATTTTAAACCGTTGCTGAGAAAAAGTGCGCACAAAAAAGTTACAGACCGACCGACAGACAGATACATTTTTTTTTTTTGCTCACATTTAAAATCTCGAAGTTTTATGACATTCTAAAACCTATTTCAAGAAAACATTTTTTTTAACATTTTTATACTATTTTACTTCCACTCCACTACGTGGATATAGAACAACATTTTAATACTAAACATCGATTTTAACTAATACTAAACATCGATTTTAACAAAATAATTTTGGAATGAGGCTTTAGACGAAACTAATGAAAAAAATCTAAAACAAAGTTTTTTTAATAGAATTTTATATGACACAATTTTCTGTAAAAAAATCAAGTCATTAGGAAACTCACAAAGTTAAAATTTTTAAAAAACTGTTACATGTAGCCTTATGGAAAATATGTCAACTCAGCATGCAAACGGTACATTTGAATTTATAGCAAATAACCAAATAATATCAGCACTTCCGAAAACTAACTATGTAAAGCATGCCATGTCTTACGCATTTTTTAATGTTGTTTCCAATTTAATTAGGAGACTTTTAATAAATAAAAAATTATTAAACTTATGTAAATTGTCAAATTTCTTTGTTTGTTAATGATTTTTAACTGATTTTTCAATTATTTAATGATTTAATTTTAATATTTACTGCTTCTCATTTTTTTTAAATTATTTACTGAAACAAATCTGTAAAATACACAGACATTTACATAAATCTTTTAATAAGTTTGGACAAAACATCCAAAAGTTAGTTCATTAAGTACAATAATTAAATCTACTTAAATAATTAATTAACAACAAAAAATGATTTAGTTATGCCTTTATGACAATAATTATTGGTATCATCGACTTATAACCTTTTGTAATAATTTATTATGGAAAAGTTCCGATTTAGAATTCGACTTACTTTTGGTTGGGACTGCAACGCCTCAACCTCCTTTTTCAGAGGGTGACTTTATCACGATTCCAATATTTCTGTTCGGTAAATGAGGAAATAAAAACAAGGCAGTTGTGTAAAAGACCCCTTAATTTATTTGTATTGGTTAGTGACTAGATAGAATTTATTTAATTTAAATTCATTTTTGATTTTGCGCATTTATTTCAAAGAAAATTTTGATGGTAGAAACAATGTTACTCAAATATTTCTTATATATGTATAGGTACACAAACTACCGTGGGTGGTTTGTGGGTAGGTATGTCGTTATTGACGTACTTCGTACAATAAAAAGTATATTTTTATATGCAGCGATTCTTGAAGACTAATAAAAAACATATGCTGTCCAGCCAGACACTATTTATTAAAATGACAGTAATTATTACAGGTATACCTGATCACCATAAATATGTACCTATGCAAAATTCTAAGGCGTCAGAAAGAACGAACGATTAAGAAAATATGGCGGATCGATAATATGGCAAAAATTAGAACATTCTTTGAAAATTAATTGTATATAATATATTGCAACAGTTATTTATATGTTTCTTATACTTGTTCAATTTTGCAACATAATAATGGACTCGCCGTATGTGAACGTAGAATACACAGTAAAGAATAAAGTCTACCTACATTAATTTTATTTTAATATGGTCTCGGATGTTTGATGGTGCCAGTTATATCTCACCGGTACAAACCTGTTGAACATAGGTAGGACAAGATTAAACGAATTAAGTGTTATCTGTACTTCTGCGGTTTGTCATTGTGCCCGCAGAAGGGTGATCCTCCATGGAGTACATGGGGCTTTAACCTAACCTTAACGGTTTTGATAGGGTTGTTTTGGCATGGCGCCTTTTCTCCCTCCCAAAAGAAACAAACTAATTTAACATAATATTTATTTACTTCTGCTTTCTGCAGCTTATTTTGACCTAGTGATGGGCAATACGACATACGACTGTTTTCAAAGATTCGTATCGTACTGACTCCGTATACAAAAAGAGTCGTATCAGAAGTTTCGTATTCGTATTTCGTACTAAACGTATCTCATGATGCTAGGGTATGCTAGATGCGCGAGAGTCGGACTGCACACAATTATACTATGGTACAATTTAACTTCTACTCGTATTATACGTATCCTTCGTATTGTCCGTATACAATAAAGATCAAAGATTCGTATTTCGTACCAGTAGTTTTGTGTATTTCGTACTAACTGCATCGCATGATACTACATGCACGAAAATCATACCGCACATAATTATTGTACTATTCTTTTATTCTTATTCTTTATACTCTAAACCTAATATTAATATTCATATAACAGTTGAATATTGAACTTTATTGGTTATATTGTTTAGTTTACTTTTATCCGCGGAAACTAATTATTAACTATTAAAAATAAACAGAGATAGAAGTTTAATACTACAAAGCCACCATTGCCCCAAACTCGATAATACAAATCAAAGTTAAATACCTCGAAATAATTTTCACTTTCGTACTAGTATATGAATCGCATCGATACGTAATCCCCAAAAGGTAAGCAGTTAAATCTCATTTGATGTACCTAATGTACATTTGGTACGAATACGAAACCGTATCGGTTGCAAAGATTCGTACCATACGAATCATCGGAAAGAGTCGTATTATTATACGATTCATACAAATACGACACACCACTATATTTGACCATTTGAGCTGTTGGTTACTGAAGTTTTACCAATTTACCATTATCATTACATCATTAGTGTTGGTGTTGAATTAATTTCTTTGTATTTGAAGTTAATTTAAATACGTATAAAGGATACGATACTAAGAAGGCGGCTGATACATACGGGGCCGTGCGGTGGATTTGAACCTCCCCATGATAAAATTGTGGGAGGTTACTAAAATTGGTCCAAAATCGAAAATTGAGATAACATCAAATCTTTACGTTTTGAGGTCCCAGGAATCCGAAAAAGTGGTTTTTGAAAAATGTCTGCGTGTATGTGTGTTGGCACGATAGTGGCGAAACTACTGGACGGATTTGGATGAAACTTTGCATGAGGGTTTCTTTAGTGATGTAGAAGATCTGAAAAGGTTTTGGTTGAGATCGGATTACGTTTAGTGCCATTTTGACACAACAACTTGTTTCTTTTATTATTACAATTTGTAATCTAACCATTAGAAAGCAGTTAAAATTCTGTATATCACACTTGCACCTTGCACCTTTTTTTATATAAGTACCTACATTTTTTTATACAAATTATTGTATAGAGAACAAACAAAATTCAATGTCTCTATACTTTCAACATATGTAAAACTATGTCGTAAGTTTTCAGTGGTCGAGTGGGCTAAAAAAAGACTGACATTTAATAAGCACA
Organism: Stenurella melanura; assembly: GCA_963583905.1. Classification (NCBI taxonomy): domain Eukaryota; kingdom Metazoa; phylum Arthropoda; class Insecta; order Coleoptera; family Cerambycidae; genus Stenurella; species Stenurella melanura. The sequence goes on from OY757311.1 coordinate 62,827,198, forward strand.
TTAACGAAACTTTACGGACAGTCTATTCCATGTCCAGAAGTCTGTACCCGCTCCTGGCTAGGAATAGCAGACTTGCCAGACAAAATAACACATTGTTACATACAGTTATTGTGAGGCCGGCTCTTACATACGCGGCGCCGGCGTGGTGCAGCGCGTCGGCCACGACAATGAAAAAACTTACTGTTTTAGAGAACAAATTTTTACGCCCCATCTCAAATTCTTCTAGATACACCTCTATCAGAGATTTACATGACATAACACCACTAGTGGACTACATCAAAACTACATCACAGAAATTTTATCAATTCAATCTTGGTGATAGTCCGCTTACAAACAACATCACACAAATCAGAGAGCATAATGCACCATTTCGCATTAAACACAAATTACCATACCAAGCGTTGCCCATCTTTCGGCAACAGTTGTAGCCAAAACTCTTTTTCTTCTTTAATTGCTATCTGACACAATTTTCAATCTTCGTTCCTTCCTATCCCTTTCTTCGTTTCTTTTTGTAATTTTTGTCTTTTGTCGAAATTTTGTTCTTCCTAATTATGTTTTTGATTAATTTTGAAATGGTTTGACATAGCCATACCTCGCTCTGGTTGAATTTCCTGAAATGGGTTTTTTGGTTAATAATTTTCCCGTAAAACCAATTTTATTAATATTTTATACCTTTATACTCCTTAATATTTACAAATTATTTTATATTTACGCAGTTAGATAAGCCTTAATTTTTACTTACCTTTTAATTTACTTTTTGTAAAAGGAGTTGGTATTAATAATTTTTTGTAATCCTACCTGACCTCACTCCGTCCAGCTTTAGAAGTTCTATGGTATTTATCGCTGTAGATGTTCAGCTGGCTCCGGACATGGGTGTTCGGGTGGGACAGATTGTTCTTAATTTTTAATAAATATGTTTCTGATTTTGATTTGCGTCGACTTACAAATCAAAAGATCGACGGTTCGATCCCAACACAGTGCGTTTTTTTTCTTTCTTTTTTCATTGTTATAAACTTTATTAATAATTGCGGAAAATGTTACATGATTAAATATCATCATATATTAGGTGTTTATAATTATTCAGAGTTTGATGATTGGTCACTAGTTTTAAATGAAATATAAATAATTCTATTGCTGTTTTGGCGGTGAACACATACGACGTCGTAAATTAGATAAATACAGGGTGCAATCAGTTTCATGTCATTAAAAAAAAACTGGTAATGGGAACCGACTAGTCAAACAAAAAACCTGTATGACTTTTCCCTCTAGGGGCACTTTGAAAAAAGTGACCTAGGTCAACCTTTTTAATATTTTTTAATATTCATGTAGAAAATAATTAAGAACCACTGCTTTTCTTGGTCAATGAACTTGTAGTTCCCAATTATACAACTTTTAAATTGTCATAAAAAAGTGCAAAGGCCTTGGATCATCGACCGCCTTTGATGGACCGCCTCAACCGAACTGAGGCAATTATAAAGAGGTGAATAATTCGTTATCCTTTCCTGCACAACTGCAAGCAAATAATGGTCGTAGAAGTTTAAACAGAGCATTTCTTTACATGTGTGTCTTTTAATTTGGAACATAATATAGGATTAATGTTTATAATTCAGAATACTTAAATGTGATTTATTAACGTTTGTAACATAAATGAGTGTCCTGGGTTAAAAGCTTACCACCTAAGTAAATTCTTCGAAATCTGCATCTGCATCAATACACAGTTCGGTACGTCGAATTAAGGACATACGTACTCCGTTCAACACTAAACAATAAACTATCAACTAACGTTGTCAATAAAGAAAAACTTGGTCCAAAATCCAAAACGGAATACAAAAAGAACGAACAACTAAGTTGTGTCTGTACGCAATCAAGAATTTAACGACTTGAACGGTAAAGTCAATAAAATAAATCTTCACTATAAATACACAGCGACCCGAAATTCAAAAATAACAAAAACAACGAGCGGGTTAGACGTGTGTACATAACGAAACACCCACAGAAACTAAAATATTGCACAAGGGAGAGTCAGAGTATAGTTTTCTTCAGATCAGATCCACAGAGTACGTAACTCTGTGTAAGATCTACTAAACACTCAGAAAACGTCGACGTCTTTCATCTTATTTACCGCACCGCTAAAGACCGCCGACATTTTATAGCATCTACACAAATATTGAGTATCATAGGCAAAGACATGCGCGACGATCTAAACCTACCTCAATATTCCAGCAGTTCTCAAAAGATTTTACTGAACATTTGCGAAATTTTTGTTTATTTTTTTTCTCCAAAACTATAAGCATTAGACCCCATGTTATATAAGGTTTTTTTGTTTGTCTTGTCGTTCCCTACCACCAATTTTTTTTAATGAGATGAAACTAATTACACCCTGTATAGGTGGGTCATATTACAATAATATATTTGATTTAAAGGCATGTCATGACGGCTGATTTGAATTGACTATCAGAGCTCGTAGCATTTGCTGCTGCTACGGATCACATTACAGTTAAAAAGTAGCAGACTGCTGTTTAGCAGCCCATCACTAATTTCAACCGGGTGGGGAGGTTCCAGCCGTTCCAGTAGCTGCCGGTTTTTTCAGTATGACGTGGAAGTCCTTCGAAATGAAAGTAAAAAAGTAACCTTAAATTGTCATGCCGCTCCCAAAATTTGCTAAAGTGGCAATACTGGCAACCTTCTAACCCATCTCACAAAATTCGGACTTATTCATATCAGTCGGCGGATAACAGTTAATACTATTGGCAAAGATAGAGAACTCACTAATCTTTGCTATTGGTAACATTGTTTACGTGTTAATACATTGGTCGCTAATGTATTAACCAACGAAGTCTTCCCTTCCATTTTGCCAGGACCAGGGGAGGTTTGCTAACATCGCCAATACCGTCCGCATTTGCGGGGGGATAGGCGAAAAAGCAGGCCCACCCCTTACGAGGCCGGTCCAGGTCTACAGCGATGATTGGGGCAAAGAGCTCAAGCCCGACCCCTAATCACCCGAGACCGTCATCTTTAGACAAGAATATTGGCGGGCCCTTCCACTTCGTTGGTATTAACACGTAAACAGTGTTACCAATAGCAAAGATTAGGGAGTTTTCTAATCTTCGCCAATAGTATATCAACTGTATAATTATGACTGACATGAAAAAGTAGAAGCGTCTAGAGAGACCGAAATGCGAAAGCTTAGACACGCCCAACACGTGATATCACTAGTTTGGACTATTTCTTCTTTGCTCTAGCGTTTACTTCCAGCGAGATGGTTAGCACATAGGTTGCGCTTTTGCTTATGGCGCGAGGGGTCCCGGGTTCAAATTCGTATGCCCGCAATTTTTTTTAAAATTCTGTAACGATTAATATATTTTTTTACAAATTCTTTTCTGATTTCTTTAGGTTTTCCTTCTTTTTATATAATAATTTCATTCTTTCGTGTGATTTCTTTGGGTTAGGTTAGTAGGTTTTTATTTTGATATCTAATTGTTAATAATTATTAGCGCCGCAGGCAGTATTAGCGTCGCAGACAAAAAAATGGGGGGTGCGGGGGGTGTCCCCCCGCCTTTTTTCCACAAAATAACAGGAAATATTTCAATTTCTCCACTTGCACGAATTTATTATACATTTACAAGGTAATGCGCATGCTCGAAGCTTTCGCATTTCGGTCTCTCTAGACTCTTGTTGAAAAAGTTCGAAAATGTCCGATTTTAGTTGGATGGGTTAGAAGGTTGCCAGTGTTGCCACTTGCGCCATTTCGAAGGACTTTCACATCATACTGAAATAATCTATCTACCGCACGGCCCTGTATTTATTAGCCGCCTTTTTAGCAATCGTATCCTTTATAGGTATTTAAATTAACTTCAATTACACAGAAATACACTAATAATGGTAAAACTTCAGTAACCACAGCTCAAATGTTAAAAATGAGCTGCAGAAAGCAGAAATAAATAAATTTATGTTAAATTAGTTTGTTTCTTTTGTGAGGGAGAAAAGGCGCCATGCCAAAACAACCCTATCAGAACCGTTAAGGTTAGGTTAAAGCCCCATGTACTCCATGGAGGATCACCCTTCTGCGGGCACAATGACAAACCGCAGAAGTACAGATAATATATAATTCGTATAATCTTGTCTTACCTATGTTCAGCTGGTTTGTACCGGTGAGATATAACTGTCACCATCAAACATCCCATACCATATTAAAATAAAATTAATGTAGGTATCCAGAAGGGATTCTTTATTCTTTACTGTGTATTTTACGTTCACACACGGCGATTAGATTATTATGTTGCAAAATTGAAATTGAAGCATATAAATAACTGTTGCAATATTATATTATAGACAATTAATTTTCAAAGAATTTTCTAATTTTTACTATATTATCGATCCGTCATATTTTCTTAATCGTTCTTTCTGACTACTTAGAATTTTGCATACATATTTATGGTGATCAGGTATACCTGTAATAATACTGTGTTTTTAATAAATACTGAAAACACTAGCTGAAAAGCATATGTTTTTGATTAGTCTTCAAGAATCGCTGCATATAAAAATATATTTTTTATTGTACGAAGTACGCCAATAACCACATACTTATATATACAAGGAAAATAGTTTCTACCATCAAAATTTTCTTTGCAATAAATGTTGAGCAAAATCAAAAATGAATTTAAATTAAATAAATTCTATATAGTCACTAACCAAAATAATTTTTTGCAATTGTAAAAAGTGTTGTGGAAATGCTCTTGTAAAAAAGTTGGCCTGTTTTGTACCGGAGCTTGTGGTTCTTGCAAAAACGACACATGCACAAATACACCTCCTGTTGAACCAGAAGAAGTTGATTACGACGAAGAAATAATATCCAATGAAGCTGAAGATGTAATATAAAGAAAAACGTTGATATTGTAAAATATATTTTTTTAAAATTTGTAAATAAGCTCAGATCAAAACTCATTACCTATTAAAGTGTTTCATTTTGTTACTTTTGACATAATCTCAAAATTACTTAAAATATAGTGACTTTTATAATTGTTTATGATATAAAGTTAAATCTTTCATTTGCTTCTATTCCATAACATGTCAACAATTGACAAAGATCTACTTAAAAAAAATTGAAAAAAAAAACAATTTTTACTTACACAATCTCCAAATTACAAAACATATAAGGACTTTTATTATTTTTTATGGTTACAAAATAAAGTTATTAATAAATGTATTTCACATCTGAGTCTGCTTTTTATATGTTAACAATTGGCAAATATAAATTCAAACAAAATCGGGAAAAAAATCAATTTTTACTAACACGACCTCAAAAACCCTAGAAACCTAATTACTTTATAATTTTCTGAAAAATTGAAGGTTATAAAAATATCTTTCATTTGCTTCCTGATATTCTTAGATATGTCGACAATTGGTAAAGATATTAGTGATTATATAACGCATTTTCTAAAAATTCAATTTTTCTTGTATTTTCAATATCGATTTTCTCGAAAACTATAGCATATATAAAAGGGAAATTGGTCAAGCTTTCTTTTTTATAATCTTGAACGGTTAACGACTTATCAGTAAAATAAGGCTCTTTTCACCGAAGGGGTGGTTGTTTGGAAGGGTTGCGCGGCACCCTCGGAGAGGGTTTGCAACAAAATGTTCGTTTGAGAGATTCCACAAATGCTACAAGGAAAAACTATGGGGTTAAAAATAGGCTATTTTTGCGAACTTATTTTTTTAATGACCCCACGTAGACACTTCTAATTCTATATTAGGATATAAGTATGTGATATTTTTTATATCCTACAGATAACTCATGAACCTTCATGTAAATAATTTTATCGCTATAAATATACACAAAAATATAAACAACATTAATAGTTCTTTGATCTCCATTTCAAGCACATAATGAAAATTGGCACGACGTACCTGTATAAGTTCATGAATAAAACTTTAGTGGGTTAAAATGACAGAAAACAAATTATACTTTGAATGCATCTAGCAAAGGTATTAAAGAAATAAAAAATAACTATAATTTCGTAATTTTTACATAAACTAATCGAAGATACAGGACCGGATTTAAAGCGGTGGTGGTCCCTTGAGCAAATTTAATGTAGGTGCTTATGAGATGCCACGTATACAGTGAGTTCCACTTTTCATGCGAACACCTAACTCAGTTATTAATAAATCGATTTATTCTAAACTTGAGTAAGTTGTACACCTCTTCAAGGTAACTAAAACTAAAAGCACATATATCTATCTAATTTATTCCATATACGTGCCGATTAGGGAGGTGAAAACGGGGTCAATTTTAAGGTAAATAGTATTAAAGATTATTTTATAAAAAAAATATATCCACCCTCTTATAGGGCATCCTCTAAAACACCTTTGTCCCAAATGCTGCTAAAATATCTTCAGTAATTTTAGAGTCATAAATATGTAAATATGACGTCTTGTGAAGAAATAATGACTTTTAACTCGGATCGAGTTACAAACAAGATTGTTTTACAGTTTTTGCTACAAATTTGAAGTAATAATCAAAAACACTTGCCAAATAATAATAATAATAATAATAGATACAAAATAATTACTATTTGTCTTTTTTAAATTGGAGGAAAGGCGTTTTAAAGATGCACTATAAGATGATGGTAACATACACATTTTTTAATATTCCTAATACCATTTACCTAAAAAATTGACTCCACTTTCACTCCTACCCCACCCCCCACCCCCCCCCCCAAATCCGCGCATCTATGGAATATATTAAATAGGTACATGTTCTTTCAGCTATCTTGAAGATGTGCACGACTACCCAAGTTTAAGATAAATCGATTAATTAATTATTAATAACTGAGTTACGAAGGTGTTACCGTGAAAAGTAGGACACACTATATAAAGAATATGGAAAAAATAGTTCCACAGAATTGTATTATGGATGTTTTGTGGAGGCTCTTATTTTGTGGGGGCTTGAGGCAAATGTCTACAATATAACTCCTTAAATTCGGCCCTTTAAAAAAAAGTTACTTAACTTATCGGGTTATTGAAGTTTTGTTGCTCCTGTTGCTCCTATTTTTAAAACACTATTAAAATGTAGATATCTCAAAAACATATCAGGTATCGACACTACAAGCGCTATAAAAAGTGAAAGAAAAAGTTACTAATTCTATTTTAAAAAATCGCAGCTTGTCATCGATATCACAAAAAATTCAATTTAAAAATACTTTCCACAATGTACAAAGAAGCAGAAGTTGGTAAACTGGGGAAATTTTTTTGAATCGTTGACCGACTTACTTGAGAATTTAATATCCAAAGCCAATAGTTAATATCTTATCAGAAGACTACAACAATAACAAGTTTAAGTATAGATCCCAATTTGACACTATTACCTACCTGGCTCTTTTTACTTCAGACCAAATTCCTACCAGTCCCTTCGCTGCAACTGTTTCGTGTATGTACCTCACACCTAATTATATTTCACCTAATAGGCTCCTCCCTTTGATAAAGCTGATAACCTTATTGGGTGAAAAAAAATTCGTGATGGTTATCCTTATTGATTGATTGACTGACTGCTAGATTTGCCAGCGTAAGGTAAGCATTGCTGCCGATTCCGGGCATCCAGTCTGGAGGTTCGTTCCAACACGCAGCTCGGTCGTCCGCCGAACACGCCCAACGGAGGGCCAAACCGCATGCCGGAACCAATCCTTGGATGTTTTATATACCGCTGGACCGGATGCATACGCTGGGTTGGACATAGGACATGCTTGTTGTCAGCAGCAAGAGCCACATGACGCATGGGGTAGAAATATAGGATGAGAAGTGTAGGTGTTTGCGACATGCTTCTTTTAAGTTTCCATGCTTCTTTTTACTTCCACATCCACGTAGTGGATTGGAAGTATAGTAATCGCAAAAAAATTTTCAAAAATTTTTATTCGTGAAATAGGTTTAGAATGTCATGAAACGTCGAGATTTTAAATTTGAGCGAAAAAAAATTTCTGTCTGTCTGTCTGTCGGTCTGTCTGTCGGTCTGTCTGTCTGTAACTTTTTTTGTCCGCACGCTTTCTCCGGAACGGTTTAAGATATTGACCTGAAATTTTGTACACGTATATATTATAACGAGATCTGGAACTGGATTGTTTTTTGAGGAAATCCAATGAAGGGTTGGGGGTTAAATAGGGGTAAATAGGGGTAAATAGGGGTAAATAGGGGGAAATAAGTAAAGCAAGCTTGTAAGAGTACAGAAACTTGAAATTCGGTGTATGTACTAGAAGTTAAGGCCTCAGATTTTTTTATAATATTTTTCAACCGCCCACCACCCCTACCCCATTAAAGGGGTTGATAAAATAAAGTTGAGATATTCATTGGAAATTTCGTACACGTATGTATTATAACGATGTCTAGAATTAGATTATATTTTGGGATGATTCCGTTGAAGGGTTGGGGGTTAATTTGGGCTAAATAGAGGAATATAAGTAAAACAAGTTGGTAAGAGTACAGAAACTGGAAATTCGGTGTATGTACTAGAAGCCAAAGCGTCAGATTTTTTAATAATATTTTTCAACCCCCACCACCCCTACTCCAATTTGAAAAGGGTTGATAAAATGAAATTGAGATATTCATTTGAAATTTTCTACACGTATGTATTATAACGACATCTGGAACTAGATTATATTTTGAGATAATTCCGTTGAAGGGTTGGGGGTTAAATAGGGGTAAATAGGGGAAAATAAATAAAGCAAGCTGGTAAGACTACAGAAACTTGAAATTCGGTGTATGTACTAGAAGCCAAGGTCTCAGATTATTTATAATATTTTTCAACCCCCACCACCCCTACTTCATTATTAAAAGAGTTGATAAAATAAAATCGAGATATTCATTTGAAATTTGGTACACGTATGAATTATAACGTCATCTGGAACTAGATTATACTTTGAGATAATTCCGTTGAAGGGTTGGGGGTTATTTAGGGGTCAATAGGGGGAAATAAGTAAAGCAAGCTGGTATGAGTACAGAAACTTGAAATTCGGTGTATGTACAAGAAGTTAAGGCCTCAGATTTTTTTATAATATTTTTCAACCCCCCCACCACCCCACCCCTACCTATTAATGGGGTTGACAAAATAAAGTTGAGATATTCATTTGAAATTTCGTACACGTATGTATTATAACGACGTCTGGAATTAGTTTATATTTTGAGATGATTCCGTTGAAGGGTTGGGGGTTAATTTGGGGTAAATAGAGGAATATAAGTAAAACGTTGGTAAGACTACAGAAACTTGAAATTCGGTGTATGTACTAGAAGCCACAGCGTCAGATTTTCTTATAATATTTTTCAACCCAACCACCCCTACTCCAATATGAAAAGGGTTGATAAAATAAAATTGAGATATTCATTTGAAATTTGGTACACGTATGTATTATAACGACGTCTGAAACTAGATCATAATTTGAGATGATGCCGTTGAAGGGTTGGGGGTTAAATAGGGGCAAATAGGGGAAAATAAGTAAAGCAAGCTGGTAAGACTACAGAAATTTGGGATTCGGTGTATATACTAGAAACCAAGGCCTCAGATTTCTTTCTAATATTTTTCAAACTCTACCACCTCCGCTTCATTATTAATGGGATTGATAACATCAAATTGAGATATTCACTTGAAAGTTAGTACACGTATGTATTGTAGTCACATCTGATTGAGATGACTCCATTGAGGTGGTAGGTTGTAAATAGTGGAAAATAAGTACGGTAAACTAGAAACTTCATTTTTAACGTATATGGTAGAAACCAACTCCTCAAACTTTTCTATGACATCTACCCCAAATATTATTAAAATTCTATGACCAATAATTTCCACATACTAGAGTGCAAATATAGTCAAGATGTTTCCTTTAAAGTGACTTGGACGAATAATCTGGATGTGGAAGTAGTGATTCCTTAGGCAGCGGTTTTTAGTTTCCATCTGTCACCATCGGATGGGCTGTGAAGGCATTTGCAAGATGCTTCTCTTTTGTTTCCATGCTTCTTTTAAGTTTCCATCTATTATCATCTCTTTATTTATTCTTCTTCTAAGTTTCCTGTTTCTTCTGTTTCTGAATCTAGCAGTGTGCACCTCCTTCTGCCCGCTTGCGTCCACTTCCCTTGTCTGCAAGACATACATACATTCGCTCGTGACAGGAAGCTTTTATTTATTAAACGTTCCACAGATAAATATCCATTTACGGTGGAGGTGCAAGGAAGAGCCCTGTCTCATGGTAGAAAAACTTTTTAGAGTGGATTATGAGAGAGAGGCCCCAGAGGACATATTGCACACATTGCCATCTTAAAGAGCTTAGAGAAAGATGGCAATACACTGATCGGCCTATGATTTTCAAACATGTCTGGGTCGCCCTTTTTATAGAGGGGTTTAATTATTGCGAGTTTTAGCTGATCGGGAAAGATACCATATTTAAATGAATTATTCATTATATAACATATTGGTTGACTTATAAGTTGTATACAACATTTAATAGTACTTGTGGGAATATTATCATCACCACTTGTATGTTTATTTTTCAATCCATTAGTTAAGATTATTATTTCTTTCTCTGATACGGGTTCGACAAACATTGATTGATTATTTAATTGGATGACTTCCTTCGAACTGATTGCCGTGCACACTCTTCTGGCTCTTCAAAGGTTCTGTGGCAGAGAGCCTCGAAGTGTGCGATTGCTGGAGTGTTGCTATCGAACGGACGTGTATTATTATTATTTTCGGTTTATTCGTTGCCGGACAGGTCTTCCGTGCTTTCCGACCGATACCACCCGGTAGCCGCGCCGGCTATAATTACAGCTACTCCCCACGACCTGTGGGATTAGTGACGTAAATACCAGAATCGTGTACCCTAAGTAGGCGAAGGGACCCCGAGATCACGATCAGTAAACTATACGGTTACCTCATGTGAGACGGGCGACGTCACTTGTAGACCCTATACACATCTGAGAGTGCGCGCAACATAAACATAATTGCAGATCAAGGACAAAGTTTAGCTACATCCAGAGCCGGTGCTACCCTTTAAATCTTCTTTTTCATTAGTAATCTATGAACTCTTTAATATTTTAAGCTATCTGGTCTTTCTCCATCAGAGATCACACCCTAGAAAAAATATCGCAGGTCGCAGATATATGTTTTTACTGAAAACCGTAAGTAGTTATAGGTGCAGCTTTTATTAATTTTCGCTAGGCAGAAAAATATCTAGTGCCAGCTCTGGTTGGGTCTACAATACACGTCATAATTCCGTTCCCCGCTCCGCGCGTTTCCTTCACCATAATGCTGCTGATTGAGGCAACCGTATAGTTTACTGATCGTGCCCCGAGATAACCGCATTCTGTATTTGGCCTGCCAGCCATTCGGCTGATTACTGACAGGCCGGTATGATCTTTAGTTCCGAGAGTAGCGTAGGCTTCGTATCGCCGAGTACACCGATTATTAGGACTACCATCTTGACCGAGTAGTCTGGGTATAGCACTTGGAGCTCGTGCCGTACCGTAACTCTATTGCAATTTCTAATCGTTTCATAGCATTCTCATAAAAAATACACCGTCTAACATCATTCTAAAGTAAGACTATTGTATAAGCTTATCTACATAAAGGCCGTTCGAATTAGAAAGACACAGTGTATATTTAAGTTACATAAAACGATTTATTTACACACCTCTGGCGATCATCTTGAAAGATACGGATATAATTCGATTTCAGTAGAGAGTATTCTACCATACTAAGTATGTTACAAATTTAAAATCAGAATTTTATCTAACAGAAATTTAATGGAACATTTTCACTTAGCAACTCCCCACTGCACCTTTCATTCGTTTCGTGAGTCTTATTAAAAATACTTCAATAACATTTTAATGTTAAATTGATACATCTCTTAACCTACGTATAGTCCAACCATTTTAGGCATAAATTGAGCTTCTGTTCCAAAAATACAACTGTTTCTTTTATTGCTATCGCTTTATTTTATCTTATTGAACAGTATAATAAAATTCGAGGGATCGCGCCGGCTTTAAAAAATATTAAAGGCTCAGAAGTTAATTAACGTTAATTTAAAATTGAAAGATAATCTTTCCGACAAAAAACTTTGTATTCAATTTTTACCTACAGGGATGAGTTTGCGAGATATATAGCGGATAATGTGTATGTGTATAATTCTTCTTATCTATACAGGGTGTCCCAGAATTGATTTCCCGAACGGGAACCTGTGCTTGCTGAGTTCATATAACCTAACTTGCCTTAGTCCAAAAATGCATCCCTGTGGAAGTACATTCTCTTAAAGTGGGACAGAAATTTTCTTTCCAATAATTGCCGTTATATTGAAGACAAAATTTTCAAATTTTCGTGGGACCTATATATCTATAAGTACTCTATGTAAACTTGATAATAACTAAATATCCTTTGTTTCTCAAATGTGACAAGTTTCCTCTGTTTCACAAGCGCCTATGGCCTACAGAGAAAAAATGATAATTCTTGGTTTTTCGTTGATATTACACAAAATTTTAAAAGTATTAATTTGTGTACTGAAACAAGAGGACGCTATGTTGAGCATTTGTTATTAATGTATTTTTTAGAATAAACTGTACTCTTCTGTTATTACAGCATTTTATTCTAGAACAGTAAATAAATGTTAAATACAAATGGGGGAAAAACGATAATTCCTTGTATTTTGATTAATATTACAAAAAAATTTAAGAGTACCTTTTTGCAGCCCTTTAAATGCTTTGTAAAAATATTCAAGTATTCCGTAATTTTACAGGGCGATTAAAAAAATATAGCCAATCAAATATTAATTATTATGAAAAAAAAAATTAAGAAACAAGATATTTGGTTGTTGTCAAGTTTGCATAGAGTACTTATATAGATACAGCTCCCATCAAAATTTCAAAATTTTATCTTCAATGTAACGGAAATTATTGGAAATTTTTTTTGTTTCTGTCTCACTTTAAGAGGATGTACTTACTCAGGGATGCATTTTTGGACTAAGATAAGGTGGGTTATACGGGCCCAATATGAACTCAGGAATAACAGGTTCCCATCCGGGAACTCAATTCTGGGACACCCTGTATAGTGGGCTGAAAAAATTGCAGAGAAAGCCTAAACTCCGCCTGTCGCTCTGAATGATGGGCAAATGGACTCATTCGCATATGTAACATGAAATATGAAAAGTATGTTAGCACTTTAATATCGCTGTGAAATATTACAGAATGACCAAATTATTGTTTAAAAAATAATAATTACATTGTACATTGTACGTTATCTTTATAGTTGAAAATACGCGTCGAATTCTATGTACATTTCTACTGCAAGTCATTTTCAATAGCATTGAGCAGGTAGCCCACATCTCCCGTGTCACATCGTGTAATATATGTCCTGATGTACAAACAGACACACGCTAGCGCAGTACAGAATCGGCTTCGTTTCGCACAGGTGGTTATTGGCTAAATGGTGCAATTAAAAAACGAATTTTTAAAAAAATCAGTTTCATATGAGTAAAACTAAAACTAATCGTCTACAGCAATAAATCAATAATTATATCTTTTAACAGTTCTCTATTGGATATAAATAAGTATGATTCAAAGCTTATTGCCAACGTTTAGGCAAAATTAAAGCCAGCCTTGTCCCTCCTCGACACTTACCTAACTAGCCGGAACGCAGGTATCGTTAAAGAATTTTGCCACGTTTTTTTACTTCCCTCGCATACCGAAGGGAAGTATTGTATTAGAAAAAATCACCCTCCGAGATTTTTTCGGATTTTAACGCTTCAGATCATGTAGATTACGAAAATATTGGTTTTTCAGTCTGTCTGTCTGTCTGTCTGTTGGTGCATTAACTAAAAAACAACTACTTGATGGGGAACAGTCAAATTTGGTAGGTAGCTGACGCTACTGTTAGCGAAGACATGGTTAAACTTTCACTGGAAAATATACAGGGTGGACCGTCTAAAGGGAATAAATAATGAAAAAAAAATTTTTTTGCTCAAATTTAAAATTTCCGTGTTTCGTGTTTCTAAACCTATTTCAGAAAAAAAAAATTGAGAATCTTTGTTTTACCAATATTTTTGGAAATTTTTTTACCACTAGAATAGATGGAAACAAAATTGTTGCTTAAATTTAAAATTTCCACGTTTCAGGGCATTCTGTCTATTTAAAAAAAAAATTCTATCAACATTTTTTCAAAGAAATATTTTACCATTATAAAATGGAAAAAACTATTTTACTCAAATTTAAAATTTTCACGTTTCATGACATTCTAGACCCATTTCAAAAATAATTTTTTTGACAACTTAAAAAAAATGTTTTGATATTTTTTTTACCACTACTATTTATAAAATGGATGGAAAAACTTTTTTCCTCTCAAATTTACAATTTCCACGGTTTATGACAAGCTTATTTTTTTGCTGTCGGATGGCCACCTTGTATATCCAACCAAAAGTTATTAGGTTCTCTTTGTAATAATAGTGATAACTATATTCCGATTATTATTCTCATATGTCGTTTCGTAATTAATAATTTTTTAGAGTCACTGCCCTATATAAATAATGAGGGAAGTTCTGTGTAAATAACTTTACCGATTTATTTTACTTCCCTCGCATACTGAAGGGAAGTATTGTATTGAGAAAAATATCACCCCCGATATTTTGTCGGATTTTCACGTTTCAGATCACGTAGATTACGACAATATAGGTCTGTCTGTCTGTCTGTCTGTTGGTGCATTAACTAAAAAAACTACTTGATGGGGGAACAGTCAAATTTGGTAGGTAGCTGACGCTACTGTCAGAGAAGAAATGGTTAAATTTTCACTGGAAAATATACAGGGTGGACCGTCTAAAGGGAATAAATAATGTTTTCCTCAAATTTAAAATTTCCATGTTTCATGACATTCTAAACCTATTTCAGAAAAAAATATTGAGATATTTTTTTTACCAACATTTTTGGAAATTTTTTTACCACTAGAATAGATGGAAAAAAATGGTGCTTAAATTTAAAATTTCCACGTTTTAGGGCATTCTAAACCTATAAAAAAAATATTAAAATTTTTTGGAAAAAACCTAATTTTTTTTTTTACCACTACTATAGAATGGATGGAAAACATTTTTTTCGCTCAAATTTAAAATTTCCACGTTTCATAACATTCTAAACCTATTAAAGATAAAAAAATGAAATTTTTTAACCACTGCTATAATTACATCCACTCCACTACGTGAATGTGGAACTGAAAATGTGACAGATGGCAATAATATTTGGCATATGAACACAAGTGCACCTGTTATAGTTTTATTGAAAAATATACAGGGTGGTCATCCCAGGAAATAGTTCAACCATGGTGGGCATTTGTAAAGGTATTTGCGCAAACCTTCCATATTTGGCACCTGTTATTTAGTAGTGAAGTGTTGCTGTCGGATGACCACTCTGTATATTTTTTGACCAAAAGTTATCAGGTTTTCTTTGTAATAATAGTGATAACTGTATTCCGATTATTATTCTCAATGTCATTTCGTAATTAATAATTTTTTTAGAGTGACCGCCATGCATAAATAAAGAGGGAAGTTCTGTGCAAATACCTTTACCGATTTTTAACCCTATTTAACCCACAACTCTTTAACGGATTAATCCCAAATAATAATCTAGTTCCAGATGTCATTATAAGATATACGTGTACCAAATTTCAAGTGAATATCTCAATTTTATTTTATCAATCCCTTTACTAATGGAGTGGAGGTGATGCGGGGGGCTATGAAAATATTATAGAAAAATCTGAGGCCTTGCCTTCTAGTATATACATCAAATCCCAAATTTTTGTACTCTTACCAGCTTGCCTTACTTATTTTCTCCTATTTAGCCCTATCTATACCCCAACCCTTCACCGGACAAGTTCAAAAAAACAATCAGATCTTATTACTACATTTTGAAAAAAATGTAGGATAGGTTTTGCATTTTTCCGGTGGACCATCGAAACCCGAAAAAAACGTTGGATCAAGAGAGCGAATTTAGAAAATTCCGTGCGTCGGTCAGTCGGTCTGCCTGTCTGTCGGTCTGTCGGTCTGTCTGTCACGCCCAGCCCCCCTAATCCGTTTTCGGATTTCGATGAGACTTGGGTGGTTAATAGGAGGTCTTTAGAAAACCGTAACGCCGGAAGCTCGGCTCCGTTCGGAAACCGGAAGTACCCGATATTGACTTTTCGAGTTCTTCGGGAAAAATTGAATAACTCGCTAACGGGTAGTCGGATCGAGACATTAAAAAAAAATGGTGCCGCTGGAAAAACTCTACAAATAAGTATACCAGAGACTATGTCGAAAAACAAATGAAAATTGAATTTTTTTGCAAAAAACTGGTTTTCTCGAAATCGGGCTAGGAAGCACGATAACTGTCCAGAATATTGATTTCGATGAGACTTGGTGGGATCAAAGGTACACGGCTGCCACAAATGACGTTTGTGAGAAATTTGACGAAACAAAAGCGAATCTACAAATCCTGGAAAACTAGATTTTTTTTAATAAATTCTACAAATTCCGAACAGTTTCCTAATAAAATTCGAAAATTAACTATTCCGTCGATCAATCTCTATAACCAGTAGAAGGCACGGACCTTTTTGGACAAAAATCTGTAATAGAGTTTTTTCTAGAAATTTAAAATAAACGAGTTATTTACGAAAATGCATTCAATAGAATTATTTAAAGAAATATTACAAATTGATAAATTCTCCGTGCGATATAGGTGCAAAAAAAATGTAATGTTATATTTAAAATATCATCAATCATTTCCTTATTTTCATTTATTAAATAAAAATAGAACCGATGCCCTTTCTGTGTTTCAAAATGTAGTTAGCGTCTACTTTTGTCAATGCAAAAAAAAAAAAAAAGAAAAATAGAACATGTCAAAATGTGCAGAATCATCTTGCGACCCTCTGCTAAAAATTTACTGAATCATACCAACAGCGATAAAAAGCATATCGAAATGTAGTTTTTTGAGCTTGTTATAATGCTTACGTGTATAAAATTTCAAGTCAATATCTTAAACCGTTCCAGAGAAAACGTGCACACAAAAAAAGTTACTAACAGACGGACCGACAGACAGACATTTTTTTCGCTCAAATTTAAAATCTCAACGTTTCATACCATTTTAAACCTATTTCAACAAGAAAAATAGTTTATACGCTTCTGGCGATCACCCTGTATGACGAATATGGTCCAATTTCAAGACAGGAAACGGTCTACACCCAGACAACTTTTTTGAAATTTTATGCTTGAGTTCAGTGTGTTTTAATTTCTGTTCAGAAATTATTTTTCTACGATTATTAAAAAAATTTGTCCGGTTATGTTATGATATACCTACTTATTTGATTAAATCGAATGGGTAAGTGGACGCCTTGAATTAGTATATGACATGTGTTTAATAAAATTAATAAAAATGTAGGAAATAAGTACTGCTATTAATTATGTTTATATTTATGCAAGAAGTTACAACGTAAATATTGTGATTTGACATGGTTATTATCATATTGTTCAAGATTATACTTACAGGATATGAATAATAACAACTCTAGAAGCATTCTGGTATTATAAATCTGCTGGACAATTTTTTAATTTAGCTTGTTTAGAGAATCACTCCAGCCAGAAAATTCTCGAAGTCATAATGTTCAATGGAATATTTGCAGGATATATTTAATATTTTGATGTATTTATGGTTTATGGTAGGTTTCATTAGTAAATATTTATATTGAAACGAAATGTAGTGAGACAGTTAATTACCTACTTTTAGATAAATACAATTTTATGAAAAAACAAAAACAAAACGTAAAGTGTTTCTAGAAAGAAACATTTAACGACACTTTAAAAACCTATTAACAATTGTATATGCCGTAGTTAGCAGCAATGAATATTCAAGTGATAACTTTCAATTGTTAGAGATTGTGATTATGGTTTATGAAATGTAAAGAATTACCTACCTAGAAGTAACTAGGTACATTACCTTATATTTTAAATGACAACAGTAGAATTAATGATAAAACACAAAATATTCTCTTGATCTAAAACGGCTCTATAACGACGATTTTCAGTAAATTTAACGTCGGCGTCGTATGTAATATGCAAGTTGTTTATGACGTATTTTCTGGAGTTTTCTACAAAAATATTCTACATTATACAGGGTGTCCAGCCACTATGGGGCAATACTTAGGGAACGTATAGTTTGGGTCAAAATAACACTAAAAGTACCTATAATTTTTTTTCTTAGGGCGCCCCCCTGGAGATATTACCCTTTAAAGGTTATATATTCAAGAATGTTTTTTACCTATTACTTCCAAACCGTTCAACCGATTTTAATAAAATTTGGACTGTGTACATATTAAATGAGTATCTTTATTCCAAAAATATGGCGCTCTTCGTATTTTGTGTAGGAAGCCAGGGGTGGAACATCCCTAATGGTTTTTACCCCTAAATGTTGACACAAATTAATTTTTGAAAATTAAGGTCACATACTTAAATTCCTTAAACAATTTTCTAAAAAATATATTCTTGTTTGACATCGATAAAGCGATCCGGTTTTGAGAAAAAAATATTTTACTGATAAGGGACAAAGAGTGACATTTCGTCAACACATAACTACATACTACAACTACAATATATACATAACTACAATAACTACAATAAATGTTCGATGTGAGCACCCTGTACAAGAATACATTCTTGTAAGCGAGATAAGTTGGATCGCTGAACCTGAAATAGCATTCCAGGGTTGTTTCGAATGGATTCACATTGGGTAGTGATTCATTGTAACATCTCTTCCCTTGTGTGTGGCGGTGCTTTATACACTAAATTTTTGAGATGACCCCGAAAGAAAAAATCTGAAGGTTTTAGATCAGGAGAACGAGGAGGCTACGGTACTGGACCTCCTCGGCCAATCCATCGGTGGGGAAATTTTTGATATATATATTAAACAAGCTAACCATTATACTCTTCGCCAATTTACTACACCTATTATATAATTGTTGCACATTCTATAGGATACTCTTCGCAGTTTTTTTTTGTAAATATTAGTTTCAAAATTTTTTTGTTTAATTACAAGACAATCATTTTTGTTTTCATTTCAAAAATTAATAACTTTTTTATTTATTCACCGATTTTGTTCTTGCTCTAGCTAACATTAACTTACTGCCCAAATTTCAATACAATCGGACTTCTTGTTCTTAAGTTATCGTGCTTACAAGAAACGCGACATACGGACAGACAGACGGACGGACGGACAGATAGACGGACGGACAATTTGAAAGTCGTTCAGAATTTGATCACTAACACAGTGATATGAAATTTTTTTCTCTACGAGCAGTATTACCGGTTTTAGAAATGTGCCGATCGAATGCAATATACTCTTCGTTTTGTATTTGCGAAGAGTATAACGATCGAATGCAATATACTCTTCGTTTTGTATTTGTGAAGAGTATAATAATGAGGAAAAAGCGATTCAGACGAGAAACAAAAAAATATCTGATTGTCGACTACAGTACACTTTTACTCATCTTGGCGTAATTTAACATAAATTACCGTACATTATTTGCTCACTATAGATAGAAATTTATATTTATATAGACCATAATTGCCGTATTAATATTGTCTCATTAATTTACCACTCACCGATATATTACAACATTTTTCTAATGTTTTCATGAGTCTCACCTCTATATAAATCACTAGATTAAACCTCGACCGCTTTAAATTATTTGTATTTCTTTTCTTCTTTTCTTAACATATTCACTCGCATTTCTATACTCACTCTACTAGCTATTATAGGCTTTATATTTTATTATGTTACAAGCTACATAGATATTAGGTAGATACTTAGTATACAAATAAGCTAACCATTATACTCTTCGCC
Organism: Stenurella melanura; assembly: GCA_963583905.1. Lineage (NCBI taxonomy): Eukaryota > Metazoa > Arthropoda > Insecta > Coleoptera > Cerambycidae > Stenurella > Stenurella melanura. The sequence goes on from OY757311.1 coordinate 62,847,073, forward strand.
GACTGTGATGCTGAAATGAGGAGTAGCTCCATCAAGCATGTACGTCATGTTTCTTATAGTTGCTAATGGTACATCTTCTAATAAACCATCTAGATTTTCTTGTAGAAATCTTAAGCAATTTTCCCCATTTAACCAATTTTTCCAAAACAAATGGCCCTATTAAATAATTTCCAATTATTTCTGCTCGGACGTTAATTTGGAATGGGCTTGTTCGGTTTTTTTTTATTTCATAAATGGAAAGTGCAAGTATAAAGTAATGGATCTGCAAAAAATCAGAATCTTATTCGCACGTTTAGTATCTTACAAACTATTACAAATCTCCACCTTTCGAAAATGGGGTGGCCAGACGCTACGTCACTATACGCATAGACTCGGCGATCTCAATAGACTTGATGCTCCTTAGTTGTTATAATTATAAGTGTTATCGAAGTATTGTTTGTTTTGCTTACTACTTGACAGTAGGGGAGTACAATTTGGTGAAATGTCAAAAAATTACAATTTTCTCTCGCTCCTGTCGGGACGAATTTTCGATTTTGACCCTGCAATTTACGATTATTATTCATCGCCGACCTTCTCCTTTCCGTAGAGACATAGAACGAACTTCCACTCAACGTATTTATTTAGTTACCAGCGTTTAGAAATTCTATGTTTTTCGACATTTCAGGTTAAATTTGAAAGGTCCCAGAAATCCACTTTTCTTACGTCACTTGCGTATAGTGACGTCACAAATGAGCGCTCGGTTTTTGCAACTATTACTAATTTCAACTCCTTATATCTCGAGAACGGAAAAAGTTAATAATACGAAATTTTAAGTGTATAATGAGAATATCGAGTACTATATGAAAAAGTATGAAAACCATATAAAAAGAATATCATGGAACAAGCCCATTGTCGTTAGTGATGAGTTTGAATAATTGCGTGAGGACTATTTTTTAACATAGTTATTTATTCTTTAATTTTTATTATTTTGTTTTTTTATTGCTAAAATGGATATCTACCTGTTTCTCGTACTCGACGGTTTACCCGTTCAAAAGTTTTCCTGTTTGGAATAACTGTATTAAGAAAGTGTTCCCCATAAAGCCATCTGGCTTACAACTTACTTATTACTTGCTACTCAAATCTGACGTTTAAAATTCAATTGTTTTCTCACAGGTATCATGCGGTATATTATATTACTAGTATTCCTTAGTCCCTTATCAGTACAATCATTTTTTCTCAAAAACGGATCGCTTCATCGATGTCAAACAAGAATATTTCTTTTCAGAAAATTGTTTAGGGAATTTAAAAATCTGACCTTAATTTTTTAAAATTAATTTATGACAATATTTAGGGGTAAAAAGCATTAGGGGTGTTCCACCCCTGGCTTCCTAGACAAAATACGAAGGACGCCATATTTCCGGAATAAAGATACTCATTTAATATCTACACAGTCCAAATTTTATTAAAATCGAAGGAACGGTTTGGAAGTAATAAGCAAAAAACCTTTTTGAATATGTAACCTTTAAAGGGTAATATATCCTTAGGGGGGCGCCCTCAGAAAAAAAATAGATACTGTTAGTGTTATTTTGACCCGAACTGTACGTTCCCGAAGTATTGCTCCATAGTGCCGGGACACATTGTATGTTCAAAATAAATTACGCGTTTTTGAAATCCAATAACCATATTATTATACTTGATAAATTTGCTTAAAAAATGAAAGTAAAATAAAAACCGACGTAAAGCATGTTCGGCACGCATCATAAGGTTCCTTAACCATTTTAGAAATGAAATGGGCACATTTAATTTGTCATGAAAACTGTCGTTTCTTTCATCTTGGCAACATGGTTTTTCAGTGTTTTACAGGAAGCACCTTTGCTTTAGTGTTCGTTAAAATTATTATTGAAAGTACTTGTTAAAAGATACCATCGGAAACAAAATCAGATTTTTAGAATGTAGTTGGTAAATTAAAGGAGGGGAAACAATATAACCGGATATGAAGCCAAATATTTCGAAAACGACACATTGAACTGGAAAGTCTACGAAACTTCAGCTTCGTTTTCAAAGACTTGTTTAATGACACCATATTCGATGAGGTGCGCAGAAAAAAATTTCACCCCCGATTTAAATATACAGGGTGTCTCACTGGGAACTGAATCGACCGATGTAGGGAAAAGCATGTAACAAAAAAATTATGAAAATTTTGGGAATTACTAAAGTCAGTGTGGCCAATCCAACCAAAATAAGTACAAGCATGTGGCACTTTCGGTTATACCTGAAGTCGATACCAACTTGCTTATTTTAAATAGAGCATCTTATACATTCAACCTTTCGAAATGAGCATAAAATTCTGAGTCGAAAACATGTAGTACGCCCTATGCTTAAACCCAGAAGTTTCGGAGATAGTTTGACATTTTATAAAAAATTTGACAAGTGCAACGGTTTGCTAGAACCGTTATAACTTTCTTCGTGTAGGGGATCCTCGTTTGCTCTTTGGCACGTAGAAAGAATATAAGATGAGCTTCGTCTTACAGTGAAAGTAAATTCCACAATAGTGTGCCAAGTGTTCCATTTTTCACGTTACATTTTGTCAAATTCAAACCTCAAAAACTTTTTAAATCTAAATCAAATTGTGTAAAATTAAGTTCTCTTCTTTCTAGTATAGGAATTATATGGGTTAAATTTACAAGATTTCCTTAAGGGGGGATTCCCATTAAACGAGTTGATAAATTGCGTTTTTCAGGAATTTTCATTGGGAAAACTATTAGACAAATCATTCTCAAACTTTGGAAATATATTTATCATACATTAAAACAACTAGATTCAAATTTTTATGCGATTATAATGAAAATTGTAGCATTGGTGCTCCTTGAAGTGAGACGCCTCCCAAAATTTCCCGGTTGCTGGCTGACACAATTCCTTCTCTTCAGATCATCTAAAACAAAAAAATCAAATTTGGTTTTACTTCTTGTGAATATAAGTATGGCATTAACTACGGAGAATTTCTCTTTTAAAAAAATGAGGATACTGCGACGTATGAAAAAGATATTACTTTTTTCTCTTCACGTTTTTTATGATAAAACACTTTTTTGCATGCATATTATTTTCCGCAGTTTATGAGAAAAAGACAGTTGTGTTCTCGATAAATGTGCCAAATTTCTTCCACCACTTCAACGGAATCATCTCAAAATATAATCTACTAGTTCCAGATGTCGTTATAATACATACGTGTACCAAATTTCAAGTGAATATCCCAATTTAATTTTATTTATTTTTATTTTTTTTTATTTTTATTTATTTATTCTTCCAGACATATATTAACAACATTATAAATACAAGTATAAATATATAAAACATACTTGCACATAGTAAATAAGATATAAATAAAAATACTAATAATATATGTCCAAAAGGGACGATAAAATGTAAGCACCTAAGTGATTAAACACTTGTATTGTGCTTTAGAAAAGTATGCATAAACTGCAAAATACAAATTAACCTAAAAGCACTAGGAGTGTACGCATAGCAAAATTTACAATTTAATTTGAATTAAATTATTCAGTTGTCTAAAATTCCAATAAAATCAGTATAATTGTGAAATATAAATTTTTTTGACAACACTGAGAATTTTTTTTCGATTCTTAATAAGTTTGATCTCTAATGGTAGTATTATATGTTTTAGGCAAAGTATAGACAAGAAATCTATGACAAATATTTTTATTAAATCTAGGCTTGGATAAAAACTCATTAGCAATACTACGAGTGTGGTATATTGAAGATGTGTAATTCAGTTTTGCTTTATTTTTAAATGCATATAAACATAAATTATGAAAATATAGTGTACGGATGTTACAATTATCGACAGTATAGAGTAAATTTGTTTCCTAAAAATAATTTTTAGTATATAATTTTGTGTTACATTTAATTTCTGTAATGAGTTTTCATACATTCCTCCCCATACTATGATACCGTAACGTAACAGTGATTCAACAAGAGACTTGTAAATAACTAGCAATAATTTTTTTGAAAGGAATTCTCGCAATTGGTAAAATTTGTAAATAAGCTTTCTTATTTTTTTCGATAGGTAATCTACATGATTACCCCATTTTAAATATTTGTCAATGATTATTCCCAAGTACTTGATCTCATTTGTCTCTTTAATTTCATCTTTCAATCCAGTGATTTTTATACTAGTGAAATCAGGTCTGTTAGCTTCAGTTAGAGAGAAGGCCAGATAATGAGTCTTATTTACATTTAATGATAGATGGAATGCATTTAACCAGTTCTTAATTCTTTCCAAACCTGACTGAACAGCCTTTTTGGTTTCCATCCAGGAATTTTCGCAGAAGATAACTACCGTATCGTCAGCATAGGATACAATTTTTTTTGCACATGTTCTTAAGAATAGAAGAGAATTTATGTAAGCCAAAAAGAGCACCGGACCGAGGACTGTCCCCTGAGGAACCCCTATTTTCACAGTATCTCTTTCACTAAGAATATCATTTAGTTTAACATATTGACTTCGATTTGTCAGGTAACTGTGAAAGACATTTAACACCGAACCACGAATGCCGTAATGTTCCAAAACATTCAACAGCTTTTCGTGGTTGACGGTGTCAAATGCCTTTGCTAAATCCAGAAAAACTGCAATGCACCTCTTGCCTGTATCTAAACTCTCTGTAATGTTCTCAATGACTGAACACATGGCATCACTTGATGCTTTACCTGAACGAAAACCAAATTGGAGCTCATGTATGATATTGTATTGGTCAAAAAATTTTACCAGACGAGTCCTCAAACATTTCTCAAAAATCTTTCCAAAGTTATTAATTACACTAATAGGTCGATAATTGCCCCTTTCATAATGGCGTGGGTATGGTGGAGGGGTTGAAAAATATTATAAAAAGTTTGATGCCTTAGCTTCTAGTATAAACAACAAATACCAAGTTTCTGTACTCGTATCAGCTTGCTTTATTTATTTTCTCCTGTTCACCACTATTTAACCTCCAACTCGTCAACGGAATCATCTGAAAATATAATTTAATTACAGTTGTCGTTTTAATACCATATGTGTACCAAATTTCAGATGAAAATCTCAATTTAATTTTATCAACCCTTTAAATAATGTAGTGGGAGTGGTGAAGGGGTTGAAAAATGTTATAAAGTCCTTAGCTTTTAGTACGAAGTCCAAATCCCAGGTTTCTATACTCTTACCAACTTACTATATTTATTTTCCCCCTGTTCGCTGCTATCTAACTCCAACCATTCAATGGAAACATCTTTAAGTATATTTTAATTAAAGATGTCATTATCATACATGCATGTACCAAATTTCAAGTGAAAATCTCAATTTTATTTTATCAACCATTCCCTAGTAGCACCAATATATAATCTATATTGGATCAATATATGAATATTGGTCCTATATGGATTATATATTGGTCCAATATGTTGTGCTACCAGAGTTTTATTAATGGTGGTGGAGGGGTTGAAAAATGTTATAAAAAATTTGAGGTCTTGGCTTCTAGTACATACCCCAAGTTTCTATACTCTGTAATTCCACTATCGCGATCATGAACAACAATCATATCGTCACCGATAATAAGTAATTGTCTGAAATTTTTGCAAGTTATTCTTCTCATACATGTAACAAAAAAAATTATTGAATATTTTGGTCAAAACTTTTCTCTTCCATGTACTTTGTCCGTCAGCTCTTTAAGCACAATTCTCGTTTCCACTTTTACTGAAGATGATATTGCTGATATAATCAATGGGATGGAAAACGTAGGCTGTTATGGAATTGACTATATATCTCCCAAATTGATAAAGATAAATCAGAACTATATTATATGTCCCTTAACTAGAATTATAAATGTATCTTTGCAGAACGGTGAATTTCCAGAGCAGATGAAATTTGCTCTAGCTTTCCCACTATTCAAGAAGAAAGGCGACACCTTACAAGTAGATAACTATAGACAAATATCTTTATTACCTGAATCTTAGAACGCTGTGTTTATATTATAAAATTTGTCGAGCAAAACAACTTATTAACAACCAATCAACACGGGTTTCGAGCAAAAAAATCTGTAGAAACAGCAAGCTACAACTTCTTAAATTACATTTACACTGAGCTGGACAAAGGTAAACCTGTAGTCTCAATTATGTTTGACTTAAGTAAGGCCTTCGATAGTATTAATGTCATTTGTATTGGACAAACTGTATTACTTAAGCATAAGAGGTCCTCTGTTATCCTGGATTACTTCATATCTTCAAAACAGATCTATTATAATAAAAATTCAAGGTCAATTTTCAACACAGTATGATGTCCCGATTGGAGTTCTTCAGGGGTTAGTTTTAGGTCCATTAATTTTCTTATTTTATGTTAACGATCTACCAAGATTTGTCACAAAAGGGAAGATCACTACGTTTGCGGATAACACAACTGACTGTCACTGTGACGGCTGAAACTCCTGAAGAACTACAAGCAAACATAAAACTGGTGTATGAGGAAATGGATACATGGTGTCAAAGGAACAGGCTAATTCTCAATGAAAGCAAAACGAGTTACATTAACTTCTTTATTAGAAAACAGCTTTCCGCAGAAACGCAATTACAATTTAATTTAAAATTCTCTGACAATGCCAAATTCCTTGGAATTTGGCTTAACTCTAGTCTTTCATTTACTGTACATCTGGATTTTGTCTCTGCCAAATTAAATAAAGCATATTATGCCATCCTACAGATGAAACCGTGTTGGATCAAAATGGTCTTATGATTTATATTATGCCTTTGCGTATAGTCACCTATCATTTAACGTTTTTTTCTGGGGACAGACTACAGGATGGGAAAGAATATTTATTTGTCCAAAAAGAATAATCAGATTATTTATTTGTCAAAAAAGAAAAATCAGACTATTGTTTAACTTTAAGTTAAGTTCTTAAATAAGTAAAACTGTGCTAGGAAGAAAGGAAAAAGAAATTACGTATTATGTGTCTGTTGTCCCATATATAATCTTATCTATTTTATAACTGCTTATAGTAACTACTGTCATTTTTCTTTTTCTTTTTTTCACTTTTTTAAAATAATGTTACCTTAATGTTTTAAATGTTGTTTTTTTTTGTACTAGTAATGTTAAATATTGTGACCTGCCCTTTGTACTGTGTATGTTAGTTTGGGATAAAAAACTATTCTATTCTATTCTTACCAGGTTGCTTTATTTATTTCCCCCTATTTACCGAATCTAGATCCAAGTGTCGTTATAATACATACGTGTACCAAATTTCAAGTGAATATTTCAATTTTATTTTATCAATCCCTTTAATAATGGAGTGGGGGTGGTGGGGGAATGAAAAATATTACAGAAAAAAATCATTGGCCTTGGCTTCTAGTATATACACCAAATTCCATATTTTCGTATTCTTACCAACTTGCTTTACTCATTTCCCCCTAGACCGACAGACTGACAGACAGAATTTTTTTCCTCTCAAATTTAAAATCTCGATGCCTCATGATATTCTAAACCCATTTCAACAAAAAAAATAATTTTAAATTTTTTATTCAGTCATTAAATTACAAAATGATGATGAAAAAGAAACCCATTGGGCACTCATAAAGTATTACTATTGCTGTTATATTTTACATTACAACATACTATTCATAACGTTTTATCACAATGCTGATTCTTGAAAAAGATAATATATTATTTTTTAATGAGCGTCCAATGGTTCTTTTTTTTTCATCATTTTGTAATTTAATCACTAAATAAAAATTATTTTCTACTTTTTAGTGCAATTCAGTTTTAAAAGAAAACCATTGTTTATTTATTTTTTTAAATGTATTTATTTTATATTACGTGTTATATATTCAATTTTGTTGAGTTTGCTAATGGAATCCGCAAAATATTTCTAGTTTTTAAAAACTATTCAACCTTTCTTCGACTTTACTCACATTTAAAAAACAGAATATTTTAAACAATCGATGGTTGTTTAAACAACTATTGATTATTTACAGATTCAATATTTTGTATTTTCTACATTTGATCAAGGAGTTAAAACAATTTGAAGAACACTAAAATACTAACACAAACTGGAATCTAATTAATAATTTTTGCATAGAGAATCGCTATTAACATACAATAATAAATGTAAAAAATACTTTAAATTTTCTCTTGTAGATCTTATGGAGGATTAATTTAAAAAAGAAATTATAAATCGTATTCTCCTTACAATTCTGAACAGGCACTTGTGTACGATTTTTGTTTCACTACATCTTCACGGTTTTATAGTGAATTTATGAAAAATCGTCTTGTTCCTATAAGAAATCCATCGGATATTTTATGGTCTTAGAGGTACGCGTTAACATCAACTGATTTTGCCCTATTTTGTGAACATATTTTTTTTGGAATTTCGAAGCAATTTAGGCAACAAGAAAAAATTGAAATTTACTTTACACTAGTATAACCACCCTAGTACATATACACTACACCGATCATCGTGGCTTTTACTGTCGGGTACAAAATTGGTAAATGTGACAATCAAGCTATTCTGTATCGACACGATGAAAAAGATTATTGTTTATTTTCCCAAATTGCTGAACGCTGAAAATAGACGGGCTACTGCTTCAGGAGTTCTTCTACGTTACTAAAGATTCGCAGGAGTCTTTAACAGATTCTCGACACGGGATTGTAGATAAATTAATTCATGGTACCTAATTAAATACTAAACACTTATAATTTTAATTAATATATCATGTTACAATTAAAACAGTACAATTTAAAAGACAACACTTTAACAATTTTTAAATGTGATTTACCGCTTTCTAAGATAATAAAGGATTTTAAGTTTACTAATTCTACCAAAACCGTTAAAAATAGTAACTCTTTGTCATAAAATTGATAGTTCAGTAAATAACTCATTAAAATGAGATACATTGTTTTGTATTTGTACTCGTATTGCAAGTAGAATCACATTGCACAGATTTGCAAACAGTATCCAGAGACTCAGCTACTTTCATCTCAGTTCTTATTCCGTGTGTTTATCTGAGTCATGCAGTTATCTTCTACGATTGATACAGGGTGAGCAATTAATTATTGTCAAATACTTTCATATAAAGAAAAACTTTCACTTCACTTTAATATGTTTCTGTCTGCATTTAACTTTATATTATCTCCTCAGAGAAAAGACATTGTATTTGTCATAGAATTTTCTAAAACAGCAAAAATATTGTTGTCATTGGCAGAGGTCGGATTTACCTATCGAATTTCAGGGATGGCTTTTACAGATATTATATATTGTAAACACGTCATTAGATTGTATTTATTTATATAAATTATTTCGTTTTTAGGGGTGACGTATTGATGCTTTTACATGTTGGTAATTTATATTTCTTTATGTGGATGCAAGTTAACACTTTGTATTAATTATAAAAGTTACTGAATTCTTCCTTCAACTTTTCTTTTTGGGACTTCCCGCTACATGTTTTTTCTTCTAAATAATTCCCGAGAAAACTACAAAATAATACAATTAACCAGTATATTACTGAGGAAAAGCATCTACGTCTGTAAGTTTTACGTCGAAGGATCAGTGAAAGGGTGTTCTCTTGACAAATGGCACGAATAAGAATAAAAATATAAAAATAAACTATTTCACCGACCGCGACGGGCGACGTTTCGGAAACCTGTTCTGTTTCTTTCTCAAAGCATTTTTTATTTTGCAAAATCTAGTTTTATAGGTATCTTAAATACACTGACATATGTTTGTTATATTTAATATCTCCAGATACTACTCACACAGAACTATTGATTTACTCAACAGTCGTATTTTACACAATGTTAAGTTCCTCTTTTAACATTGTCAACCAGGTTGTACAAACATCGACGGAACAATTCGGTACACATCTATCCTCATTCGGCAATATTATTGATGATTGTTTATTTTTCTTTATTTTGCTATCCTCCTCCCTATTTATTCTGTGCTCACAATATCATAACTAACCTGTTTAAAAGTGAATTATTTTTTTGTTTGCTTATAATTGAAATGAAACGTGTTCTTTATAGGATTTTGGAAACAGCAGAAAAAATTATCTATGAGAACTAAAAGAAAAACTATCTTTAAAATTGTTGATTTACAATCTTTGCATTAAAATCCTAAAATGAATTTGTCTTTCTTATTGGACAATTTTCATTCTAACATTTGTTCCCACACAGTCCTCTACGGCTATGCAAAGTAAACCAGTATCCACATAACCCCCTGCCGTCATGAAGATTCAGTTAAAAATGAGAACAAAGGCCTAAAATGAATTTATTTACATACCTCGTTTTTTGGAAAATTTTTCATTCAAATGGATTACATTTTCGTGAAATCTATCATTCTGTTTCTTGGAAAGGCTTAGCTTTTGAAAGGTTTTCCGCCCTTATTCTGGAGCTCATCAGAAAGGCACAAAGCCACTAACACGAATATTCTGTATTAAATTCGACGTAAAAACTGTTATATAGATTATTGACCTATTCTCCGCTGTTTTCTTTCTATCGGCGTTCAAAGTAGGGGGTAGTTTAGAAACACCCTGTGAAAATCGGACCTACGCCATTTTCACAGCGAATATCTCTAAAACGGCCACTGTGACGTAGAAAATGATTAGAATGGAACCTGCACAGTGGAATCTCCTCTACCAGATTCACATATTATTGTTTTGTTTTGATTCATTTTTGTCCATTTTTTTTTCACATTTTCCGCTAATACGCATTTTGTAATTAGAGCTCGTTTTCACACCACCTGTTAGGTAGAGCCCACGACGCGTCTTTTTTTGAGTGGTTTCCTTGGAGACCTACTCCACTACAATATTGTTCGGTTTCACTCGGCATGCGGCAGTAGGGTCTTCTTCCATGACCTCGTCTTCAGTTGGTGAATTCAGACAACCTTGTCCGTTACAGATGGAGCTCATTGTCGAGCAGCATAATCTAACTTTTGCACCTCCGCATCGTCCTCCACAACCCATTTTGCAATTACAAGATATTCATTTAAGGATTGAAAACGGAGCTGGCGCCTTAGTTGTATATATGGGTGAAAGAATGTTTCTATTTTTTCCAACCCCACTTTGTTGGATCAAATTAAACTCGCCGTAATTGAATTTGATGGAAAACCCAATACGGATGTTGACGACAAACTGCAGATGTTGGCGGCAGTCTTGATAAAATTACGACATTACTTGATTGTCCAACCAACAGTGAGAAATATTTGATGATTTGATTTATATAATGCTAGCATGAAACGCTCTTCAGCAATTGCGACTTCTTCCTTGGTTGACACTGGATTATTAAATATGGAGACATCTGCTAAATCGTTTCTGTTATTCAGTAAAGAGGAAGTAGTATCACAGTCGCTGAATGCATGTGCAAACAACTCAGTTTTCTTGCAATTATTTAGAACATTCGAAGACTGCAAATCGCTGGAACTGTATATCATTTCCGTTATATTCCCTTGAGCATCTCTCAAAAATCGGATTTCTTTATTTGGAGGAGCAGGGGCTATACAGAGCATGAGAAGGTCGATGTCTTGTCCAACGATGATGACGGTCTCATGCTGATTACATTTTTAGATTGCACTTTATACGATGGGCAAATCGGCTTTATCTCCCGCAGTAATGGGGGTAGTTTTTCGCGAAAAAAGGGGAGTTGCGCCCACAGGTAAGGTGGGAACGTCTCGGGTCCTTATTTCTACTCCTACGAAATATTTCTGGAATCAGTAAAATTTGTATATAAATGTTTCCTTCTATTTGCTGTTTTTTCGGCTAATTAGCGTGGACTATGGTGCTACAGTCCTGCAAGGACCTTGACCTTCTCAAGCATCCTCCACCATTCCTTCCGATTCTGTGCTCTTGCCTTTTAATTGAGGGCACTGATACTTCTGTCATCCTGTGTTAGACCATCGACCAATCTAAGCTTTGGTCTACCTCTCTTCCTACTTCAGGTATAACAGAGGTTATCGTGCTTAATAGATATTCGCAGTCGACAACCCTCGACTGCAACTCTCATTCGTTTTGTAATAGTCTTATTAATAACACTTTAATAACATTTAATTGCGCGTACAGTTTATTAAATAGAATCAAATAAAGCAAGTGTAAGTGTCTATACCTATGCTAAGACGATTGAGCACTATTTCTCAAGTGGTTAATGTGATAACGTAAACGTCTGGCAACATAATACACCATTATTGAAAAGCAATGGACTGGTTTCTAACGAGTGGAAGTAGTAACATAAGCAGAGCAAAGAATGAAAAGATTTTAGAAGTTTTCTTGTAAATTTAGTTTTAAGTTCTATTTATTGGTTTATTATTCGTTGGACAGTTTATTACACATGTAAAGGTATTAAACATAGGAACTGGAGAGCGGCAGTTGAAAGTAATTACTGTAGAAAGAAACTAATATACAGGGTGTGCAAAATATTCTCTTGGGCCTCTCTCTCATAACCAACTCGTCACAAAAAGCTTTTTTATCGAGAGATAGGGAACTTCCACCGTAGATGGATATTTACCTGTGGAACGGTTAATAATTAAAAAAAGCTCCCTATGGCGAGCGAATGCATGCATGTCCTGGCAGGCAAACGAAGTATCTTGCAAACGCCTATACTTCCCATCCGAAGATGACAGATGGAAACTAAAAAAAAGCATGGAAACACACACCTACACTTCCCATCCTATATTCGTACTCCATGCGTCATGTGGCTCTAGCTGTTGACAACAAGCATGTCCAATATCCAACCCGGCGTATGCAGCCTGTCCGACGGTATATAAAACATTCAAGATTTGGTTCCGGCACACGGTTTGGCCGTCCGTTGGGCGTGTTCGGCGGACGACCAGGCTGGGCGTTGGGACGAACCTTCATGGATGCCCGCAATTGGCAGCAATGCCCACCTTACGCTGGCAAATCAATCAATCAATAATAATTTTCAATTTTATTTGACAGACTTCATTTTTGAATAATTAATAATAATTATTTTTTGTTTGCTAAAATTACGTTGTAATGAACTATATTGAAAAAAACCGCTACCTAAGCAATCACTACTATATTTGCACTCTAGTATGTTGAAATAATTGGTCACAGAATTTTAATATTTGCGGCCGATCATCAAAGAATTTGAGGCGTTGGCTTTTAGCGTATACTCCAAAATTGGAGTTTCTGGACTCCTATTAGCTAAGTTGAAAGATATTACAAAGAAATCTGAGGTGTCTAATATATACACCAAATCTCAAGTTTTCTTTACTCTTACCAGCTTGCTTTACTCATTTTCCCCTATTTACCTTTATTTACTCTCCACCCCTTCAACGGAATCATTTCAGAATATAATCTAGTTCCAGATATCAATATAATACATACATGCACCAAATTTTAAATGAATATTTCAATTTAATTTTATCAGCCCTTTTTATAATGGAGTGGGGGTGATGGAGGGGTTGAAAAATGTTATAAAAAAATTTGAGACCTTCGCTTCTAGTATATACAACAAATCCCAAGTTTCTATGTTGCTTAACTTCACCAGCTTGCTTCACTTATATTCGACAATTTACCCCTAATTAATCCCCAACCCTTCAACGTAATCACCTGAAAATATAATCTAATTACAGATGTCGTTATAACACATACATGCACCAAATTTCAAGTAATAATTTCAATTTTATTTTATCAACTTTTTTAATAATGGAGTGGGGGCATTGAGAGGAGTTGAAAAATATTACAAAAAATCTGAGGGCCTGGCTTCTAGTATGTACATCATATTCTAAATTTCTGTGCTCTTGCCAGCTTGCTTTTCTAATTTTTCCCTATTTGTCACCTATTTGTCACTATTCCATCCAACCTTTCAACGGAATCATAAAAAAATATAATCTAGTTCCAGATGTCGTTATAATACATTCGTGTACCAAACTTCAAATGAATATCTCAATTTTATTTTGTCAACCCCTTTAATAATGGAGTGAGGGTGGTGGGGGAGTTGAAAAATATTATAAAAAATCTGAGACCTTGGGTTCTAGTATATACACCAAATCCCAAGTTTCTGTACTCTTACCAGCTTACTTTACTTATTTTCCTTTATTTAACCTCAACCCCTCAACGGAATATTCTCAAAATATAATTTAGTTTCAGATATCGTTAAGATATATACGTGTACCAAATTTCAAGTGAATGGCTCAATTTTATTTTATCAACCCCTTTAATAATGGAGTGGGGGGCGGTGGAGGGGTTGAAATATGTGAGGCCCACACTTCTGGCATATACAACAAAACCCAAGTTTCCGTATTCTTACCAGCTTGCTTACATATTTTCCTATATTTACCCCTATTTACCCCCCAACCCTTCACCGGATATGTTCAAAAGACAATCCAGTTCCAGATCCGTTATAACACATACGTGTACAAAATTTCAAGTCAATATCTTAAACCGTTCCAGAGAAAACGTGCGGACAAAAGAAAAATTACAGACATGCCGACCGACAGACAGACAGACAGACAGACAGAAATATTTTTTCGCACAAATTTAAAATCTCGACGTTTTATGAGATTTTAAACATATTTCATGACAAAAAAATTGATTTTTTTTACGATTACTATACTTCCAATCTACTACGTGGAGTGGAAGTAATAGATTAATTTTTGTCCAGAAATGTTTACTTGATTTTCTGATAAGTTTCCTAACATATAAATTTGTTCGCAGACAAAAGCGAAAAATTCAAAGCACTTCAAAACTAATTTCAGTGCAATAATATACTACGTCCAATTATAATGTACTATTCTGTATTCGACTTCATAAAATGGATACACTTATAAATAAAATCGTATATTCGAGTAAGTATCCAGTAATTGTTTCGGTAAACGCTATCCATAGTACAAAAACAAACCGTTATAAAATCTGCCTTTCTACAAAGACAAATTCGTGATATCTAGACACATAATTGACTAACAAATGCATTCCTTGAACTATTTATTTTTTTCTGTTCACCCTATAAAGGAAAAAAAAAGATAAACAAAGTAGAAGAAGCTGACCTAACGGTGTTATCTTCAGCCGTGGTGATGAGCGACCCCACCAAACCGGCTGTTTATATATTGGGGCGACCAGAAGAATGGTAGTGTAGTTCAGCAAAAAGTTTCAAAGCGAGACACAAGTGATACGAGTGCGCCTGCGAAAAAATATCCACTATGCTTTTGAAAGCATTTGTTCTATGTGGTTTCCTAATTTTGGGAGCACACTGTGATTTGTACAGGTAGGCACATTTGTAATTATTAATATTTCCATTTAGAGATATTTTTTTTGGACAGATGATTTTTTTTTTTAAATATAGTGACATGACAATGATTTTTTTTAACATTGTGTGGTGTAAGGGCATTCGGGTAAATTACTAAAAATACTTCGAAACATTTTCATTGATTTTGTTTCCGTTTTGTAACCACAAGGTTCATTCTAGTTTAGTACTATTTTTCTAGAAGGGTGCGAAAGTTGAAGTGTAACATTTTTTTACTGAATTTGAAAATTTAAAATGTGTGGCGGTAAACAACTGTATTTATAAAATAAAGTATGAGATATAGGTAGATGTTTAGTATCGAGTGAAAGAGAATCGGAAGCTTCTAGAACCTAACTTGTTTTTAATTATACTTAATTTACCTCTTCCTCATTTATATATTGTGAAATAGGTACGTTGGGACTCTAGGAACGTTTAAGATTTTGCTTCTTTAATAAAAACGAGTAAATTAAATAAAAGTATACATATTCACCTTAGTAAAAATCTTAATTCAGATCTTTTTCGTTTTTCACTTTATTTCTAAATAAGCAATCGAAAAAAATCAAGTCAGCCATTGATTTCTTTCGATTGCTGAATTTTAGCAATGTCTTGAATCTTTTCTAAATTTAAGATGACCATTTGTTGAATGATGTATGTTCGTCATATGTCGTCTTTTTCTGTCCGTCTGTCGATATAACTTTCGGTGTATGCATGGTATCAATAAATGCTCATGGCACTGTAATAAAATCACATATTTAAGATTTTATTGTGGTTGATGCAATAAATTTTATAAACCAAAAGTGTTGCTTTGAGGAAACGTCCGTTTTCATTCAATTATTTAGAAACTCATTTTGTTGCCGAATTCGCTGTAGAATAAGATTCATCACGGCACGATGGGTGAAAGGTCAAACATTCGTCAAACTCAACGCGGAAGAAAACTGAGGAAATCAGCACACAAGTCAACAGAGCCAAAATAGTTATTTAGCAATTTTTGAAATCGACAAAAATCGAAAAAAGTATGATTACATAGGATGAGTCACTAGTGCATGGACAGTCACTATCTCCTTAGCTGTTAATTAGAAATGGAACACCCAACATTAATATATTCTCATTAATAATGCATTTACAGAGGTGAAGAGTAAAATCTGTAGAAAAAGTATTTTCACGAATGTGTCCGTCGTTTAACTTCGCCAAGGGCCAGATACTAATTTTCAGGCCTCTCAAAGTTGAACCTCATTCTACAGGGTGTTTTACATGATATAAATTTTTACATTTTTATCGTCATAACTCAACTTTTTTAAATGGAACACGCTGTCTGTGTTTAGCTAAAATGTTTCAGCAATTAATTATCTACACCTTAATACGTCATAGTACCACTTCTCTTTGGCGGCTTTTGAAAAATTCAAGTAGTTACTATGGATACCAGTGTGTAGGTAATTGATTGGTGAAACAATTTAAGCAAGAACATACAAGGTGTTCTATTTGAAAACATTGAGTTTTAACAGTCATGACAAAAATCTAGAAATTTGGATAATCGCAAAGACTACCATGTAGAATTAGGTTTGATTTTGAGAGATTTGAAGGCGAAAAAGCAGGCCCACCCCTTACGAGGCCGGTCCAGGTCTACAGCGATGATTGGGGCAAAGAGCTCAAGCTCGACCCCTAATCATCCGAGACCGTCATCTTTAGTCAAGAATATTGGCGAGAGATTTGAGAATCAGTGCGTGGCCTTGACTAACATTCAAAGTGAAATGAGGAAAAGTTGAGTAATTTTGCAACGCTGCAGTGTAAGTTAAAAAATGATATATGTCTGGATAGAGAGCCGAATCGAATACAAATATATAAGAATTGTTGGGTGGATTTAAAAGATACAAATGTTGGCTTACCACCATTAGGTGAAGCCTGTAGATTTAAAAGTAATTTTAAATTATGCCGCTCTAGATCTGCTACAACTGTTATCTGAGACATTTTTTCAGATTTCACACGGTTTGTGGAGATATTGACCGTCCACACGCTAGTGGCACCTGTAATGGAGCGGGGGTGGTGGAGGGGTTAAAAATATTATAAAAAAAATTGAGGACTTCGCTTGTAGTATATACAACTAATCCCAAGTTTCTGTACTCTTACCAGCTTGCTTTACTTATTTTCTCTATTTACCCCTATTTACCCCAACCCTTCATCGGGGATATGTTCAAAAAACAGTCCAATTCCAGATCTCTTATGATACATACGTGTATAAAATTTCAAGCCAATATCTTAAACCGTTTCAGAGAAAACGTGCGCACAAAAAAAAATAGTTACAGACCGACAGACAGACAGAAAAAATTTTTTTCGCTCGATGTAGAAGTAAAATAATGAACTAAGTTTTCTTTTTTTTTTTTTCTTAAAATGGGGATTCCCCTAAAACTAACTTGAAAATTATTTAAAAAGTAAGTCATTTTTTCGAATATTTTCATATGCCAGCTTGTCGCAAAAAAGAAACTACGACTTGTTTGGACAATCCCAATATACAGGGTGTTCCGGAAGTGAGTTCCCGGGCGGGAGCCTGTGATTCCTGAGTTCATATTGGACACATATGACCCAACTTACCTTAGTGCAAAATTGCATTCTTGGGGAAGTACATTCTCTTATAGTGAGACAAATATTCTTTTTTTTCAATAATTTTCGTTATATTGAGATAATATTTTGAAAAGTTGATGGAAGCTGTACCACTACAGGTACTCTATGTGAACTTGATAACAACCAAATATCTTTTGTTTCCAATTCATTTTTCACAATAATTAATCTTTAACTGGCTGTAATTTATTAACCACTCTGTAAAATTACGGAATACTTGAACATTTTTAGCATTAAAAGGGCTGCAAAAAAGGTACTCTTAAAAATGTTTGTATAGTATCAGTCAAAATACAAGATGTTATCCTTTTTTTTCTCCAATTGCATCTAATATTAATTTATAATTCTAGAATAAAGTGTTATAATAACAGAAAAGTACAGCTTACTTTAAAAAATATATTAATAACAAATGCTTTACATGACGTCCACCTGTTTCAGTACACAAATTGTTACTTTTAAAATTTTATGTAATATCGACGAAAAATCAAGAATTATCATTTTTTCTCTGTAGTTCATAAGTGCTTATGAAATAGGAAACCTGTCGCGTTTGAGAAACAAAAGATATTTGGTTGTTATCAAGCTTACATAGACTACTTATAGAGATACATGTCCCATGAAAATTTGAAAATTTTATCTTCAATATAATGGAAATTGTCGGAAAAAAATTTTTGTTTCAATTTCCTTACGGATGCATTTCTGGACTAAGGTAAGTTGGGTTATACGGGTCCAATATGAACACAGGAAGCACAAGTTCCCGTCCGAGAACTCAATTCTGGGACACCCTGTATAGTCCCAATATAAAAGAAGAATTTTTCAAGAAAAGTTAAAAAGACCGTCTCGAACTTCTTAGCGCATTGGTTTCATCGAGCCCAGTTTTATTGCGACAAGTTATACTTTATCCCAAATTTATTGTCGGTATAAAAATGTCGGCATCTTTGTTACCGCACTATCAAAGGCGCCGACATTTTTTATCCCCAGAATAAGTCTGAGATAAACTATAATACTTATGATTCTTGAAAATACTGTTAAAACATGCACATATCTAAACCGACAAACTTCTAGTGTATCATGTTTGGGTATCATCAAAGTGCTATTTTTTTTATCAAACTCAAAATTGTTTCTAAACGAGCCGGAATTCGTACTCGACATTCAAGCCAAATCGAACCAATCCAAGGAATTCCGAGCCGAAATCTCTATCGGACAGCCAAGCCAAATCGATCCAATTCAAGCGAGGCCGAGCTGGAATCGGATAGCCGAGCCTATATCCAAGCCAGATCATTGCAATCCAACAGTCAAGCCAGATCCATCTCAATTCTACGTTTTGGCCAGTCATGCTATTCGAATTCTTAAATTAACTAGTACCGAACGTACACTGGTCCTTCGAACCGGATATACTACACACTCCAAGCCAAGCCAACCTAAACCAAGACGGAATACTCACCCGTTCACCTGGTGTGCTCACAAGATATACACATACAGTGTGAGATGGGAAGAAAGTGCCAAACATCGGGAGTGCACACTACACATAAATATATGGCTAAAAACCCAAAAGTTGTAATCTGATTCGTCCGTCTTAAACGTTTATTAAGACAATTTTTTTTGTGAACAGCTCGTACCACTCTTTATAAATTTAATCAAGTAGGCCAGCACGTTTCAAGCATTAACTTATCATTTTTGATTGATTCTTTACGATGTTATAAAAGTGATAAAGAATGCCACACATCTACTCTCATCTTGAATATGCACATATGGTGTTTGTTTACGGTTCTTGTAATGGAAATGTTCATGATCCGGTTGAAGAATTTTCACAACGATTTCCACACCATAGAGTTCCGAGTTTCTGTCACGGTCTTCAACATATTTTGTAATGGTGGTAACCTTCCCAGTAGTCGCATAACATCTGAACGTGCCTTTTGGTAAGATGTAGATGAAGTTGAAAATATTCTTGATTTAGTGAAAGAACGCCCTGGTAGTAGTTCACGAAAAATTGCTGCCTAACTTGAATTTTCTCAGACCAGAGTGATTCGCACACTATGTGAGCAGGACTTATGCCAATACTGCTTAGAATCTGCAACCGGTAGATCTTGGCTAGATGCATGTAATTTTGTCGGTGAATAAAAAATGATAATCGTTACTTAATTTGTTGTATATTCTTTATCAGTGAATATTGCTGGCTATTGATGGCATCACTCGTGATGGCATCAATAATTCTTACTTGCATCTTTCATCGATGGTCTGACGAGAGTCAGCATACGTTTTCAGCTGTGTGGTGTGGTGTCGTTGATAAGAAGTTTAATTTTACAGAATCGCACATAGAAGAAAATTACTTGTTATTTTTGCAAAGTGAGTTATAAGTTACAAGCATTATTATCTGTGGTTTCTCTAAACATAGAAAATGCTATGCATTATATCAGTACAATGGAGCTTCTTCACATTCTGCTCATCATATGCAGTATTTCAGTCAAACTTTTCCAGGATTCTGGATGTGTCGTTGTGGTTCCATTAGTGACCGGCAAGATCTCCATACCTCACACCGTTAGATTTCTGTTTGTGGGGATGGATATAATTGAAAAGTGGACAATCGTAATGCATTAATTTTTTATATTTGATATGCTGCTAAGATAAAGGAACATCAAGGTGAACTCGGGATAGCAACACGCTCTCCTCGTCAACGAGTCATAAAATGTCTGGATATATTTGAAAATTAATTGTAGATTAAACTTTCGTAAATTAACTTTTCTGATTTTTTATTAATAAATGTTTAAGGCATCGTTATTCGAAATCAAATAAAAATCGAATTACTACTATTGAGTTGTTTAGTAATAAACTTATCTGTAGTCACTTCGACTCACTCTGTATGATACCCTCTACAATTTCTACTTTGCATTGAGAAAGTGTCACATCTTAATATATAATGCACTATCTGTTATTAAGTGTCACAAGAAATGTGTATTTTGCCTTCACATTAACATTTTTTTTGCAGTGTGACTGGGTCTTCAAGGGACTCGTGTTTTCTGGAGCACCGGTAGTTACACCACTGTAATATGCACAACATATCAATAATGTAGATTTTATCAAAATATAAACAGTATAGGTAAACTGACGTTCCAAGCTATGAACTTTGCTGTTCTTAAAATAAAACAGAATTAAATGGTCACCTTGGTTAAATTAAGTGAAATAATTACGTTCCCTAGAAAATTTATAAACAAATAAAAACGTTAGTCATGGATTATTGTTGAGTTAAGTTCTACCGTTTAAGCAAGTCGTTATTTTTTTATTACTAGAATATTGCACCTTCGTAGTATTAGATTAGCAGAGGCTATGGTATTAACTAACGGTCTTGAGTTTAACACTCAATACTAAAACTAGTTTTGGATTTACCTTTATCCAGATTTTAATAAATGTATGATCCAGACGAAATTAAACAACTAACACAAACTTTTTCTATTATAGGAATAGGGAGTGTTCTTGAACAAAATCGACCAATAAATAAAAAAGTTATTAATTTTTTAAATTTGAAAAAGATTTTTTTTATGTTTTGTAATGAAACAAAAAATATCTATAACTAATGTTGTTTACAAAAAAAAACTGCGAAGAGTATCCTATAGAACGTGTAACAATAATGTAAAAAGTGCAGTAAGTTGGCGAAGAGTATAAATATATACTATTTCTTCACTCAACTGTTTCATCTTGTAGACTAGCAATGTGCTTTCTAACCATATAGTCGTTTTATAACTATTACTTTGGAGGCAATTTTTAGAGTTACTAAGTTTCGATAGAGCAATCATGGCAATGATCTAGACGTTACAGGATCGCAGTTGATCCGAGAAGCTCAGTTCTCCAATTCACGCCTTAGAATCGCACGAAGGCCCTTAATTTTAGCTTAAGTAGTCAATGAGAGAATCGAATTCAATAGTATTTTTTGTTTACCGATTGTAAAAAGATGCCATAGAGGAAATAATAAAATATTCATGTCTATCTATGAATGTGAACCAATGTAGAACAGAGAGCATCATCCATGGCACGTGGGTCACACCTCGAGATTGTAGGCCTCGAGGAAGCTTATCGCAACCTTATACAACGGCGAGAATAATGTAAAAATCGACTGACACAAAAAAATTCAAACTCCCAGTAAGATGTGTCTAAAATTTGAGTTAGATTAGGAAATTACAGGAACTGATTATACCATTGAACTTTAAATTTTGACGTTGTGTTGTTTTTCCTAAAATCCTAATTGGCGATTTTATTTAATGGCTTCAAGAAGCGTATACCAGTACTACGACGATTTCCAAGTTTTACAAACGTACTAACGGCATAGAACCCAATAAGGCAAGGTAAATGCCGCCGCGCCACATTCGAGCGACTCCTCTGGAAGTGTCCGCCAGTATATGTTGAATTTAATCGGCACATTTCTAAAATCGTAAATGTCTTGTAGTGAATAAAATTGCATATCACTGTGTTAGCGCACCCATTTTGAAATGACTGTCTGTACATTTGTCCGCTCATCTGTTTATCCGTCTCTCTGTTCTTCTGTCACAATTCTTGCAAGCACGATAACTTAAAAAATAAATGATCGGCTGTACTAAAAGTTGGACAGTAACAGTGTTAGCTACAGAAAGGACCGTGAGAAACGAATCTATCATTAAAAAAAATTACTAATTTGTACGTTTTATAGTAATCTTGTTAAATGTTATTTCCTATCATTATTTGTTCACATATTTTATTAATGTATGTTTTATAATAATGTAATATTCAACTGTCGAAATATGATTTCCACCTAGATGTATTACAGACATTAACCTCTGTAAATGAAAACGAGTGGTGGCCTAGTGGTTTCGTTTTATATAAAATGCTACAATGCAAATGAATAATAAACGCTGTTTAAGTGATTAAAGAAGACAAAAGATCGCGTGTTCCAGCAATACAAACAAATTGAAAGTTGTTACTTTTTTAAAATTTATTTTATACTGACGAGTGTTTCATCAGCAACGTGGGGATATTAAAATTAAACATGTCTAAAATTAACATTATTAAAAAAACTGCGAATATGTTAGAGAATATGCAATAATTATATTAAAAAATTCAATAAATCGGCGTAAAGTATATAATGTTTACTCTGATTATAAAGATAATTTTTGATGTTTACATCTGAAGCGTTCTAAAGAATAATATTTACTGCATAACTCATTTACAATTTGAAATTATTAATAAATTAAGTTTATAATTAATAAATATTAAATAAAAGTTTCGAAATTGACTGTGTATGTGTAAACATCTCTAATGATTTTGTAATAATTTTAAACAAAGCTGAAATAAGTAGATTTACTTCATTGTTTGCTGTTACATATTATATAATAGAATTAATTATTTTTAAAATGCGTAATTTTACAGATTATATGGTACATCCGGTTACGATCATTCAATACATCGTAATTTTTTGAATGCGGAAATTTTGGTAGTAGAAAATGAACAGATGATTAATAGTATTAGAATATGTATTTTTTTATTGACTTATTTAGCGTCGGCCTATTTCCGCTACCACGGCCAGTCGCCGACGTCGACATCATGATCGGCGGCAACTTGTCTAGTTTATGTGGATTATCTTAAATATCTAACAATATATCCAATTTCTTTTCATCGTCTAAAATGCGTTTTCTATCATATTTAGGAATATCTGTGGCATTTCCAAATTCACTAAATTTATTTTCTACTCTACTAACTATAGACAGAAATGCGACGATCAGGATACTTGAAGCTTTCGCACACATGCTTCTGAGTTCTTATTTTGTCACCAGATCCTAATAATATCAAAATTTCAATTCTTTGGATATACAAAACTTAAAAAACCTTATATTGCTGGATAGAGAATCAAAAACCCTTTGAAATGAGCTATCGCACGCTATCGTTCCATTTAAAAAGGCCAAAGGCCCTCAGGCTGCATCATGTTCCCTCCGGGCGTTATAATCTATATAACGCACTCGGTGCATAAATAACTATTATACCCAAACGGCATGACAAAGATACATTTAGAAGATTAGTTAGTATAGAAGGCCAACTTCAGCTAGGTTGCTCTTCTACCTAACCCCCTATTACTCAATAAAATAAAGATTATGATAATATAAAAATGAAAGATAAAATAATATAGGGTAAATAACAGTTCAATATAAAATAAGAAGTTTTTAAAATGTTTATGTACACTTTACACTGTTATTCAGTTTATAAAATCCATTACTAAATGTCAAAAATTGTAATTTCTGCCGTTCCTGTGATTAATAAGACTCATTAGAGTAGGACAAAGAACATAATTAATAAAAATAATTACATGTGGCAATAAAACTTACTGAACTTATAAAATGAATCTTTAGTTTTATTAGTGAAAATAGGATACGTTGATTAAGTATAATTACTGAAATATAAAATTAAGGTTTTAATTATAAAATCGTTATTTTACATATTTGATGTTTGTAAATCAGAAGTGGGATTATCAATAAGTAAGAAGTGGTAAAAAACTGACTACAAAATGAAAAAATCTGAAATGTTTACTAAGCAAATGCAGTTGATCAACCAATTCTTGGGAAGATTAAAACTTAATATTTAGTGAAATTAAACATGGTTGTCTTAGGGCCGGTTTTTCAATGTTCAGTTAAAAGTGCCAGATAGGTAGCTGCTAGTTACGCTTAGCTGGCAGTTATATCTATGGTAGTGTTTATCAACAGTAATTTAACTGCCAGCTACGTATTCTTTTTTTTTTCTTTTCTTCCGATTATTGGCCTTACAAGCAAAGTGTTTTGGCCACGAACATATAACTACCTACTATGAGACAAAAATAAACCGGATTAGAGGATATAAAATATTACACCGTAAATGTAGAAATACCAAGGTACCCGTTACCGAGACCTAAATATGTATTATAAATTTATTAAAAATAGAAAATTACTTGAAATAACAGCTCTAGCAAATTTTATAAGTTAAAAAAAAAATTCAACAATAAAATAAGATAAAAAAATAAAAAAATAACAGCAATAAAAAAACTCTTGCGCTACTCATTTATAAGGAAGGTTTGTAAGGAATTCAAACAAGGACGACTCACTTCTCGCCCAGGGGCCTTTCAGCTACGTATTCATGAGTTGAATTATTTCTTAGCTATGTTGGCACTACTGATTCTACCTGAAGTTTCTTCCAATTGGTTTAATTCAAATTGCGCGCGTGTTTTAGTGACAGTTTATCTAATTTAACCTCAAAATTCATTGCGTTGTCTAGCGTGTTGATAGATGTTCTGTTCTTAATTTTGTGCGTTTGTGTATCAGCAATAATTGCAATAGAGAGCGTAAAATGGAAAAAAGGTGCTAACTACACTTTAAGTGATTGGAGAAACATAATTATTCCTGTTACTTCCTCTGTCATCTCAACGATATGTAAAACAGTTTCTTTACGCAGTCGAAATCTTATTAAAAAATCTTTATCATCATAATTCTCAAAATTATTTTCTCGTTCCCTTATGGTTTAGGGTCTCCTTTCATACTTTATAAATTGTATAATATCATTGTCATCATCACTCATATGCAGAATATTATTATTATTCATTATTGGCAATAATATAGGTATTTAATATAAATCACAAATTAAAAACGAACATATCAATCAATCACATTGGTTTTTAGGTTAGAATGTTTTAGAATTGTCAGAAATTGAACCAAATGTCCATGAGCAAATCCACTAACAGTAGAATAAATCCTTAACTGACACTTTGAACTCTACTAAATTTACTTTCAGATGAGTTTAACCCTCCGGTAAATTTAACCTGCACATTGAAAAACAGTTTATCTGTCACATAAATTTTATCTAACAGTTAGGCTAGGTACCTAACTGGACATTGAAAAACCGGCCCTAAGCCGTAATAAATGTTCCAAGGTAATAGTTAGGGAAATGACGTGCAAATTCGACAAGTTACCGTCTGCCAGTCTGTAATCGAAGAGACCATATAACTACGAAACTTTCCTCTCTGCAAATTTTTGGTATGGTGGGCGGATATGGAGGGGGAACATTTTTTTTTAAATCAAATGGTTACCGATATCTTTCCGCATAGGTAGATAGAATGTTATGTACTTCACATACCCCAATTACACTGGCAGACGAACCTTCTGGTCGGTGCACGGTAACAGGAAATTGTAAACAAAAATTTTTAGTTACCGGACCAAACTTAGCGCAGATGACGGATGTAGGTATTTTTTGTTTACTTCACTTTATACTGATGAATGTTTTCATCAACCATGTCGGTATGATAAAATAATTATATTATTTACAAAAAAATGTGTCCTATAGAATGTGCAACAATATACAAAGAGTTCAATAAATCGTCAAAGAGTATGATGTATAATCTAGGTTGCACTGGATTATATTGTTTAGGATATGATATATCGCTAATGCTATCATCTACTTTCATATTTTGTTTTGTTGATTAAAAAAAAATGTCGAAAATAATATGAACAAAATAAAATTCCCAATAACAATGCCGAAAATTGAGCATATTTGGTCATTTACACTTATCATGTCGATCTGCGTATATTCATAAAGTATTATATAAGAACATATTTGCATATGTAAATATCAAACTTATTTGTCGTTGCTGGGTCATTAATAAATAATGCATATAATTTTTTTAAATATTGTTCTTCAATAATTATAATATAGACCACCAAAAAATAAATGAGTCAATAAGAGTTTTTATAACCAGTAATGAATATTTATTAACGTATAAAAAGTTATATATATGATTCATTTGGGAAAATCATATGCGTTTATCTCTCTTATTTTTATTACCAATAATAAATAGATTACTAACAATAATAGGTGACTTAGAATTTTAAAATATTGTAGCAAGGCCAAGGCTATACTATATCTTTATTCATTATTTTATCTATAAATTATGTAACGATCAATTATTTTGAATTTAAAATATCTCCTTTCCGTTTCACTTTTGGAATTGAGTTTAAGTCTCGTCGCCATAAATCGTCGACAAAAATTTTAATGGCTCTCAGGTAATTTATGTACATAGAAAGAAAGATCTCTTAAGATATAACAAATTGTGAAAGGCGCCAGACTTCATATCTCGCACTTACAAGATTGTGTATGAGAAAGTAGGTATTATCAGGGATAAAGTTAGAGATTTATATATTCCAACATGCATCTGTTTCCGGTAATTGACAGACTATTGTATTTACTGCATAAGATCATAATTTCAAAGTTCATAGTATGAATACTGAAGTATAATTATCAAAGGTGAATTTACCACTGAGCTAACTAGGCTATTGTCTATGGCTCCAGATATAGGCCGAGCTGCGTCAAATTTCGATTTGCAAAATTTATAAAGGCGCCATACTGCAATCGAAAATAGAATAGAAAAAAGTAGAAACTGTCATCGAGCATTTAGTTCTTAGCGCGTTATTTTTTGTTGGGATGGCTGTTAAGAAGTCTGTTTATATTTATAGCAATACTAGAAAGGCAATATTTTACTTTTAATGTTTATTTTATTGAGTTGTATTTATGTTATAAATTTATAAAATAACATTCTTCAGATAGTAACACTTAGATGTAATAAAAGCTATTGTTTTTTAAAATAAATATAGTATAGATATTAGACAATTCTTAAATGTAAAGCGAAAGCTATCAGTAAGGGAATTAGACATTGAAAAAATATGGCCACATATCCATTATCCACTGATTGGCTAGTATCGGAACTGGGGATTGAATCCGGTGCATGAAAGATAGTCTGATTAACAAGGGTCGGAATTTTTCAGAGTTAGCAGAGTCGGACTTAACTTGATATTTAATTTTTCAAGAAATATTATAATATAGCAATGTTATGTTTTAAATGTTTTGACAATTATGAATTTGTAATTGCAATTTGGTATTTCTCTAAAGTTATTTTATTGCTTCCTCGAGTTTGTCGAACACCGAAATAATTTTTTACAGAGATTTGATGAATTGGCAGTTCATGGCATTGTAGATATTCTATGATATTTACTATAATAATAAAACTAGTGTTTATATATTCAGGTCTTTAGCGTTGCTTTTTCAAAAATCTATGGTGTTTTACATATTGCAATA
The DNA here is from genome assembly GCA_963583905.1 of Stenurella melanura. Taxonomy (NCBI): domain Eukaryota; kingdom Metazoa; phylum Arthropoda; class Insecta; order Coleoptera; family Cerambycidae; genus Stenurella; species Stenurella melanura. Next base: position 62,875,031 of record OY757311.1, read on the forward strand.
GATTTGCTGTAATCGAATGTTAATTAAACTTCCAATATTCTCGAAATTTTTGGCATAATAAAATGCCACTGACTACGCTCATAGGACTGTGCGATTCTTCTTGGCGACTTCAAGAAAATTTTTGCACTTACGAAATTAAGTCATTCACATCGGGAAGTAAATCTCTGATTTGCATATGTAAAATGAAGTAAATCGGGATTTTCTCTTGCAAGACCTTTTCTACCTTAAGCATATATCTCACTCCGTCAGTGACTAATAAAAGAAACATGGTTTTATTACATTGCTTAGATCCGCCACAACCATTTGAGCGGATCTTTTACTGAGGTCACAATCGTGATGCGATCAGGTTTTTTTTTTTACAAATTTACACAACACTAAACGTGGCTTCCCAGCTTCTCCTTTATCTAAAACCCCATAAAAGGGTATTAATTATTTGGCGGCTTGCTGCGTCTTTCGCTTCGTATTTATTTTGAAGATCTTTTTGAATTTTCCCCAGCCTCTTGTCACATTCTTCTTTAAGATAAAATTTCCGAACATATGATTCATCTGTAAGCTTAAAATTCGTGTTTTTTTTAAATTGTCTAAAATGTGGACGGTTGAGCTTTGAGCTGGTAACATGGAATTTCGGACGAAATCATGAAATTCATTAAATGCAACTTGAATTCATCCGCACTTAAGTCTTGAATATTCGATATATGGTTCATCGAATTGACGTGGTCACCAGAGTTACACTTTCTCTTAAAATCAACCATTATTTTACAAGCACCACAGCGCACGATAACACCATCAAAATGCAATTCGGGGTAGTTATCTATTTTTTCACGAGCTAACATGTCGTTACGTCTTTTAACTTTTGGCATTTTGCGTAATCTAAACACAATAAGAACTACGCAGAAACCAAGGACAATTACTAGAGAAATAGTTTCACTAACAAATTACGCGGAATAAATTGCAGCATACCCGCGGAAAATTGCTAAAGTTCAGTCCACGATTAAAAGACAATAGCAGTTGACTTGTTTAACTTTATGCGCAGGTTGATGACGTCATTGAAGCTATCACTCAGCAGTAAACACTGGGCCACACCTAATTTTATATTTTGCTACAAGTTTTTTAATCGTCTGTTTTCTATATTAACCGTGGTTTTCGATTTACATTATCGTCAACCGAAACTTACTTTATGTTTTATGTCATATTATTTTTCAACGTATATTTAATATAATTCATTGTACTTTATTTAATGCTCCTGAGTGTGACCCTGTTACCGCGGAGAGATTTGGATTTATAGTTGTAATTGTGATTCTAAAAGTTGCTTATCCTCTGGAGATTTCAATGATGCATGAGACGACGAAATTATCTATGTAATAAAAAATACCCCATAATAAGTACTTTAAAAACATATATTCAAAGGTAGTTATTTATGTAACGAGTGTGTGATGTGATACTTTTTCACGAATGAGATATTTGTCACACGAGCGGTAGGCGAGTATGCCAATCCCAAGAGTGAAAAAGGCACAATACACACGTTTCGCATACAAAAATGTTACTACCGAAATTGTTAACAAGAAATATACGTATGAATTAAAATATGAACAATCCATTTTACGCATTAGTGCGTAAAATATATACTCTTTCGCACTAGTGCATAAAGGAAAATAATAAGATAGCAAGGCAGGTGTTATGTAGCTGCCTAGACATACTTGTCATGTGAAAAGTTTTTTTATTTTTGACTTCATATACTAATACGAAAAAGTTTAACTTTGATCACTACGAAGTATGTGTAAAGTAAGTGTAAAGTAAAAGATTACTTTACGTGCGTTAGTATTTTCTGTTGTCTCTACTACTCTGCTTTCATGCTTTTGATTAAAATTATACGAAAAGTTAACAGATCTCAGATATTAAGTACTCAAATCTACTACAGTTAGTTGCCTCATTTTTCAAATACTTGATGTCAACAGTACATTCCTTTGGAGATTTCAATGATACATAAGACGGCGAAATTATGTATATAATAAGAAAAGCTGCACCATAAAAGGTACCTTTAACAACGGTTGTCCGAAAAACATGCTTTTGATTTATTTTGTAGAAGTTAAAAAAGCTGAGGTGTTGAGTACCGAAATATACAAAACATAGTTTGTTAAGTGTTTAAATACTACAAGTACTTATTAAATTCGCTCTTTTATTGAACATTTACATTTAGTATTTAGTATTTGTTCGTATTAAATCACATGGGATTCATTTATTACTTTACTGCAAGAATCCATACTTATATATTGCATCTGTACCAGGATGCGTTCAGTACCTTCTGAAATACTGCAAGCGATCTTTCGACTAATCAAATTTTCAGATCAGGATTCATATTAGAAGTAGTTTACGTTGTTCAGTGTTTCTAAAAAACGCGCTAAACAAATTAAAATCATCCGATGAAATTAAAAAATTACTAGACCTCTACAAACTATAATTGATGGTTTACAAAAAAGATTGAAATTAATTTGCTATTAGACTGAAACACAATTCAGGTGCAATACCGACAATTCTGTGTCAAAGATGTTTAAAGATTCTCATATTAATGTAAATATAAAATATAGATATTCAGTATTGTTACAGAATATGACCAATACTTTGGAGAAAACGATCCATTATTTGATTTTAATGAGAATGAGCTTGTCGTTTCTGGTACTCTGGTAGCGCCATTACCATTACCATTAAGTGTATTAGCAATTGAAATTTTATTTTTTAAAATTTCCGAATGACGCTCTTACCCAGACATGCTGCAAAAGTATACGTCAATTAAATGTTTATCCTTAAAGTTTAACACTGCATTGCCATTGTCTGCCCGAGTGACGAGTGTAGAGCTTATTTTCTAAATTGTAATAATGTTTCATGAATTTCTTTGTCGTTTTATTTTTAAGAAAGTCGAGCTTTTCTATATTACCTATTGTTGCAAATACTCTGTTTATGGGTAGATAGTGTAGGTATTATACTATTGCTTTATTTATAATGCAAATACTGAAGTGCACTGCCAATAGTCAAACATGTACTTTCTATTGTAGAATATTCGAAGTTATGGCGAAGGTGCAGGTTAGAGATAGATAGTCATATATTTTCGGAGTAGCTGATATTGAATCTGATATCAAAAGTTAGTGATTCAAAGTGGTGAATTCAGTAGGGCTGCCATAGTTGCTTATTTTTTGTCGATTTCCATGAAATTAGACTACTAAAAAGGGCAAACATTTTTTTTTTGGAAAAAGTTCAACCGCCTTTAAAAAAACTAAAAATTATTAAATAAAATTTCACTGGAGTTCGTTTAATTGAACTTTATACCTAATATCGATTTTGAGGTGATAATTCTCCCAAAATTTCCAACATATTTCGATATTCCTCACTAGCGTTAATCAAACGTTCATATACCAAGAACAAAATAAATATTATTTGCAAAAAAATAAACAAGCAAATTTTTCAAATAATTCAGTTTTGTAACAAAATTTCTCAGAAATGAACAGATGAACTCAAAATGTATGAATGGTTGTATGGGGAATTGAGAAGCCTTTAAAAAAATATGTATCCCATGACCTTCAACCTTTTCATAACATATTTCAACTGAAACACTCTCTATATTTCTTATTTAGCACAAATCTGTGCGAAATATTCTGGATTAAATATTTGGATGCATTCAAGACAACATAAATCTAACTGTTCGCCGAAAGCGTGTCATCGGATAACACAAAAAGAGAGGTCATTGTAACAGGCCGTAGCGATTATTTATTTATAAAACAATGTCTTACTTTTCTCTACTTCTTTCACCTCGTAAAATTAATTAATAAGCAGGATATATAGTATGTTGAGGATGAGTGTTGACAGCGTTGTTAGAATGATTAGAGAGGAACCTGAACCTGATATCTACTTAATATTTGATGTTTTCTTTCGTTAATTGTTTTTAAAGTCACAAATTAATGAGAAACTTTTTATTAAATGATGGAAGCATGGCAGAACTAGTTAAGGATGTTGAAGCGTTACAGTCCCAACCAAAAGTAAGTCGAATTCTAAATCGGAATTTTTCCGTGATAAATTATTACAAAAGGTTATAAGTCGATGATACTAATAAATATTGTCATAAAGGCATAAATAAACCATTTTTTATTATTAATTAATTATTTAAGTAGATTTAAATATTTTACTTAATGAACTAACTTTTGGATATTTTGTCCAAACTTTTCGAATAAAAAATAAATTTATGTAAATATTTGTGTATTTTACAAATTTGTTTCAGTAATTATTTTTTAAAAAGATGAGAAGCAGTAAATATTAAAATGAAATCATTAAATAATTGAAAAATCAGTAAAAAGTTTAATAATTTTTTTTATTTATTAAAAGTCTCCTAATTAAATTGGAAACAAGATTAAAATATGCGTAAAACATCAATGCTTTGCATAGTTAGTTTTCGGAACTGCTGACATTATTTGGTTATTTGCTATAAATTAAAATGTACCAAAAATTAATTGAAGGAGCCGTTATTCTGTGGCAGTTAATCAATTTGCATAAATAACTAAATAAAGCACGCCACTGTGTTTTCTACCACTATGTGGTCGGAAACATAGTAGTGTGTTTTATTTAGTTATTTGTGTTAAAATGTACCGTTTGCATGCTGGGTTGACATATTTTCCATAAGGTTACATGTAAAAGTTTTAATTTTTTTTTAACTTTATGAGTTTACTAATGACTTTGAATTTTTTACAGAAAATTGTGTCATATAAAAATCTATTAAAAAAACTTTATTTCGGATTTTTTTCATTATTTTCGTCTAACGCCTCAACCTCCTTAAACGTTGTATTAGTTCTTCACTCGAAGACTGCAGTATAGCGATCTTAATAGTCACTAAAACATTTGTGGATATAAATTAAGCTGCCTTTAAAAAACGATCACAAAATTATGTAAAATTTCAACGACGCACAATGGTACGAATCGCAAGTTTTTCGTTCAAAATTATCTAGAGCACTTGTTTCGCAACCGATTGTAATATATTTTTTTAAATACTCGTTATTTAATTTTCAAAAAACGTAAGAGAGCCGATTTTTTAAATTATGCTAACCAGAATTATTGAGCTTAGCCGAAATGGCCATATTTTATTTATATAAATCTTGTCACTCGAGGGTTTTGAGGTCGCTGATTACAAATCTGATATCAAAATTGTCATGAACCAATCTGCAAGATAGCGAAATCAATGGCGCCACTGCGCGTCGCGGCGCTGCGCCCAGTTAATTAGACCTTATTACATTATATCGACATTGAAGTCAATTTTATTCCTTGTTCATTTTTACACCGACTTAGATATCAATATCATATCAGGTCATGAGGTTCAGTTACCTGGGCGATGCAACGGTGAAGTTTTATTTCATAATTTGTAATGACAGATTTCTGAACAGTTCAATTTTTTTCATAAATGTTTTCATCTTTTTTAGTGGCCTTTTAGGGAGCTTCTACACAGCAAAAGAAAATATCCGTCGTTTTGAATGTATAAGCTGTAACATCAGACTCGCTATCAGATAACCCAGATATCTCCGTGTACCTTTCATGAAAATCTGCAAACATTTTGTAATTATGGCAGCTGTATTGAAATCGTCATTTTGAGTTTTTAACTTTTGACATTAGGTCTATTATCCTACTTCTAAACTGTTTATTTTAATGCAATTTTAATGAAATTTGACTTTTGTCTAGTTTAATTGCCGTCTATTTTTGCATTCTCTTTTAGATCTTCTTTCCCTGATTCCAAACATATATGACTTGATAGGTCTAGCCGTAATATTTCTTGGCTTATATAACATTAAAAACCGCTCCCTAAGGAATCACTACTTCCACATCCCGATTTTTCATCCAAGTCTCTTTAAAGGAAAACATCTAGACTATAACTGCACTCTAGTATTAGGATTTTAATAATACTTGATGCCATAAAAAAAAATTGAGGCGTTGGTTCTTAGCATATACGCCAAAAATGAAGCTCCTGGAATCTTATTACCTTGCTCTACTCATTTGCCTCAATATACACTCCCCACCCACCCCTTTAACGGAATCATCTCAATCAGATGTCATTATAATACATATTATGTATACCAGACTTCAAGTGAATATCTCAATTTCATTTTATCAATTCTTTTACTAATGGGAGTCGAGATGGTGGGGGATTTGAAAAATATGATAAAAAAATCTGAGATCCTAACTCCTATAGTCTGTTTTTAAACCGGGAGGAGCGTTTTAAATTTAAAGCGCTAAATCATACCTCTGTGATTGGATACGCCCGCGCCAGTTTTACACAAGGCAATTGTCGTGAATTTTGACATATCGCAAAAATTTTAATTTTGTGTCATAAATTATTTGATTGTAATTTCTATTTTATCGTTTGCACACTATATGTATATCAGTTTTAATCCCTTTTATATACATCTGAAGGTAAAAGTCGCTACTTACGTGGTGTATTTACATTGCGTAAATGGTATAGATGTTGTAAAAAATACATAGAGGTCAAATAGAGGTCGATGCATCGTATAATAACATACACACAATTTCACTGTAGTCATGTATTGTTGGTTACCCAAAACGCCACAAAGGTTCTAGTGTATTTTATGGTTACTTTTATGGTGTGAATGGGACTTTCATGTTTACTCCCCCTGGTTTAAAAACAGACTATAGCGTGTGCAGAAAATCTCAAGTTTCTGTACTGTTACCAGCTTGCTTTACTCATCCTCCCCTATTTACCTCTACGTACCCCCCACCCCTTCAACGGAATCGACTCAAAATATAATCTAGTTCCAGATGTCGTTATAATACACGCGTGCACCAAATTTCATTGAATACCTCAATTTAATTTTATCAGCCCCCCTTAGTATTAGAGCGGGGGTGGCGGATGGGGGGTTTGAAAAATATTATAAAAAACTATGAGGTTTAGGCTTCTAGTATTTACACCAAATCCAAGTTTATGTACTCTTACCAGCTTGCTTTAATTATTTTCCTTATTTACCCCTAATTACCCCCGAACTCTTCACCGGAATCATCACAAAATATAGTCTAATTACCGATGTGATTATAATACATACATGTACCAAATTTCAAGCGAATATCTCAATTTTATTTTATAACTGAGTGGGCGGAGCTGAAAAATATAAAAAATCTGAGGTCTTGACTTCCAATATATACAAGTTTCTCTACTCTTACTAGCTTGCTTTAGATATTGTCCCCTATTTACTCCTATTTAACCTCCAACCGAATAATTTTGGTATATAACTTTTTCCGAACAGACGAAGTTTAGGTTTTGATCCACTACGAGCTCTCCTATGAAAATTTACTTGTTAGTCCATTTTGCTGGATAACAATTGATTTTACGAAAAATTCATACAGAATCATTTCAAACCAACTCGTCGAGACCGATAAAATTGGTAAATAACATTTTCTGAATAGACGGAGTGGTTTTCAGTTTTCGGGCTGACATGAAAATTCACTATTCAGCCATTTTGCTCGATAACGGTTCATTTTACGCCAATTTCTTATAGAATCAGTTCGAACCGACTTGTCGAGGCGGTTAACTTTGGTATATAAGTTTTTCCGAACAGACGAAGTTTAGGTTTTGATCCACTACGAGCTCTTCTATGAAAATTCACTTGTTAGTCCATTTTGCTGGATAACAATTGATTATAATATTATAAAAAAATTTGAGGCCTTATATATATATACGGAATCTAAAGTTTCTGTGCTCTTACCAGCTTGCTTTACTCATTTTCCCTTATTCATCCCTATTTGTATCTGATGATTGTTTGACATTTTGTATTATTATTTCATCAATATTTTTTGGAACTTTTCACAATTAAGCACATAAATATGCATACCTGGAGCATATTTAATGTCCGATAAGTTCAAAAATATTACAGCTAGCCCTTTTAAATCATATTCATTCATATTTGGCATTATTATAGTAATATGTTAATGTTATGTTTTGTAACAGAAATAGAAATATATGATATTGACAGTGAAAACAGTGCGCACCTTCAAACTCCTCACTTATTCATTGTGTCAAGAATCATGTCTGCACGAAACGGCCAACTTTCGTTTTCATACAGAATGATCATTATAGAATATATTTATGCAACTTTCCAACTTTTAACACTTAGGGGCATAAGGGACTCTATTTTATTCGTCTTGGCGCATACACTGGCAATTTCAAATTCTTTTCAATACTTTCTTGCTTAACTTGTTTAGCGATCGGAAGTATTGTAATCGTGAAAAATCACCCTCTGAGATTTGTTCGGATTTTCACGTTTCAAATGGTAGGTTACGAAAATTGAGGTCTTTCAAATCCGTCTGTCTGTTGTGTGTTCGTCTGTTGGTGCTATATCTAAAAAAAAATATTTGATGGAGAACATTAAAATTTGGTATGTTCTTGACGCTACTGACAATAAAGAATTGGGAAAAATGTTTTTGGAAAATATACAGGGTGACCTCCATAAAAAGAATAAATAATGGAAAACATGACAGATTGGAATAATATTTGGCATATAGTTAACACAATTGTCAAGTCAAGTTAGACACTTGTTATACTTTTAATGAAAAATATACAGGGTGGTCATCCTAAGAAATAATTCAACCATAGTGAAATTTGACAAAAGTATTTACGTAGAACTTTTCTATTTGGTCTTATTTACTATTTATTTTGTTCTGTCGGATGACCACCATGTATATTTTTTTAAATAAAAGTGCTGTGGTTTAATAGTGACAACTACATTCCCATTCCTCTGTGGTTTCTTAAATAATTATTTTTTAGAATGACGACCCTGTATATTTTTACTAAAAGTATATCTTACTAACATAATAACTACATTACATTATTGTCCTCCGTCGATTTTCTAATTATTTAAAAAAAAAACCAGCCTCTATAATTTTCACTAAAAAATATGCAGGGCAGTCATTTATCAGAAACAATAATAACTAATAAATAAATGGTGGAAAGTAAAGAAGAAAGTTCTGTGTAAATATCATTATCGAAATATTACATAATTTATCGAAAACGGAATAATTTGTTTTCCATCGTCTTCTATCTCAGTAGCGGTGCGCGCGCCAATATTCTTGACTAAAGATGACGGTCTCGGATGATTAGGGGTCGAGCTTGAGCTCTTTGCCCCAATTATCGCTGTAGATCTGGACTGGCCTCGTAAGGGGTGGGCCTGCTTTTTTGCCTATCCTTACATTATTGTCCTCCGTCGATTTTCTAATTATTTTTTTAAAAATTACCAGCTTCTATAATTTTCACTAAAAAATATGCAGGGCAGTCATTTATCAGAAACAATAATAACTAATAAATAAATGGTGGAAAGTAAAGAAGAAAGTTCTGTGTAAATATCGTTACCGACTTATTACATAATTTATCGAAAACGGAATAATTTGTTTTCCATCATCTTCTATCTTAGTAGCGGTGCGCGCGCCAATATTCTTGACTAAAGATGATGGTCTCGGATGATTAGGGGTCGAGCTTGAGCTCTTTGCCCCAATCATCGCTGTAGATCTGGACCGGCCTCGTAAGGGGTTGGCCTGCTTTTTTGCCTATCCCCCCCCGCAAATGCGGACGGTATTGGCGATGTTAGCAAACCTCCCCTGGTCCTGGCCGTTGGACCCTGCCAGCTGGGTCGTTTCTTCTGGCGCTCTTCTGTCTTGGTCTTCTTTCTTCGCTGGCATATAGTAGCGGTGCATTTACGAACCCGTATTTATATAAAATTTTTGTCCTACTTGATGGGAGGAATTAACCGTAAGAGAAATGCCACGAACTACCACCCCGTATAAGACAATTAAGGCACCGCTGATTCATCAAATTAAGATGGAAATTTTAATATAAGTGGTCGACGCCAATGTTGAATAATTTACGATAAGAAACAATAAGTTTATTATGGAATTATAGTATCTATTATTGTTTTCAAGGTTCATGAATTGATTCGCTACAAAAACATCTGCATAAAAGGCAGTTTTGAAAATTCAATTATCCTCTTGATTAATTGAAGTACCATAATACAATTAACAACTTTGATAAAAAAAATAAACTCATTGTTTCTGAATGATTCAAATCTATTAATGAGAATACAGTATGTGACTGTAATTGTTTCCATAAAACTTAAATTTCAATATAAACGTTCTAATCTGTAACTAATGTCGTCATGGCAATTTTTAGTCCATGTAGCTAACCTTTGCCAACCTTCACCTGGAACTTAAAAGTTCTTTCCGTACCTCCGCTCTACGGTAGTAATTTAAATTGCGTTTAGAGGATATTGAATGGTTAATTATATATCTTTACTTAACAAACTACCTCATACAATATGTCAATTTTTTTTTTTGAATAGACATGCTCATACAAAATATTCACGTAAATGGCAAAGTTGGACTGGCGCGGCAGTAGTCTGGTCCAGTGGACAAATATTATATTTGGGCCTCAGTATAGCCCAGTCGTCAGGGATTTTAAGGTGTCACTAAATGTTATTTGGCTGAATTTTTCAGAATAAGTAGTTTTGTTGGTGTAGAATATGATAAAAAAAAGTTTTTTTTTAACATATTGGCCGAAATTCTGTTGGCCAATAAATCGAAAAATAAAAAAATATGTATCAAAAAGACTAATAGCACTAGGCGATAGAGTGGGAAATTTCACATCAAAAACGTATTCTGTATGATCAAAAATGTAGGCTCCAGATTTTTTTAACGTACGAGAATGGAACGTAGCGACACATAAGTACGGCTTGCGAAACGTGCGCGGTCACGGACGCGCTACACTAAATTTGTTGTAACTTTTGAACTAATTAATGAAATTGAGCTTAACAAAGCTTAAAGAAACGAGAAACATGTGGCTATTGAATTAACATATAGTACAGATATGAAGTCGAAACATGGAGATTTTCGATGAAATCGGTAAAAGCTCTACCATTTCTTCAATTTTTAAGATAAAATCTGAAACTTTCACATATTACTCTTGAAGTAATGTATAAAAAGATCTGGAACTGCATTATATTTTGTTCTAATTCCAGTTAAGGGTTAAGGTGTGTCCGTAAATAAGGGAAAATAAATAAAGCGAGCTGGTAAGAGTACGGGAATTTAGGATTTGATGTATATATAGCCAAGGCCTCAGATTTTTTCATAATATTTTCCACATACCTCCCTCAGCACCCCCACTCCATTATTAAAGGGGTTGATCAAATAACATTCAGATATTCACTTAAAATTTGGTACATGTATGTATTATAACGACATCTGAAACATATTTGAGATGATTCCGTTGAAGGGATGGAGGTTAATAGGGGTAAATAGGGGAAAATAAATAAAGCCAGCTGGTAAGAGTACAGAAACTGGAGATTTAGTGTATATACTAGAACTCATGGCCTCAGACTTTTTTTAAATATTTTTCAGTCCTCCCACCACCGTTATTAAAAGGGTTTATTGGGACACTTATGTATTATCATGACATTTGGAACAATATTATATGTTATTCCGTTGAATGGGTGGGGGTTAAATAGGGGAAAATAAGTAAAGCAAGCTGGTAAGAACACATAAACTTTATTTTTGGCGTATATGCTATAGTCTGTTTTTAAACCAGGAGGAGTAAACATGAAAGTTCCACTCACACTATAAAAGTAACTAGAAAATATACTAAAACCTTTTTAACGTTTTGGGCAACCAACAATACACGATTACAATATTTTCGTGTGTATTTTATTACATTATATGATGCATCGACCTCTATTTGACCTTTAGGTATTTTATACAGCATGCATACCATTTACGCAATATAAAGGCACCAAGCAATTAGCCACTTTTGCCTTCAGATTTATACAAAAGGGTTTAAAAACTGATGTATAATGTGCAAACAATAAAACAGAAATTATAACCAAATAACTCATGACATGAAATTAAAATTTTTACAATATGTCAAAATATACGACTATTGCCTTGTGTAAAGTTGGCGAGGGCATATCCAATCACAGATGTGTGATTTAGCGCGTTAAATTTAAAACGCTCCTCCTGGTTTAAAAACAGACCGTAGAAGCCAACCTCAATTTTTTTTATCTCATCTGCCTCAAATTATTATATTATTGAAATTCTGCGACCAATTATTTCCATATACCAGAGCGCAAATATAGTCGAGATGTTTCCTTTATAGAGATTTGGATGGGAAATCTGGATGTGGAAGTAGTTTTTAGAAATATAAATCTGTGGTAAATCTTCAAATCATTTTCATTCATGTACACGACACGTTTCTAATAATTAAAGAACTCTAGAACCCAACTAATTACTGTGGTCATCATAATAACAGGTGTGTGTCCGACTGCAATTACTGTCATGGTAAAATTTATGCAGTCGCACCTGGTAGGCTCTTGACACACGGCTGTTTTATGATAATATTCTTTGTATTCTGATGTGTGATAAACTGTTAAGGTGTTGGGTTAGGGAATGGTAAAATGATGGTTGGAACTCATCGACTAGCTTGGTTAGAAAGTTGTAGGATCAATACACACCAAAAAACCGTTGCTAGTCTCGTAGAGATCACAGCTACAACGTACGTATCAACGCGTCCAAACTCAAACGCACAGTTATCTTTTTCTTATTCGTAACGTCTTGTGGTCCATGAATTATCTTAATTGGCCTCCTGTTGTTGTACGATATATCTGACGGCATCACGTCATCCGTCGGTTGCTTGTTAGGTACACAGTCTCACCAAAGCTCCTTGGAGGGCGTTCTCTTCGCCGCAAAAAGTTATATATTATGTCAAATAACTATGGGAAGAATTATTTTAATAAACTTGTTCTGGAGTTTAAAACATTCAGAAGAATGAAAGTGAATATCGAAGGAAAAGTATACAACTGCATATAAATTATTGATGTAAGGAGAGAAAAACGAAACTCGAAAAAAAAATACAACCTGTATTTTATGTATACAATATTGCATTTTGAAAACAATTCTTAATATGGGCAATTATTATAGATATACCCTCATAACAAAATGATATGCAATGTGCATGCATTGTATATTCAATCTATGCATATGTATATCCACAAGATGGAGAAAGTATATCTAAAGTACATCTAATGGTTGTGGATTTAACATTCCTAGCATACACATTTGCCGCCGACTTCCACATCTATTTAATATCCAGTGAATGTACATAACATATGCAATGTACAATCATTGGATATGAAACACACCATATAACAATCGCATATTTTATGAATATACATTACATATCTCTGAAGTAGTTTTCACGGACATCAAAACACTTATTGAACACTACACTCGACGCGTGTTGCCCCAGTCATGTTGGCATCATCGGGAGATGATTAAAATGAACAACTTTAATCAAGGGCGGTCATAAGGGGGGGGCCATGGGGGCCATGCCCCCCCCCCAAACTACACAGGGGCGAGAAATGCGAAAAACTGATTTTTAATAAAAAAATGTTAATTATTATTAGTATTAGACAGTATACATTTAAATGTAATTTTTTTACCAGAGATAAAATGTAAGTTATCTCTGTCTCTGATTATACTTGAGTTGGGCAGCAAATATTGAAATGTTTTCAGTAGTGATAAAGTAGCAAAGTTGCGAACTACAATCCGTAAACAAATGACGCGTGGTGCGCCGACGTACTATGTCATAAATTAGTAGCGCATGCGCATCAGATAATGATATAAAATTCGTGTACGCGTATAATTTAATTATTCCTTAATAGACATGTTATGTATAAATCATTATGTATATACCTCCAGCAATATATGAATGTCAGTAGCTGAATATACATTTCATATCATATGTATATTTAACAATACATATTCAAATTCACACATCTAATGCATATGCTGTGGATGTACATATCCATGACATGTTATGTGGGTAGCTAGGAACGCAAGTCAAATGGTCAAATAATGCAACGACTATTACACAGTTATTAAACTATTTATATTTATGTCGTTCAAATTGGGACACTAATGAATTATGTATTAAATCCAGACAGTATCTCAAGTGTGTATAATTTGGGTACACAATTTCGAATCATTGTATTCAACATATTGATCAAACAATTCTTAAAACTACGGCTATAGTATGCCCCCAAACTTTTTCAAGAAATCTAAATTATTTTCTCAAGTTCTATGTGCTGGTGAATTTTGAATGCATATTATGCCCTGTATATTTTATATTAATGGAAGTCGGTCAAGAAATTCATTTTTAAAGAATAGAAAATCAATACAAAATATGAGTGGCAATGTTCCTAAGGGGCCATCCATTAATTATGTCACACTTTGAGGGGGTACGAGCGTGACGAGAGGGGAGGAGGGTGATCCTCTTTTGTAACATTACATTATTTAAAAAAATGGAAACAATTAATTTCGTCTGCCTTACTAGAAGTACCTAGGTACTTATATTAAAATTGTTCAAAATTTATTTTTTAATTATATTTCTTTTTTCTTTGGGAAATGCAACTACTTAAAGTAAAAACACACAAGATCTTGAATGAATTATTTGATGGTTTATTTTTTTGTTAATTATTATAATAAATCAAGCATTTTTTGTCAAATAAAACCGATATGATTACTGCCAACGAAAGTTAGTAAAAAACATGGTTTGTTTTGTCTTTTTAGGATGATTTATTTATTTTGTTAGATATTTGAAAAGCTTTTAAGAACAAAAATTTAATCAAAACTTTTTAATTGAATGAAATTTAAAAAAATACAAAAATTAGAAAATTCTACTGTAAAATATGTGACGTCACAACAGGGGGGGAGGGGTTGACTCGAATGTGACAACCTGTGACATAAGGGGAGGGAGGAGTAGAAAAACCATGAAGTTTGCGTGACGTAATTAATGGATGGCCCCTAAAGGACTTAAAACTTTGTTACATAATATGCTAACATAATTGATCATAATTGAGTCGATGTTAAATAAAACTATTTTTAACCTAGATCTACTCAGCAACAAAAATTAGAAAACTAAGGTCGCAAAAATGTATTTATTATTTTTCTGTTGACCCGTGGAAGCGACCTTAGATAATAAATTGTCAATATAATAGTAATGTAAATATTAATTTTATGGTCACTTACTTCTTAAATTTTATATTAGTAGTGATAATACTTTTTCTATAATTTAAAATCTCATATACCATCACACAGATTTATGTATATACTTACAGGGTATTGTAAATTTTACGTCCGTAAATGTAAGTGATGTTTAATAGTCGGAGAGCTGCCTATATGTTTTTGTGACAGGTAATGGGACTGTCTGCTGACCATAAAATATCATTGTTGTTAGTGCCTCAAGTCGCCTAGTCAGGGTATTCGAATTTCTATGTGGCAACTTCTCGGGGAGGGGGGCTTTGAAGTACAGTCGGTTTGTGACAGGTCCGGTAACTGTCTGTCGTTTTGATATATCGGTGGATATGATCCTGGACATACCTCCTGCAAAGTTTGACCCTCGTAAGTGGTTGCGATCCAGAGATATGTTCGAAAAACCATCATTTTGGAATTTTGCCGGGTACGACTGTTACGTGAATGAGGTGACAGGTCCGGTAACTGCTCAAAACCTTGTTAGCTGTCTTAGTGCTCACGAGAGGGATGGGAAAATACGTTTGGCAGACGCGCAAGTGGCTTTGGGCAAGTGTGACAGCACTTTGAAAAGACCGAAATTTCACAAAATTCTGCAATTTTTGTTAAATATTGAAAAATAAGCATGCAATAAAAATGTCTGCTGATTTTTTTCATATGCCTAGATATATTACAAACAAGGAGAACCAAACAGCAGAAGAATACAAATCTGGCGCCAAAAATGTTTTTTCGTTTTTTTGAATAAAAATTTTTTATACGAATAAAAATTTCTGCTGCTTAGTTTCTCTTGTTTGCAGTACATCTAGGTATATGAAAAAAATCAGAAGAAATTCTTATGGCATATTTCTTAATATTTAACAAAAATTGCAGAATATTATGAAATTTCGGTCTTTTCAAAGTGCTGCCACACTTGCCCAAAACCACTTGCGCGTGTGCCAAACGTATTTTCCCATCTCGTGAGCTCCAAGACAGCTAACAAGGCTTTCAGCAGTTACCGGACCTGTCACCCCATTCATGTAACAGTCGTATCCGGCAAAATTCCAAAATGATGGTTTTTCGGGCATATCTCTGGATCACAACTACTTGCGAGAGTCAAACTTTGCAGGAGGTATGTCCAGGATTACATCTACCGATATATCAAAAAGGCAGACAGTTACCGGACCTGTCACAAACCGACTGTACTTCAAAGCCCCCTCCCCGGGAAGTTGCCACGTCGAAATTCGAAAATCCTGACTAGGCGACTTGGGGCACTACAAACAATGATATTTTATGGTCAGCAGACAGTTCCATTACTTGTCACAAAAACATGTAGTTAGATCTCTGACTATAAATAAGAAAATGTGAAAAGCATGGTGTGCTTGGAATCCATGGTAACGGAAATGTAATTCTTGAAAATTATACCAAAGAAAATTGCAAAGCGTGCTATTAACAGTGTTTTTAAGAGAAGTAAAACATTTGAACAGTTTTTGTAGTTTTTTGATAAATAATACATGTTTTCGAATAAAAATAGCGTAAATATTTTTTGTAGGTAAATGCATTAAATTTTTGATCCGGAAATATCTAAAAGATTAAACTACAAATCAGAATTTTCAAAATTCTAAACTGAACTTTAATACAAAAATGGCATCAAATATTAAACAATCTTTAGTGGTGTAGAAAATAGGGGTCAAAAAGTGAACAACGCTCCCAATATCCACGCCTCTGGGCACATTAAATCAGACTGGTTATCATCATTTGGTAGTTGCTTAAATGATGGATACTCCGCCAAGATCGGTTGATTAGAAAGAAAATTGAGAGAAAGTTTTTTCACACAACTTCGATACATCTTCCTTTTGACGCCTGAGTGATCATCCTGTTTTTCCGCTTTGGGGTGGCCCTATAATATTTGACGTGTAGATTTGTATTGGTTGGTTTCCGGTATCTCTACGGCTGCTGTCTGACTATCGGAGGAGATACTGAGAATATACTACCTACTGGTTTTCTAGTCTGCGGGCGATAACATATTGCCCCAACCTTCACCTAAAATACTATTACCTACTAGGGAGTGTACACTCACGTTCGTGTTACATCCTCTGTCTTAGAGCATCTATGTACCGGATTAACTTCTGTTCAGCTGTCGACACTCCTCAAGTGCTGAAGTAATATTTATCAATCATAGCATCCTGCATAATCTCATCGGATTATCTTTGCAACTTAGACACTACCTTGGCGTGGCTGTTATCCGATAGTATGTATTCCTTTGCTCTGTCCTGCACGCTGTAGACTATGGGCTTCCGCCATTCCACCGCTGGAAATTCCGATTCAGAGAAGCGAGCACCAGATTCATACTTCTTCTCCGGTATCTACACAGTATTACTCTGGGTTACAGGCCCCAGGCTTATCCCTATATTCGCCCCGTAAAATGACCATAGGTTTTCTTATATACTATCTTCATAGATGTCCCCTCTTATTATCAAAAGCTCCGTAATTTTCAT
Organism: Stenurella melanura; assembly: GCA_963583905.1. Classification (NCBI taxonomy): domain Eukaryota; kingdom Metazoa; phylum Arthropoda; class Insecta; order Coleoptera; family Cerambycidae; genus Stenurella; species Stenurella melanura. The sequence goes on from OY757311.1 coordinate 62,892,607, forward strand.
CCGGTTGTGTAAAAGGTTAGATTTTTCCACCTCTAGTTTTCTTCGGCATAGGAGAATGACTATGTAGCCTGACCTATCAGAATTAATCGACGGCTTCGTCTCATCACATCGTCTTTTTACTATGGATATTATTAGAAACGCAAGTCCGCATGTGCCGTTGACATCCCTCATACATATCTCCACGCTAACGTTATCCGTGTAGCTCTGGGTATATAAACCTTGGTTGTTTAGTTTTTGGATGAGTTGTTCCACCGCTAGGCACGTGTGACAACTCCCCTCTGAATGTTTCCTTGTGGCTGTAATTCTCCCTTTTCCTCTAATTACTCCACATACACTGTAACCAGCTGGTAAGAAGCTTGTATCTCAGCTACCTTCTGTTGATCAGGTTAATTCTGTGCCCTTCGGTCATTCTGTCGATGGACCCATTAATGATCTCTATTTCAAAGGTCTGCCCAACCATTGCTTCTACCCTGGAGTGCACTTACCTCAGTCTAGGGTAATTCTTGAACCCACTCAAGTACGAATATACTAGTTCCATATAATTGTGAAATTAAAGTAATCAGATTAATATAATATCAATGTATTGCATTGAACAGTGTCTGAAATTAGCCTCAATAAGAAATTAATTTTCAAATGAAGGTAATGTTTTTCATGACTCATGTAGTACCTAATTATGCAATTAAAGCAAAACTTGTTTTAAAATTAATAAATTCATTATGTCCGGTGAGTAAGAATCGAGCGGAATATAATAAATTCTAATATTCTTGTTGAAGAAGTAGAAAAAATATTGTTCACTTTCCATTGGTAGATGAAACGTTTTATACTGATTATTTCTCTAATTAACATGGATGCCAATGAAATATCGTATTTTTGGGATTACAGCACCATCGTTTTATTCGAAAATGAAGACTTACATTGTTGCAGTGTTCATTATAATTATTTATAGCTTTTAGCACTTATTCAGTTTTTCAGAAAGTGTTCTCTGTTTACTAAATATCCTTAATTTATTTAAAAAAGAATTTCAAATTAAAAATAAATATTTAATAGGTAAATATATTATTAAACAAGCTAATCATTATACTCTTCGCCGATTTACTCCACTTTTTATCTAATTGTTGCGCATTCTATAGGATACTCTTCGTCGTTTTTTTGTAAATAATATTAGTTTTAGACATTTTTTGTTTAATTACAAAACATAAAAAAATTTTCTTTGAATTCAAAAATTTAACAACTTTTTTATTTATTGATTTTGTTAAAAAACAATAGGTTTCCTCCTCTAGCTAATACTAACTTACTATTTAAAATTGGACTTTTCTCTCTTAAGTTATAGTGCTTGACGGACGGACATTTTGAAAGTTATTCAGAATTCGATCACCACCGTGGTGATAAGAATCCATTTTCTCTACAAGCGATATTATCGGCTTTAGGAATGTGCCGATCGAATGCCATATAATGAGTATAGCTTGGACATTAGACAATTCACTTACGTCTTTACTCGTCATGTGATTGGCCAAGGCCTGTTTGCAGCAAACATTTCAACCAGGTCAGTCTAATAGAGTACATACATAAGGGTTTAACATTTTACTGTTTTCTGGAAATATGACGTTTCTGCAGACTTTTAAGTTTCTGCAGCTGCATTTGTTAAATATTTATACCTATGACCCTTTTTACTGGATGAGATGATTTGGAAATACACATTTATGTGACATAAATGATGGAAATATAAAAGGAATAGGTTAGTAAACACATACAAATGTCAAGAAGCCACTTGGAAGCAAAAACTTAATGCTAAATATATGTTTTATATTTAATTATTTAAGAAAATACATTGTCCATAAATGTCACTTACACTTTTAAATATTATCTTTAATTTTTTTCTCAAGTTAAGTTGTCAAATAATATAATTCGTGTAAAATAAATCCCTCCCACTAAAGCAATTGTACCGATAATATTCTAAGTACTAGTAACATTACTTACGAATATTTTTCAGCACCATGTTTACATAGAATTTTTTCCGTCTTCATTGGGAGTCCTAGAAGCTGCGCCATATACTATTAATTTTTACACTGATTTTTTAAATCTCATTGGGCTCACCGTCCTTTCAAAAACAGATAAAATGCAGCTTTTTGGTAAATTTTTACCTCTGTTGCAATTTTTTGGCAAAGTCTAAGTTTTAATAATTGTTTTGAAGTTTGTTTTTGGTTAGAAGGTACTTCCAGGAGTATCTCAATGAGGCGTCGTTAAAAGTAACACATTGTGTAGGTATGTAGACTAATACTTTTTAATAAAGGTAAGCCCCATGTTGAATCTACCAGCAAAAGGGGAACATGGTACATTAAATAAAATCTTCGAAATAAAGTGTTAAGAACTCTTACATATAACCTTTTTTCGTATACAACTGTGTTTTGTGATTTCACGCTTGACCTACTACGCATAACAAAATTTGTAAACTTGGTTAACTAGTGCATGACAATTAAATAATAAAGAATATAGGTTTGGTATTCGCACCCCCGTATCTTTTTAATTTCAACAAAAAACTAACAAACCATATATATTTTTAAATCGCTTGTTAAGAGGGAACACTACGTAAGGTTAGTGGGGAGGGGAATAAAGCATCAAATTAGGAGATATCTCCCTTATGTTCAAATTTTATATAAAATTAGTCTTCAATAATCCTGTAGTATTTATTTATGTACAACTTACACATGTTTTTAGTTAAATAACATCACCCAATTTGCAAAAAACAGCTTATTGTGAATCATAAATTTAATGATTAACAATAAGCTGTTTTTTGCAAATTGGGTGATGTTATTTAACTGAAAATAAGTGGAAGTTGTACGTAAATAAATACTACAGGATTGTTGCAGACTATTTTTGGCTAGAATTTGATTATTAGGGAGATATCTCCTCAATTGGCGCTTTGTCCCCCTCCTCACTAGACTTACGTAGTGTTCACTCTTAAGCTCTATCAAATGACGTCCTTAAATCATCTCTATGATCATAATATATGCCAAAGCAACGACAGTCAACTTTTCTTTTTCGAATGGTATGCTATACTTTTTTTTTGTCGATTGTTGTAGAGATTGTTATTCTGCGTTCAACTCCCATTAGAATAATTTCGGAAAAATTAATAAAATGTGATAAAACTTAATTCAAAGGGTTTGTTTCTAAATCAACATAGTTAGCTATGGAAACAATGGAATTTTTACGTTGTTAGTAACATCAAATTAAAAATACTGTTATTTGTGATTGGGTTATTACTTTTTGTTTTATGCCATACTTACAAATAGATTTACAATAAGAACTAATGAAGAAGAATTGGACATGATATTAATTTATGAAGAGTGCGGAAAAACAGTAAAGCATTCAAGACTTTATATCATTAACGCTTTCGAAATAGACCGGCGCCATCAGACAAAATGTTTGCAAAATTGGCAAGAAATACGGGCGAAAGGGGAAGACCATATAAAATATATTTACATCAGGGTTTCTGCAGCTGCATTTATTAAATATTTATACCTACATTGTTTTTCACTAGACAAGTCGCTTTGAAAATATTTCCTTCTGTGACATAAATGACGAAATTGAAGAAGAAGCGGTCAGTAAATGTCTAAAGATAATTTACTCGTGAAACATTAGCTACTATTTAAATATCATTCCTGCTTTTTAAAGTAAAAATTCATAGATATACTTTAGTCTATCTATGAATTTCTTCTCGAGCTGTGTTACTAGAAGTAATAAAATTCGTGTAAATTTTATTATGTTCGATTATCCTTAAATAAATTCCGCTTTGGCTCGGCCCTGTCTTACTAATCAATAAAACGGACGGGCCATTTGTCACTATTTATATTATTTTTACATGTTGCAATATAAACTTTCAAAAGCATCCTGCTATTTGTTTCATTTGTTATATTTCTAATTATTAACCTGAAGTAAAAAGATATTTATTCTATGATTAGATACTCTGGACAATACCTATTAGTTTTTCCACCGAAATAAATTAGTGATAAAATACAAATTCGTAAAATGGACAAATCAAACCGATTACACGGAATGTTGTTTTACTATAATGAGAATCGCAAACAGATAACAAACTAACCGTTATACTCTTCGCCGATTTATTGCACTTTTTATATAATTGTTGCACATTCTATAGGATACCCTTCGCAGATCTTTTCGTAAATAATATCAGTTTTAGATATTTTTAGTTTAATTACAAAACATTAAAAAAATTATTTGTTTTTTGTTTGAAAAATGGATAACTTTTTTATTTAATCGATCGATGTTTTTAAAAACAATAGTGTTCTTTCTCTATCTAACACTAACATACTGTCCAAATTTCAATACAATCGGACTTTTCGTTCTTAAGTTATCGTGCTTACAAGAAACTTGACGGACGAACGGACAGACAGACAGATGGACAGACAGACGGATAGACAGACGGACAGACAAACGGACATACGGATAGACAGGCGGACAGACGGACGGACGGACATTTTGAAAGTTGTTCAGAATTCGATCACCAACACAGTGATATGAAATTCTTTTCTCTACGAGCAATATTGCCGGTTTTACAAACGTGCCGATCGAATGCAACATACTCTTCGTGTTGTATTTGCGAAGAGTATAATAAATAACATTGGTGTTTTATAGATCTGTACTTCGCATACGAGAATATTAGATCGCAATAATGTTAAAATACAGCACTTGTCACAGTTGTGAAGTTGGTTAAAGCGTATTATGCGACAAACTTTAAATGATCCCTGCCTATTGTGTCCTGAGTTTGAGTCTCAGTTTCGACGGATAATAATGTCAGTAGGAAATAATTGTGTGTTCATGATTTCACACAATGAGAAAATATACTCTTATAAGTTTACCTTGAGAAATATGTCTTATTTATTCTTTGTTACAGTGACTTCAGCCTCATCAACAACCCAGATCCGTTTTCTCACACATGGGAATGGGAAAGTCCACATTATCAGCCGAGGAGTTCCCTTGGTGGCGTCAAGTCTGTCGCTAGGGACCCTGCTACTTCTAGTTCAGATCAGAAACCGGTTCTTCAGCCAAAACCTCAAGACCCGACTACTACTAAGAGTCCAGTGAATCCAGTTATACCTGGAGGAGTTATTGATGTCGACGCCGCCGGTTTTCCTCCGCTAACGAGTCCCTTTGGGCCCGAATTTGATTTTTCGACATCGTTTGGCATAAACTCCAAACCTTTTGGTATTGGCGATATTCTTAGTGGATTTGGAGGCTCACAGTGGTGGAAAGGGTAAGTAATTCTTGTTTCCATTGTAACAGCATTGTACAATGTACAAGTTTTTAAGATATTCTAACGTAAAGGAGCAAAAAATAAATAAGCAAAGATGTGAAGTGGTTCGACATATCCGAGCCAGATTTATAATCAGAGTATCAACATCTATCAGAATCAACCTCATCTGTCTCAAGATAAAAAACGTTGAATTTTTGCCAACATCGTATCAATATCTCGCGAAACGTTAAGTAATTGTGTCTGTACATTTCGTACTTATAAGTTTCTTTATCTAACACGTTCAACATTTTCTATTGTAATCTGATGACACAAAATTTTAATTTGTCAAAATGTCGACAAGCCTAAAAACCACTGCCCAAGGAATCACTACTTTCACATCCAGATTTATCATCCAAGTCTCTTTAAACTAAAACATCTTGATACTATATTTGCACTCCAGTATATGAAAATAATAATTGGAATTTCAACACTATAGTATTGGAAACCGTCTCATTCAGATGGAACATATAATATATATTTCTTCATCCAAGATCATTTGTGATAAGATTATTTATTTTCCCCATTCCAAACACTACATGAATGAGATTGAATCCTGAAAATTATACTCCAAAAGTGTCCACTATAACGTAGATCAGTTTGAGCTTGAGAAAAAAAATGGATGCTCGAAGTTCTACTCACTCAAGTCTAGATATTTGCCCGTTTTCAGGAGTTTTCCATTTTATTTCGCTCATTTCCCGTGAAAAAAAATCCTGAACCATCGTGCCTATCCGGAATTTCTCGGTATGTTTTCCCACTACAATGTCGATATTAGTTTAAGCTTGAGAAAAAAATGGTTTTTCAAAGTTTACCTTACATAAGCTTAAATTATTGCCAGTTTTCTGCTATTTAAGAAGAGATCCCAAGTAGCATTTTAAGATACATTTTCGGATACGTTTCTAACAAGTGTGCCTGTTCCCGTGTACAAAATGGGAACTGTTTACAACATGTTGCGATACATTTTCGACGCATACACAATTTCTTATGGTAGTGTAGTACGTGTTTCTATTTTGGTGGCACTGCACGTTTCTTTGCTGGGTTAGGAAAATAAAGAGAAACATGTTTCTAATTTGTAGCTCACAGCTTTTCAAATAGTTTCGCAAATACATCAATGTTTTTATAACTAATATTATTGGGAACGGAATGTGCGCAATCAGTTTCGAAAAGTCTTAGTATCTATTATAATAAAGAATAATATTGTAGGTACATGTTGAAAGTATGAAAACTTATATCTCATCTTTAGCGATGTCTAGTCAGAATAAACTTATGCGACGAGAACTTTATTGATTATTTTCAGGAAATACTTCGATATTTTAAATGCCCTTTACAAATATGACCATTTAGAAGTTATATTTTTACTTAAAATATATATTGGCCGCCGAATTACAAACGTAATTAAGCCAACGCTATAAAACCAAAATGGCCACGGAAAATATTCTCTATGTGTTTCGGAAATTTAGATCATATTTTAAGAAAAGAACATGTTTCGAAACTATTTCTTCTGTATTTCTAAATTGTTTCGGAAAAGTTAGCAACATGTATATAATTGGCTGGCGTTGCGCACGCGTACTTTGAGGAACCTTGTTTATTTCTTTTGTATATTTTTCATTTCAACTTTTTTATCGTCCTCAATATTTTCTATCCAAATAGGACACTCTTCTACTTTCGCCACGTTACTGATAACAGTTACAAAATTTGTTAAATTGTCATAATTTGTAAAAAAGTTCCCAGTTTCTTAATAATCTATCTTGGGCTGGAAACAAGAATAAGTTTCAAACACTTTCAGTGGTGATAAGAGAATCACAAGATTACAGTTATAAATAAGTTAACTGTTGGGAATGCTGTTGAATGACAGGGTAAGGATGGACACAGTTCAACTTTTAGATAGCTTTTCACACTTTTATTTTATTACAAATAAGAACAAAGTAAACATGTAACCTCCACTTATGAACTTGATAATCACCTGTCATTTCTGTAACTAACTATTGCCAACCTAAAATCCTAACTAACATTATGTAGCTAGACGTTCCTAGATATTTAATTCAAAAGTAACAGATGCTGCAGCATGTTTCGAAATTGTTCCGAACAATTGGTCTGAAGAAAAGTCGTACTTTAATAATAATATAATAATAATACTGTTTATTGTGCAAAAGAAAATACATATTTTACACAAAAGGATGAGGTTAGCGAAGCTTTCTTCCACCTCCCCTAAAAGATTTAAAAACTAAATATTCTACTATTGAATTATAAATTATAAGTATAAAAATCAAATTTTAAAGTCTTATATTGTAAATGAATTAACATACACATTAAAATATATAAAATACGTATAAATATAAACGCCTACATCCTAGCTACAAATCACTCTACAAATAACAGTTCCGAGAGGGTGTCCTAATTATTTAACATTATCTTTAATTTACTTTTGAACTGAGGTAGGGACAAATCTAAGTTGGATATAATTTTATTTAAGTACATTGGTGCTATATAAGAAAAACATCCTTCAAATTTATTGGTATGATGTTGAGGAATTGTAAATGTATCTAATCTTATATTTACATCATGTGTATTTGATCTTCTTTGAATCAAATTAAATAGATACTGGGGTGTTTTATTCTTAATTATTTTATACAAAAATATTGTGATTAGATATTGCATACGCTTTTCAACATTTAATTCATTTAATTCTCTGATATAGGGAGCCACATGAGCCATATATGGAATGCAACAGACAAAACGTATGCATGCATTCTGTACTCTTTGCAGCTTATTTTTATTATATTGTGGAAGAAAATTATAATAAACTGATGAACAATAATCTAATTGAGGATATATTAATGTTTTGACCAGTTTTAGCTTTATATTCTGATTTAATTGGTTTTTAAATGAATATAATATTTTTAATTTATACATAGATGTTTTAAAGATATGTTCAATATGGTCCTTAAATGATAAACTTCCATCCATAACTACACCAAGATTTTTTGCTGAGGCAACCCACTCAACATTTGCATTGTTGATATTCAAGTTATATTTTGTTTCGATTTCAAGTTTTTGCCGTTCTGGCCCTATACATATTGCTACTGTCTTATTGGGGTTTACACGCAATCCATGCCGTTCTGAATAAGTAAAGATGTTCTGTAAATCCCTGTTTACATAGTCAATAGATATTTGTATTTCCTTATATGGGAAAGATAAGTACATTTCGATATCATCTGCATAGAGATGACTTTGACATTTTGATAGAGCGGCAGCTAAATCAAATATGTATATAGAAAAAAGGATAGGGCCTAGAACACTACCTTGTAGTACTCCCGATAAGGTTTCTTTTGTTGAAGAGCATGTATGTGTATTAAGAAAAACCCTTTGATATCTACCTTTAATATAATTACATAACTATTCAAGTGTAATGGTAGAAACAATTACTAACCTGTTGAGTAATATTATTGTGCTATATGTAAAAGTTAAATAATTGGAAACAATTTCAGACAAATGTCGGAAATGTATGTAAACCATTGTATCTCACATAAATATCGAAATAGTTACAAAACTGTTTCCCACTACCAAATTTGTTTCGAAACTGTGCCTAAAGATGCTACTTAGGATGCAGCATCTGTATAGCAAATTAATCATAACTATCGTGTTCAGCGGCCCCAAAAACATAATGTTTGGAGCGTGTGCTTCATATCTGAATGAATTCAAACCGTGTGAATTAAAATGACTGGACGAGTTTAAAAAAACTCATACTAGCGTCCTCTAAATCTTAATGTTTTTTAATGAAATATTCAGGACTTCATGTGGACCCACTGGACCCAAAATGAAACTAATCATCATATGTGCAAGATAGAATTCGAGATCTCGTTTTTGGTTGGGTCACCCTATAATATACTCTTCATAGATTTTTGAACATAAGTTGATTTAACACAATATGAATTTTTTTTCTACAAGCGATATTTATGGTTTTAGGAATGTGCCGAACAAAAGCAATATACATATACAATTATCGCTTTCATGCTTACAAAGATACGTTTTTGTAATGGTGACAGATATAAAATCTATTTCAGTATTTACGATTTACTTTGTTCATTTCGAGTTTTATTCCTTAATTATACTATATATTCTGTAATTCACAATCTGTTAAATCCTATGGATTTAACGATATATGTCATATTAAATATTTACTCGTCAAATAATAAAAGGCAGTAATGGCCACAAACGGTTAAAGCCTAGCCAACAAAGTGGAATGTAACATTACAAAATAACGGAAACTGCTCAGTTTACACAATTCCTTTGTATCGTACGTGTGAAATATACGGGTTTACTGTGTAAAAACTAATTGATTGCCTTACTAATTATTACTATAAATATAGTATTTTTATACAATTTATCAGGTTTCAATTGCCAGAACATAAGACACACAGCTCACATTGTTTAGTTTAAAACTAATTTATCCAGCACAGTATGTAGTGGGCTAAAGCATGTTTATAGCGTGAATACTGTCTATTGCGTTTTAGGTTCGATCCTTAGCTCCGACATTGGCAATGCCGGTGGGTAATGGAAATTGGCAGCGTTTTTTCAATTCAAGCCCTTTCCCTTCCCAATAAATCCTAATAGAATCAATGTGATTAGAACTAAATAATATTAGAACTATTTATTTATTTAAGAATTAAAACTACTATTTATTAATTATTTCAAACACTAGTAGACAAAATCACGTCTGCTGCAATACGTAGGAAAAGTGTTTTTTCCGTATACTGCGTATTTTTTATCGTACGTAATATTATTAGCTCTTAGAATTTCATCGGTATTTTTTTCTTCGAAAGTGTAGTTGACCAATATAAAGAGTGTTTGTGAATTGGCAGTTTATCTTCTATTTTTTATCTATTTAATCCTTAGGAAAAATTTGTAACTAAAATTTTAAATGCACGAGTGTTATTTAATGAGATTTCACAAATAAACATAAAACATATGTTTAATATTAAGTTTTTGCTTCCAGATACTTTCTTGACATTTGTTTATGTTTAGTAACATGTTTTTCTTTAATTCCGTCATTCATATCACTAAATATGTACTTCCAAATCGACTCATTCAGTGAAAACGAAGTAGGTACAGACAGCTACGGAAACTTAAAAGTCGCGGCTACATATTAAATGTAATGAAGTGACTAATGTGACAAGTTAGGAAACAGTCTAAAAACGTTGAAGCTGCAGGTGTACGTACTGTATTAGACTGGTCTGTGCTTGAAAAGTTTACTGCAAAGAGTTCTCAAACACAGCTCTACGAATCATATGACTAATAAAAACATAAGTGCATTGTCTAATATCCCGACTGTCGACAGTGGCGCTACTAGATACTACATAATCCAGACAGTGATTGATGCAATGACGAAAACCTAATTCATAAAATGTTGACCTATTTAATTTTAATATTTAATTTGATAATTTAAAAAAATTAGTTTCATTTACTTAAGCAGAAAATAATAAATTTCTGAGAGACTGAATAAGGGCTGCTTGCTACGAATACTTGTAACGAACAGCGCAAGTTTTTATTCCCGAATTGCTAGTGATTATGCATACTCAGTGAAATTAGGAAAATGTTACTGAAATTTTGGGACTAGCTAAAAATTGGTTTATCCCCTACAGAATTTAATGACGTCAAATATAATGTGTGAATTATAAAATATTAATTTGATCTTTTGATATAACAGTTTCAATTTTCAAAATTCAAAAAACCTTACGTTGCTGGATCGAAAATTAAAAACCCTTTCAAAGGAGCTATCACACGCACCCTCGTTCCATTTAAAAACTTTAAAGGGGTAGCTGTCACTCCAAGGGGATTGAAGGGGGGAGGTATAAAATTATGCTCAAGAAATGTCATTTTAGAAATGTTTTTGTAATTAATTGCAAAAATAGTAATTCATATTTTGCAACAGAACAAAGTGCATTTTTAAGAGTAAGAAGATGTAAGTACTATTTTTTATTATATCGTTAACATACAGATTTTACGTTTGCTTCTACATTAATTTAAAGTTCGAGGATCGAAAAATTATTTTTTTTTTTGTTTTTTGTCATAAAATGTTATTGATGTATCTTATAGGGGAGTTCAAGACGAGGAAATTGGCGGGTCAAATGTCTTTCTAAGACCTTTACAGGCGGAGATATAAGCAGAAGACTACGTTGCAACATTTTTTTAAAGTTAAATAACAATCGAAGCCGCTATTTTGAGTGGTCAACACCATTTTTTTCGGATTCCTGAGGAAATTCTGTAGGGGATAGACCAATTTTTACTCAGTCCGAGAACTTCCCAGAAATCATAATTTCCGAATCTAATTTCCCCGGATTACATATCATTTGTGACTACACTAGTAATATTTGATTTGCCTATATATTGTTACAATTTACACGAGGTATATTAACTTTACAAAAGTTATATAATGTTATGTATTACACCCCCTTGAAACTGGAGATGATACGCCTATGCCTATTAGTGACTGGAAGCTTGTAGAAAGAGATAGAGTTTTCTAGAGTGTGGTGGGAGAAGATTCTTGATTGATCTAGAGGAAGTTTACTAAAGTGAAATTAACAGCGAAAAAGTGACGTTAAATATCAAGTAAACAAAGTGTAAAGGTTATTTTGAAGTATTGTACAGTCAGTAAATTATTAAATAAAGTGTTTATCTCTTGTTAAAATTATTTAGAACCCACGGATTCATACAGGGTGTTTCTTAAGAGGTGGAAATACGCAACAATAATTTAAAAGCACAAGTGCTATTTGCAGAAAATATTTCACGAAATTAAACATGACATATGTCATTGTCTACATATTATTGCTACAGCCACAAATGTGTTTAGAGAAGTATTACAATGATAATAAATATTTCTCTAAACACTAGATTTACTACTAATAATAACATATGACCTGCTATGATCTCAAAGAATTTTATTAGCTTCAGTCTTAATACGTGAAATAATCTGTGTTATCGCCTCGATCAAGAATCCTACACCTAATATGGAAAAAATCACATTTTCTAACTAGTTGCACAAATAGCTATTGTGAACATTTTTATTATTCGGTTATGTTCACAAAACAAAAACGAATAAATTCATAGATTCTATAGTCCAATAATTATAAAGATTTCCAAAACAAAAAATGTTATCTGCGATTTTCCTTCAGTAACTGTTAGTGGAGGGATTATACATCACAAACCACAAAAATCAGTTCTGGGGGTACCGCGCAACCCCCCCAAAAAACCACCCCTTCGGTGAAGAAAGCCTTGTTTTACTGACAACTCATTAACCGTCGAAGATATAAAAAAATTGTTCATTACAAAAAAGAATGTTTGACTAATTGCCTAAAAAAAAGCTATTCCTAACTTTTTCTGCATTGAAGTACTACCTTGCACTAAAAGATAATGCAACTTATATTATAGTCAGTTATTTTTTATGGGCCTGTGAATAGTTATACGCACAAAAATTCAAGAGATGTCTATATTATATTGTTATTTCTATATACTAATAAATATCAACAGCCCTCAAAAATGGCAACACAAGAGAGTATTTTATATCCCTTTTAAAACCCATTTTGATTTTTCTTCCTAGCTTGTTTGGTTTTCGAGCAATTCCATTGTTTCTATAGGCAGCGCGCAAAAAATTCAAATAAACGAAAATTCGTGCACATTAAAAATACAAATTTTGCAATTGTTGTCAATATCGATTTTTTCGAAAACCATGGATTATAAAAGAAAGTTATAAGACGACTTTTATTAGGCAATTAATCAATCTTTCTTTTTTATAATGAGCAATTTTTTTGTATCTTCAACGGTTAACGAGTTATGAGTAAAATAAGGCTTAAAAAACCACCCCTTCGGTGATGGCTTTTTGGGGGGGTCGCGCGGCACCCCCAGAACTGATTTTTGTGGTTTTGTGATGTATAATCCTCGCACTACGGAAGGAAAATCTCAGATAACTATTTTTGCGAGCTTCTAGTGTATTTTTTACTTTCTCGACTGGACTACTAGGATGAATAAAAATACATTTTATTCATAACCCCTAAAAGAAGAATGAAGTAGTTAATATACATAAGCAATTAAAGAAGGTAATGATGCTATAAATATTTAATAATATTCGTCGTTTATCATCATGGATAGCCAAACAACTGACTAGATCAGACAACGGCTGTTCTAGAACTGCATTAATATTATAAATTAATTCAAGTGACTCATCCGCCGCGCCGGTAGTAACAAAATAGTTGTTATGTCGGTTGTTTATGTACAGTGGCGTATCAAAATGGGATTCAGCATGGCTGTGTCTTATGGTCATGTAATGTGTGGATTTCTTTGGGACGATAAGCAAGCTCATTTGACTTTAACGCTCTATAATGTTTCTAGTGCTGATAACAGGATTATCATTGCTGATTTCAACAGCTCTTTTTTCTTCATAAACAATAGGCATTATGTACCTCTGGGCGTGACACATTTCATTTCCCTGGTTTTAAATTACCATTCTCAATAAGCCTCTTGTCCGTATGTCTTATAACTATGATATGGGTAACGGGGCGACAGTGATGGTTAGAAAGCAGCTCTACGTAATAAACAACAGTACCTCTAGCACTATCATTAAAAGTACCAAGCGCGTTCTTTCAGCATGTCCATATATTCAAGGAAACACCTGTTTTGCGAGAAGGAACATCTAATTATATTAGTACTTGCGCCAGCGTGCAGTTACGTGACGCATTTGTATAAGATACGGAGAGCATGGCAGACAAGGAAAGTGATATGAGAAATTTTCCTAGTGATGGAAACATCACTTAATAACTCGATGTCTTTTACAGTTGTTAGAAATATTTGTATTAAGAGAATATTTCTAATCCACTTAGTGGATACAATAGTATATTATTATATGAGCGATTATGATAGCCATTATTCATGAAGATGATGTATCTGAGTAAATAATGATCATAATCGCGAATGTAATACTGTGCTTTCCCTACACCTATTAAACAAATAAATTAGACTCAAATTTGATAAAATTAATCGCCACCTACTTGTAAGAAGTGGGCCTTGACGCATTGAAAAACGTAAACAAACAATATGGCGGTACACTTGGCCGTCACGTCAGTCGATTGTCAGCCGCAGCAGCAAGAGTTGATCGCAGTCGATTTAAAATATCGTTGGATCAGTGAACAGTGAATTATAGAATTTGCATTTGTGATTGGCCGAATGCTGTGAATTACGAATCGATAATTCACTACAGTCGATTATAGGTACGATATTTTACCAAAACAATGCTAATAATAATTGTAATAACAGGTGTAGAAAAAATACAATTGGCATACACTCAGTTTAGTGGAGGTCCAGCGACAGACATTCTAAACCAGGGCTTGACAAAGAAGTACCAAGCTGATTTCTTTTCTATCGATTAATTACTAGTTATTACAAAAACACGATCGTCATATATCCCGATTAGTGGAAGTTCAGACTGTTCAGAGGTAGGAATACGTCACAGTTATGGGAAGTAAAATAGTAGACATTTTACATCCGCAAGGTGTCTACTTTTAATCCATGATTAATAAATATCAAGCGGTTCTTTTTAAATAATAATTAATTTCATTTATAAATTAAATTTCCATCAGTTTTCTTGACTGCTGTGCTCTAAGACAAAGGATTGATCAGTCTCTAGCTTACACAAACTTGTCAAGTAATTGCACGCTGGCACCTGTACTGTCATACTAGCTGGAAAACGAAATAGTGAAATATAAAAATCTATGACTGGTGATTTAAAAAACCGCTGTCTAAGGAATCACTACTTCCACATCCAGATTTTTTATCCAAGTCACTCTAAAGGAAACATCTGAGGCCTTGGTTTCTAGTATATACACCGAATTTCAAGTTTCTGTACTCTTACCAACTTGCTTTACTTATATTCCTCTATTTACCCCTATTTAACTCCCAACCCTTCAAAGGAATCGTCTCAAAATTTAATCTAGGTCCAGATGTCGTTATAGTACATACTTGTACCAAATTTCAAATGAATATCTCAATATGATTTTATCAACTCCTGTAATAATGGAGTAGGGGTGGTGGGGGGGTTGAAAAATATTATAAAAAGATCTGAGGCTTTGGCTTCTAGTATATACACCGAATTTCAAGTTCCTGTATTCGTTCGTACCAGATTGCTTTACTTATTTTCTCCTATTTAACCCCCAACCCTTCAACGGAATCAGCTCAAAATATAATCCAGTTCCAGATGCCGTTATAATACATACGTGGACCAAATTTCAAATGAGCATCTCAATTCTATTTTATCAACTTCTTTAATAATGGACTAGGAGTGGTGGGGGTTGAAAAATATTATAAAAAAAATCTGAGGCCTTGGCTTGTAGTACATACATCGAATTTCAAGTTACTGTACTCTTACCAGCTTGCTTTACATATTTCCCCATATTTACCCCTATTTACCCCCCAACCCTTCAGTTCCAGATCTCGTTACAATAAGTGCGTGTACAAAATTTCAAGTCAATATCTTAAACCGTTCCGGAGAAAGCGTGCGGACAAACAAAAAAGTTATAGACAGACAGACAGACAGACAGAACTTTTATTTTTCGCTCAAATTTAAAATCTCGACGTTTCATGATATTCTAAACCTATTTCAAGAAGAAAAAATTTGAACATGTTTTTACGATTACTATACTTCCAATCCACTATGTGGATGTGGAAGTAAAATAACTTCTGTTTCACGTCTAATTAACTTTATTAGTAAATTACTTGCAATTTGTCACTTTCTACGAAAATTGCTAATATTGCAACCATTTGTTCAAAAAACCACATCAACTTTAAAGACAAATAGGCCAAAATATGACAACACGGTGTTCAAAATTTACGTTTATGTCAATAACGTGGGAAAACGTTCAATCTTTATAATTAAAAAGAGGTTTTAAAACAGAATTTTATACTTACTTTTAAATGTACAATATTAACAGAAAAATTATTGAATACTGACTTTATTGGACATTTCTGACTTATCTATTTTTTACCATATTTTACCATATTTTTCAAATACTGGACTTTTGGACTATTCATCAACAACTTGAAAAATGAGACTCTCATGAAAAATAATTTTTAAGTTGTCAACCAAATATTAGAGGGAGTAAAGACTTTAAATTACTCATATAAGTACTCTAGGTTAAGAGGAAGATTCAATCTAAATGAAGAAGATATTGGTGCACTTTTCATATTATTATGCTTATCCCGCTGTACCCTTTAATTGTGTATATTATGAAAGAGCTTTTAAAAAATAAACAGAATATTCGTGTCGAGGTGGCTAACGGACACCGATTTTTATTTTAATTATTACACACTCTATATAATTATAAATAAATTTGCAATAACTTTTGCTTCCAATTTGATACATTTTCATGTACACGTCACTGCATACATAAACGACTAGTGTTCTAGAAAGTACTGCTCATATTATTATTATAAAACCGTGTTAAGTTCAAAATGTAGAAACTTGACCTCATAATTATGTATGATTTATTTTTTATTAGTTTATCTATGTTTTATTTTATTTGAATTAGAAAGCTAATAATTATAATTTAAAATAAAATTACATGTTTTTATAATAATAGTAAAAAAACATTATAAAGACTGCTTCCGTGTTAGTACATCAAATATCAATAACTTTGGACAATTTAGGAAATTAAGAGATCGGAGATCTTGTGTATTCGTAATGTATGTATGTAGCTTAATAGTAACAACCTATTGAACCATAGAAGTAAGTCTGATTCTACTGTAGGTTATTTGCAACAGAAAAAGAAAACATTACTACACTTTTCGTAACTATGCAAACGAAGTATTCTTTGTTTGCATTTGATCGGCATTTGATCGAAACATTTTCTAAAACCGAGAATATCGCTCGTAAAGAAAAAAAATCATATCATTGCGTTGTGACTGAATTCTGAACAACCATCAAAATGTCCGTCCGTCCGTCCGTCCGTCGCGTTTTTGTAAGCACAATAACTTAAGAACGAAAACTCCGATTGCACTGAAATTTGGACAGTCAATTAGTGTTACCTAGAGGAAAAGCTCTATTGTTTTTGAACAACATCAAATAATAAATAAAATTAATTATTTCAATTTAAGAAGATATCTAATTTTTTGTGTTTTGTAATCAAACAAACATGTATGAAACGAAAACAATCTCACACCTCTGGGGACGGTTGTTAAAAAAATTTAGAAAAAAGCATAAAAAATTAATAGTTAGAGACAATATTGTTACATTGCAATTCCGATTACGCATAAATTCCAGTCCTAATATTTTTATACTTAAAGCAATAAATTATAGACCAGGCTCAATCATCCCGCAGTAGACAAGGCCAAGGTTACTCGCTGACCTAACATTACTTACAATAGAACTGCGAAGAGTATCCTATAGAATGTGCAACAATTATATAAAAGTGTAATAAATCGATGAAGAGTATGTACAATGGTTAGTTAGCTTGTTAAAGTATCTATTTATGAATTTAATTTTGCTACAGATCCAACTACTTATCATTCGTAGTAACACAGATACACACAAAAAAATTGAATTGGCTTGTATACTACACTAGTATATCCCTTTGTATTTTGACTCGCTGAAACCGAATCTGAATTCAGAATTAGTCAGTTGGCTAACAAATTCGACATAAGCTCAAAAAACGATTAAGAATTCCATGTCCGGGGGAGTCCGGTGCGGCGATAAACGATTGGAAAATCGGCTCAGTAGTGTAGTGGTAAGTTGTTTGAATTGCCACCACAGAGTCCCGAGTTCGAATCCTGGCCAGGGTATGGATGTTTAGCTGGCGTTCTAATGTGTTACCGAAACGATAGTGAGCTAGACTGCTGCTGGGTGGCACAAGATGTCTAGTCGATGTTATCTCTCCTGAGTTCAAGTCTCAGCTGCGGTAAATGTCAATATCGCAGGGGATGGTTGTTGTGATGTGTATGTGTCCTGGTTAAGTGTTGGAATAGCATTAGCTAAACTCCGCCCCAGGCAGGCCCGCCAAGAGGGGGGGGTCAGGGGTGTTTCTCGGCCCCGAGGTGTTGAGGGGGCCCGGCGGTTTCGAGTGGGCTTGGGTTCCACCCGAAGTTGAAGTAAAATGAGAGAGGTATACTTTTAAATAATTAGTGTGATGCAGATAACAGGAGCGATTTGTATTGTTTAATGAGATAAATAAATTGTTAGGTAAATGAATATCCCGCTGCTTTTTAAAATATCGATTGATTTAAATATTAAATTGTGAGAAATATCATATCACTCCTTGCTTTTAAAAATGTCAAAGAAGAGAAAAAATAAAGGAATATCATTCCCCCTCTTTTTAAAATTTCAATTGAGGTAAATTTTGAATTTTAAGGAATAAATTCCTTCGGTTATCAAAATTCCGACCGAGGTAAATATTCACGACACCGAGGTAAATATTCAATTTTAAGGAATGTCACTCTCCCCTCTTCAAAATTTTGAGCAAGATCAATATTTAATTCTAAGGAGTATCACCCCTCCCCCGCAAAATTTCGATGGAGACGAATGTTCAAATTTAAGGAAAGTTACCTCCCGCTCTTCGAAATTAATAATGAAAGGTGGTGGGAGGAGTTATATGTCATTACCCCCCGGGCCCCGATTTTCTCTCGACGGCCCTGCCGCCAGGACGTTAACATAAATAAGGCGATTAAATAAAAAAATATAAAAAACGGAAGAAGGTGTGCGTCTGATTCGTGGGGACGAGTTCTATATGAAAATGTCAAGTTTGGACGCATCGGTTGCGCCGCCCCCAAGTTATACGAGCGTCGTGGAACTCGATCTTTATTGATTTTCCTTTTTAGGGTTCCTCCAGAATTTCTTATAGTTTTGGTATATCCGTCCGTCCATGTGTATGTCATAGCTCTCCCATTCTCACTCTTGTGTATGTTTTTCTTATATTATAGTCCAGTCAACGGGAGGTTTCACCTCTAACTTGAGTGCTAGTGAATGGATTTTGATGAAACATTCTGCAATGTGTTTGTAATGACGTTAATAAAAAAGTTTAAAAAAGAGTTGAGTAGGAAATGATCGGAAGGGGTAGAAAAGACCCCTTTTATCACGGATTCCATAACTTGTAGAATTAGGTCAAACATGAAAAAAAAACAACATGTGTATCTTTTTGGCCCATGTTTTTACTTTGGTGAATTTTTTCGAGAAATGCTTATTTTTCTAGATATGGCCATTCGAAAATTCCTAAAAGTGGGGGAAGGAAAATGTAAAAGTTGAAAAAAAATCTGAAAAAATTCAGGTGAGTGAAAAAAAATATGAAAAACTACTCCTTTGAAATTGTAGCGCTTTAAAAATATGAAATTTCAAAAAATTCAGACGTGTGCATTGAGGCCTTCTACACATTTTGGTTCCAAGTACAGGCAGCTTTTCGCGATGAATAATGTACTACATTTTCTGCAAATTTTCAATTAGAATATACACGAAAATTCAAAAACTGAGCGTGATTTATACATATTGTTATAAAAAAATATAAAACCTAATATGGTTGCAGGTACCATTTTGAAAGGTTCAGTATAATTTTTAAATTGAAAAGCTGCAAAAAATGTAATACATTATTCATCGTGAAGACCTGCCTGTTGTAACTCGGTAAATTAGCAAGTTACAAAAAAATTTCAAGAGACAAAGAATGTTTAGGAGGCCTCAATGTATACATCTGAATTTTTTCAAATTTTTAAATTACATGTTTTTCAAGCGCTACAATTTCAAAGAAAGGTTTTTCATGTTTTCTGGAAAAACTCGGTAAAAACGCACTTTACAGAAAAGTTGCAAATAAATAAAAAGTCTTGTATTTCGATGATACATTCACCTGAAATTTTTCAGATTCATTTATAAACTTTTACATATCCCTTCGCCCACTTTTATGAATTATCGAATAACCATATCTCGAAAAAAATTCACCAGAGTAAAAACATCTTATTTTAGGCCAAAAAGGTAAACATATTGTTTTTTTTTCATGTTTGACTAAATTCTACAAAAACATTGTACCTTAATTGTTTCAAATTTGAAAAAATATCGAGATAAAAATTGTAGGAAATCACGAGTGGCATATTCTAAAATTATTTTTAACTATACAGGGTGTTTCACATAGAGGTGGCAAGCTAACACTTGGACTTTTTAAACAGTACGCTAAACATTTTTTTATGTATTTATATTTCACTCTTAATTCTCAATCCAGGCATATAAAATAATAAAATAGTTGGACTTATACTGCGGCGTTGTCACTTTATAGTGTAGGCGCACTAGACGAAAATCGTCCTAAACTTGAAAAAGTTTACCGAATGAATGAATTTTCACGAAGCTTTCTGGATTCTGTTCATACTGATGTCTAGATCAAACTGCGTAAAAAAAATTTGCCGCTATTGTCCCGCAATTTTTTGAAACAACGGTTTTGTTGCTAATTTGTTAACTACCAAAACTGAGGAAAATTTAAAAAAACAAAGTGTATTTTTAGATAATATGATAAAAAATAACAACTTTTTACTTTCGTAAAATTTTCAAAAAAATGCGTATTTTCGAATTTATCCAAAAAGGGGAAGGAGGAATAAAAAGTGACGAGAAAAAATCCTCAAAAATTCTGGTGAATGTATTACTAAAATACAAGACTATTTTCCTCTATGAACTTTTCCTAAAGTGCACTTTGTCCAAGTTTCTACGGAAAAACACGAAAAGAAAACCCTTATAGGAAAACGGAAAATGTAGTAAACTATGAAATTTAAAAATCTCCAAATATTCAAACATATAGGTCAAGATATTCTTAAAAATTATTGTCTCTTGTAATTTTTTTTGTTACGTGCATTTTTTCCTAGTTTTCAACAATTTTTCACGATCAAGACGTGCTTTTGAGTGAAGCGGAAGTATAGTAATCGTAAAAAAAAATTCAAATTTTACTTTCCTCGCGTACCTAAGAGAAGTATTGTATTAGAGAAAAAATCACCCTCCCAGATTTTTTCGGATTTTCACGTTTCAGATCATGTAGATTACGAAAATATAGGCTTTTCAATTCCGTCAGTCTGTCTGCCTGTCTGTCGGTCTGTCTGTTGGTGCATTAACTAAAAAACTACTTGACGGCAGACTGTCAAATTTGGTAGGTAGAAATGGTTAGACTTTCACTGGAAAATCTACAGGGTAGACCGTCTAAAGGGAATAAAAAATGTTTCGTTAAAATTTTAAATTTCCACGTTTCATAACATTCTAAACCTACCTTAAAAAAAATATTTTCCTGTAAATTTTAAATAGAAAAAAAATTTGAAATTTTTTTATAAAATGGGTGATGGAAAACATTTTTTGCTCAAATTTAAAATTTTCACATCTCGTGACATTATACACCCATTAAAAAAAAAATGAAAATTTGAAATAGAAAAAAAATGTGAAATTTTGTATAAAATGGATGATGGAAAAAAATGGTTTTGCTCAAATTTAAAATTTCCACGTTTCATGACATTCCAAACTTAGTTATTTAAAAAAAAAAAAATTGAAATTTTTTATGAAGTGGGAGATGGGACATTTTTTTTGCTTAAATTTAAAATTTATACGTTTCATGACATTCTGAACATACTTCAAGAAATAAACTTGTTTTGAAAATTTCAAAAATATATTTTATTATTTTACCACTACAATAGAATAGAAAACATTTTTTATACAGTAGACGATGGAAAAAAGTTATCAGGTTTTCTCTGTAATAATAGGACTAACTACATGGCGATTATAATTCACATATGTCATCTCTTAATTAATAATTTTTTAGAGTGACCGTCTTATATAAATAAAGACGGAAGTATTGTGTAAATGCCTTTACCGATTGTTTTTTTAGTTGAAATAAGGCTTAGAATGTCATGAGACGTCGAGATTTTAAATTTGAGCAAAAAAAAAAAACTTCTGTCTGTCTGTCTGTTTGTCGGTCGGTCTGTAACTTTTTTGATGCGTATGTTTTTTCAGGAAGGGTTTAAAACATTGACTTGAAATTTGGTACAAATATCATTAATGATGAGATCTGGAATTACATTATATTCTGGAATTAGATTATATTTTGTGCTAATTCCTGTGAAGGGTTGGGAGTTAAATAGGGGCAAATGAATGGCAAATGAGTAAAGCAAGCTGGTAAGGGTACAGAAATTTGGAATTTCTAGTAAGAAGCCGAGGCGTCAGATTTTTTTATGTTTTCTATTCCACTCACCACCCCCATTTCATATTTCATTTTATATTGACGAGTGTTTCACCGATTAAATTGGAATCATAAAGTTAGAAATGTCTACATCTAATATTACCTAGCATAAAGAAAACTGCAAAGAATATTCTACACAATATGCAACAAGTTTACTTTAGTTTTTATATGAATCCTCCATGCAAAGGCGAAATATCTCCAGGCCGAGCAGCCTGTCACTGACTTTTATACAATATCAAACGATTTAAATTCCATTATAAAAAGTTTATTAAGATTATAAAGATTATAAACCACTTTTTTTGAAGCGATAGGTATATTATACTACTTATTAGGAAACTTTAAGTGGCCCAACGTGTTTTTGTGTGACCGTGAACATGATCTATACAATGTGTAATGTTCTTTAGGCAGTGAAAATTTACCGTACGATGAATTATAGGTTTTGACGCACTGTTTATTGTTGCCATACACAATGCTTATTCGTTTTTAACACTTAGAAATTATATTAATTAGCACTATTTTACAGTTCACTGAACTTGAATATCATCGAATGGGTCGCATATGAAGAAAGCAAAACATACGTAAGCACTAGTGCATACAAATAAAAAGAAATGGCTTTCATAATTATATATTTTACCAAACGTGTTTGTTCAAGTAATCCATGTAAAGACTAGCTACAAGTAATTACGAGGAACTGAAGTTCACGATGCCATTTTTCATTTCAGAAGTTATATAAACATTTTAGTAAGTAGTAGAAAGTTTTGAAATCGTATTTATTCGTGAGTATACTGCATTTATGTTAAGAGAGGATTCCAGAATTTTTACAGAATAATTTAAGTGTGGGTATACTAGGCATATATATATAGCTAATAATATTTATCTTCATCTGTTTTCTATACTTTCTTAAAATACTCCCTTTAAATTTAGTTTTCAGTTTCGAATTAACATAAGTACACGTCGAAATATTTCTCGTCGAATTTTTATCGATTAAGTAATCTTATAGATGGATTATTAATTATTATTAAATAATTTCTTTTCTAAACAAACAGGTTTTGTGAAAGGACGTGGTATGACAGATGAAGCAAGTAAATATTACGTGATACGTATAATATGTACTGCATCTAAGGTTTACAATCACGAGATCACGATCGGAAAATGGTTATTCTTTAGCAATCAGATATGAGCCAAGCAAAATTTGAAAGAAAAACTAGTTAAAAAAATTCAAATCAATATGAACCTGTGAGAAAATACGATAGGTTTATTAACAAAATCTGGGTCATGAATTAAATGAAAGAATTGAAAACCTTTAACTACATACGACCTTTACCATTCGCTCCACTTCAACTATATGAAGAAAACTCTTCTTTGACAAGAATAGATAACAGTAAATCGTAAAAATGCAATAGGGCGTCATCAATCCTGTTTAGTATGTGAACATATGTAAAATACTTTGAGAAATATTCATTATTGCATAAATACCAATTTGGTTTTAGAAGTAAGTGTTCAACAATAAATGCAATCTGTAAACTTGTAAGTGACATTGTTGAAGGCTTTGAAGAGGGCAAGCACACTGCGATCACGCTGTGTGACCTGAGCAAGGCCTTTGACTGTGTCGACTATGGGCTTTTGGTGGAAAAACTTAGTTTTTACGGAATTAAGGGTCCACCGCTCTCCCTTATTCAGTCTTATTTGCAAAATAGACAACAATGTGTTTCCTTAAATAATGAGCAATCTAATTTAAGAACCGTAAGACATGGCGTACCTCAGGGTTCCGTCCTGGGTCCATTATTATTTATTATTTATGTAAACGATTTATTTTACTACCTATTTCCAAGCAGCATTATCATGTTTGCGGATGACGCAACTCTTCGCGATTCTGATAAAAGTCTAAATAAATTACAAGATGTCATCTGTGAGAATGAAAATCGAGCGGAACTTTGGTATAACTGCAATAAGCTAAAATTAAATCGTGATAAGACTCAAAAATTAGTTTTTTCCACAAATAACAATATCACAAAGGGGGACAGTGTCAAACTTTTAGGTGTTGTCCTGGATGACACCCTGAGTTGGTCATGCCATATTGAGCAACTCAGTAACAAATTGTCAAGTTATATATTTCTTCTGAGGCGGCTTAAACATTTTGTCAATACTGATACACTAATTTCAGCTTATTATGCGCTTTTTCATTCACAAATTAGCTATGGTATCGTATTATGGGGAAACGCGAGCAATGCGATAAAAATTTTTAGGCAACAAAAACAGGCAATTAGAATAATTTCAAATGTAAATCCTAAGGAACACTGCAAACCTTTGTTCATTAAATACGGTATACTGCCGATTCCGTCTTTATTTATATATGTTTCGCTCCTTGAAATTCATAAAAATGCAAACCTCTATAAAAGACCAGTGAATTACCATAGTCATGATACTAGGTCAGCAAATTTGCTAAAAACTCCCAGATATCGCTTAACAAAATCAGCCAAGAATTCTCTTAACCTAAATATGTACAATAGGTTACCTGAACAAATAAAAAATTTAACACTTGATAAATTCAAAAGAACGATAAAGAGTTTTATGGTGAAATTCTGTTTTTTTCCGTTGAGGAATTTATGAACGCCGACCTAATTACAAATTAGGTACGCGTATTAATTACTCATTACCTCATTAGACTGTCATATACTCACAGTTAATAATTATACATATTTATATTCTTGTAGTTTTGTACATATATACTTACCTAATTATATTTTATTTTTGTACTTATGCCCGTGCATGTAATAGTATCCTTTTAAATATTGTATATTATTTTATATTGTTCAGTAATATTTTAACTGTATAGCAGTTTGTCGACCTGCTACAAATGTATATTGTGTATGTAACGTAGTCAAATAAACATTATCTATCTATCTATCTATGTATGATATGTTCTGGTACACATTGCCAAAATTTCGTAGTTATAAACAAAACTAAGATTTCCAACTTCATATTTGCAGATAATAATAACTTAATTACAGCAACTAAAGATGACCTCATACACTTGTTTCACAATTTTGAAAACAATAAACTCGGTGAATAAGGTTTAAATGTAAATTATAACAAAAAAAAATATGATTGTAGGTACACGAACAAATCAAAACCAGCCAAATGTATTAAAGGTTATAAACAAGTAGTATACCTTGAAATCATCATTAACAATAGCGGCATAGGATCATTTAGATCTGTTTTAAAAACATCTCCTTAAAAACATCTCCTTAAAAAATGACATTTGAAAAGATGATCTACCAAAAATTAGCAAATTCTGTCAATCCAATCATACTAAAAAAATTCACAGATCTTGCATCTTTCGCAAGTATCTTAAGCGTATTGAAAATACCAGATGCAACTATACTGCTCTTGGAGTCCAAGGATGGATGGATAGGATGATAGGTATTTTCAGCATTTGCATTAGGTACCATTAGCGATTGGTGATAAAATAAAAAAAACTTTTATCAAATTTAATAATACTACTTGGGTTCATTGTAATTGGACCCATGTTTATTGATAAATTTTTTTTAGATTAACCCAGCTATCATCTGTCAAATTTTGTCATAAAGCTTGTAGAACACCCTGTATAGTGCTTTTCTACTGTACTTTTTTATATCATACTTAGATGTGTTTGATAATTTTATTTACATAATTTTAAATATATTTGTCCATACGATCGAATTAAGCTAGTCCAGGTTTTATTGGGTTACTTTGTTTTTTAATGTTAATTTGAAAGTGACGGTGTTCTGTAAGAAATAACGCAAGTTATGCCAACTAAATGACATACGATATGGCAGTGTTGGCATGTATCACAAGAGACCATTAAGTTTAGGAGTGTTTATGTTTATATTTTAGTTTCGAGATACTGCTTGGATTGTTATTGAAACATGATATCCCTAATAGCGTGGCGTTGAGTGAACGGTACGGTTACAAGGCCGGCGCAGTGGCCTAGACAGATCTGTGTCTCTCGATACGTTTTTCGTAACATGGGTCCTATATCATGCTCCCAGTAGTATTTTCAATAAAAATTATTAGTCACGCGGCGCATCCAAATCCTATATGCCGATATGACGTCATTCGGCTTAAAGCTGTGAGGCGTTCCCGTGCAATACACAGTGCGAGCTGTAACGTTCTCGTTAAGTTAGTGTTGCCAATCTCCGGATAAGACATCGTTAAACTTGGGAGCTGTGTTTTGTTTTCTGATTAAAAATGTCATCATACCATACGAAAAATAAATATAAATATTGCTTTGTGGCCAATGAATTTATATAAATACACATTTACAAGTATGTTGACAACATAGTTCAGACATTACATTTTATAAGCATCTCTTTCTTTAAGACCAAAATTACCATAGCCCCATCTTTGTTGCAGCCACCGTCATTTTTGACATGACAAATAAATGTAAATATAACCTTAATCGCCCAATTCGTGAAGCATTCTGATCTGCAAATAAACTATTTTCAAGTGTTGAGGAGACAAAATATGATAAAATTGCATCATATAACGTTTATATGCTGTCTCTCTAATATGACGACGGTGCATGGGTCGTCAACCTATTCTGAGCTGCATAGGGTACATATTTATTTTCCTAAAATTAACACTTTTATTTACCGCCAAACTACAGCAATACAATTAATTTTAAAGGAGTAAAGGTTGCTTTATATTCAATTTGCATCCCTTACGAATAAGAAAATAAGTAACTAGTTTACTGGAAATCATGCGGCAGTTCATTTCTTAGGATTTGAAGTAAATGGCCATTGGCTCATTTATATTTTGACAAATTGACCTAGACCTTTTTTATTAAAAAAAAATAAATACCTACTGTGACAAAAATAAAACTACTTACCAACCGTTCTTAATTCCTACAAGGCTACAAGTAGTGGATTGTCTAGTAAAATGGAGTTCTTAGTGGAGTAAAATCAGTCCTCTAGGATGCCGTTTTTTTTTATCAAGGTATAACTAAATGGGACCTTCGCCATCATTTAGAGCATAGTTTTGGCCATTCATCATGTGAATTACAACTTTTTTTAGTAGGGACGAATTTTGCAAAATCATTTTTTCTTTGCCCGCGAAATAATTTGAAAAACACGTTTTTTAAAACATACATCGAGCTAGTAAATCAACGGCTCGGGATATGACCATGAAATTTTGGCTACTTATAGAAGAAATTACAGCGCTTCCGATGGCAAAAATTAAGTTTTTAAAATATGACACGTTTTTGAAAAAATTAGCCTTAAAGTCGCTACTAGCAAATCTGTGCACGGAAAACTTCACCCTGCGGAGAACTATGTTAATTATTAAGAATTTATATATGAATATATCGAATCAAATATGGACAAGACTATAGAAAAGTTTATAAAAAAAAAATCAGCACGCTAGGACTTATGGTTTTCGAGAAATTGAATTATTAATAGGCGTGTTAAGATAGGCGCGCTCGAACCCGTCTGCGTGCGTCGGTCGGTCAGTTTCCGCGTATAGCACGAGGGTGTTCTTACAATGCAATATAGATGTGACAAGTGTCAGTTCGAGTTATTGTATGCTAAAAATAGTTCGTGGGTTGCTGTGTTTTGATACTTTTTTAAAATATCATAAAAAAATTTAATATAAAATTGGTAAGCTGTTTTTTTTAAGTGCGGTATAATAATAATTGTTTGCAGTTTGGTGTATTCGTAAGATATTAACAATGGACAATAGATTGTGTTTAATTTGTGGGAAGTCTTGCGACTCATTAAAAGAAAACATTGTAACAAAGCCAACAAAGAAGGGTCTCTTAAATATAATAAAAGCAGCAGAATCTAGGCAAGATGAATTTGCCCAAAATATTATGCAATATAAAAATGATATATTATCTAGCAAAACACATTTCGTATTTCATTCGTCGTGTCGAAGTTCATATACGAGCAAACAGAATATAATACAAATTGCATCTACCCAGCCGCCTGTTTTGCCAAGCACCAGTTCTATTGAACAAGTTTCTACACGAAATACAGGGTCCTTTAATATTCGAACAATGTGTATGTTTTGTAAGAAAGCAGGAAAGAAGAAACAGGAAAAATTAACCTCCATACAAACTGGTGCGTACACATTAAACAGGGTTGTTTCAGAGTCTGACAAAAAATTATCCAAGTAAAATAATTTTTTTGTAATATTTCTGAGGGTTTCTAAAGCCTAATGTAACATAATATAAATAAATTTTTTGTATACTTAGTACACTTTATTTTGCCAGACTGACTGAAACAGTTATGATTTTTCTAATAATTATATATCCTGTTCTGCATTTGTCCCTTTGCAGCTTTTTTATTTTCGGAAATAAAAAAAATGTAAGAATGACTTATCTATCGATATATCATTACTGTAAACGTTAATGTATGAGAAAAAAGACAACAGCACAGATTTGAGACAAATTTTTGTATTATCTCTCTTAGTATTGGAGACTCATTTTACATCAACGTGTTCGTGAGAATATACATGTTTTGATTTTAGCATATTTATGTATCTGTATTTCCAAAAATAAAAAGTTAATAGGGGACAAATAATTAAAGAATACCCAGCGACTGTAGCAAAATTTATATTTTCACGATTAGGAACAGGAAAATCAACACGGACAAAAATTTTACGAACTGCCGAACAATGTCATGATACTGATATGATTTCACGCCTTGCAAATTATACTGATCTTTTTGCTTATGACGCAAAATATCACAGAACATGCTACAGTAATTATATATCGAGTAAAAATGTAGCCGCAAAAATTCGACAAAAGGCCGATACAAGTTGTTCTAACAGGAATCCTGTTGATACGTCCACCAGCAGTTCAAACGACGAGTATTCACAGGATATTCCATCAGTCAACATGTCTGATCTACAAATTCTTCATAGAGCTGTGGAAATTTTGCAAAAATCTATATCTGATCATTCCATAAGGAAAGACGTTTTTCCTTCCTTTAGTGAAATAACCAAAGAAGACATAGAGGCTCAAGTTCCTAATGTTCTGTTGACATTTACCAAATGGCTTTTAAAAGCTGATGAAAATACAGAAAAGTTGGATTACCTAATTCTGTCAAACATTATCATGAGCTATTGTTTCAAACGATTTTCTAAAAATAATTTGCAGATAGGTTTAGGTTTGTACCTGTATAATAACGTTAGAAGTAAGAAGATTATAGATCTTTTATATCAGATGGGATTTTCTTGTTCTTACAACGACATAAGGAGTATGACAACAGCTCTAGCTAAACAAGGATTGAGCAGAGAGGAAAATTTGGAGAAAAGCGTGTATATACCTTATGGATTAGAACCATTTAATGAACGTAAAGGAAATTATATTCATGCCAGCATTGACAATTTTGATGTAAATGAAGAAAATCTTGATGGTAAAAATACAACTAATACAATTAAATACTGAATATATGTATATAATATCAGCTACTTGACATAACTACTTATATTGGGCCGCACAGTGCGTGCCACTCCGAATCGGACGAGCCGAGCCGCACTTATTTCTCCACAAAAACGCAGCGCATTAATAATTCGATTTCTCGAAAACCATAAGTCCTAGCCTGCTGATTTTTTTTTTATAAACTTTTTTATAGTCTTGTCCATATTTGATTCGATATATTCATATATAAATTCTTAATAATTAACATAGCTCTTCGCAGGGTGAAGTTTTCCGTGCACAGATTTGCTAGTAGTGACTTTAAGGCTAATTTTTTCAAGAACGTCACATATTTTAAAAACTTAATTTTTGCCATCGGAAGCGGTGCAATTTCTTCTATAAGTAGCCAAAATTTCATGGTCATATCCCGAGCCGTTGATTTAGTAGCGCGATGTATGTTTTAAAAAACGTGTTTTTCAAATTATTTCGCGGGCAAGGAAAAAATGATTTTGCAAAATTCGTCCCTACTAAAAAAAGTTGT
The DNA here is from genome assembly GCA_963583905.1 of Stenurella melanura. Classification (NCBI taxonomy): domain Eukaryota; kingdom Metazoa; phylum Arthropoda; class Insecta; order Coleoptera; family Cerambycidae; genus Stenurella; species Stenurella melanura. The sequence continues at coordinate 62,923,077 of OY757311.1, forward strand.
AATTCACATGATGAATGGCCAAAACTATGTTCTAAATGATGGCGAAGGTCCGAGTTAGTTATACCTAAAAAAAAAAAACTGCCAGAAATAAGCGAGCTAGAGGAGCGATTTTCCTGCTCTATCTACCCGGCCACAAGTTGGACTGTGAATTTGAGCATCTGCAAGGAATGTTAAGGGGTAAGGGAATAAAACAATCGTTTGCAATACTTACATATTTCTGTATAAAATTTTTTGCACTAAACGTGCAAATAATTTAAAGGTTAGTTGAGTCAAACATGAACAGCTGTTATTAAGTAACTAGATTTAGACATGTCTATGCTACACTCATATACCACGGCCTTGGAAAGGCTGCAACAGAGATGCCGTTATAGGCAATGTTGTATTTTAGAACGAAATGGCGAGAAAGAGATATATTGGACATGTTGGCAACAGTATCGAATGACTTTTACCCTTTATCTCTGCTTCTATTTATACAAATTCTTTGGTTGTGGCTGAATGCAAAAGCACGACGACATCAATGCCAGACAAATATTTTATTCATTTGGCACATGCTTATGTATATGTAATAATTAACATTCAAAATTTTTAAATTAAGTAATAATAAAATTCTAAATACTATTTCTACTTGTAAAAAAAATTAAATTATTATTATTGTAATTAAATTACGTTGTCCTGTAATGTTTTAGGTTAAATAAATCAGCGTATACATAAGAGGCAGGCAGTTGTAATTATTTAATTTTAACAGTTTAGGTAATATTTTTTTAATATGCATTTAATGAATATAATTTGGTGTAAAGAGTATCACTCCAAAATTGCATAACGTCGTCTACTATTTTTTCCACAAGAGTTTGATTATAAATAGCAACTTTAGCAGTAATTTTCTTAGTTATTTCAAAGTCTTGGCTGGCAACAACAAAAACAGCAGTTAGTATTTTTTTTGCAAGATGCATTTGTAATTTGATATAAAGGCTTTTCTCTGACTTTCCCATCCTTACCTAAATTATTACAAAACGTTTTCTCATATGAGAGAATTATAATTTCAATATGAGAATCGTTCGTAATAAAATTAGGAGATGCTACTATTATTGAAAATTCTTGAGATAAAAACAGTTTTTTTTTGTTTCTTTCTCCAATTCTTTTATTACCAAAATCTCCAATTTTATACCTCGTTCCATAGCTTTTGTCTGAAATAGTTTAGCTTCCAGTATTTTCTCAACCAATACACCATCCTTTTTATGGCAATGAGCTACTTCACAGGCTTTAGATGAAGTTATTCGACCATACCCCATTTCCATTTACTTTGATTTCGGGTTTCAATTTTTATAGTTTTAAGATTTCCCGGGACCATATTTGTTTTGCACAAATTTATAAATTCGTGCGGTAGCTTATCTAGGGATGAAATCATAAATTGATGTTTTAGATAGTGAAGAGCCGCACTCTTTTTTAAAGGATCGTCGATGTGATATTCTGTAACGCAATTTACCATCTATCTCTTTCTCGCCTTATTGATATATTTGTCAAAAACTAAAACGAATTCTTCATTATTAAATAAAGAAGTATCGCTTACAGATCTAAAGTCACCTGCTGTGACAAATTTATTGGTTAAAGTAGCTCCAGACAAAACAGATTTTTTCCAATAGCAAATTGTATCGGTTGGCGAGGGTTTTTCACTTCGACGATATAACCACATTACAAAAGCTATTGCGTCCTTACAATCACCCTTAGAAGCTGCACAATCCTCGCCGTTACCTCTACAATGTTATGCCCTTCTTCATTTATCGCACACGAAATTTAATAATTTTTTGCATTTATTTTATGGTCAGGGGTTACTTAGGAAAATAGATGACAAAAGCCTCCAGCTCTACTCAGTTGTACATAGCCAATCGCATTATCCCCATAACTGTCTCGAGCTGATCTGAAAAACAAAAAACAAGCAAAATTTTAAAATGTTTAATTAGAAAGCATGTACAACATAATTATAATTTATCAGTTAATTCGCGTAAAAACATGTTTAATACAATAATTATTTTTACTAATATTCAGTAGGAATTAAGCAGCTAATAATGTTTTACACAAGAGTAATTTAGAAAAATATTATCTCCACTAGGCCTTAACACATTTGTTTACTGTTCAGGTGCTTGTTGTCGACAAACTATTAGATAAAGCCTTTTTTTGTAAAATTTTCTATTTCTATTAAATTTCTTCAGTATCAGTGTACTATACACATATTTGGTTTCATTTTGAAAATCCTTTACAATAAAATAATTTTTTATATGTATTTTAATAAAATAAAATCTTACTTACCTTTACATTTTAGTTCCTCTCATTTCTGCACTTAAATATTCGTGATTGGAATTAAAATACTCCGTAACCACTAGCAAGTCTACCCTCGGAAGATTAGAAGAATCTCTGCTTTTACAAAGCACTGTTCACACATTTTTGTTTTTAAAAAGCATAAAGTATAAAAAAATATCCAACTACACATCTGTTTATACACACATAAATTCTAACACTGATAAAACGGCGGGCACGTGAAGTTGCTACTGCTGCTGCTTTAAGCCTAAAGACGTCACGCGGGCACGAGTTTCTTTTGGCGTTCATGGCAACTTTGGGGCCAAATATTTTGAAAACTACCATAGATAAAGGCGTGAAATTTTGTATGTTTTTATATAATATAAATTAACATAATGATGAAAAAATAACAGTACAAGATTTTCAGAAATGACTCCATTGGATATATGAGATTCGACGAAGAATCCAGATGCCAAGACCGGCAACTTGCCAGTTGATAGAAACATCACATACACTTGGTAATATCCTAGTTTCTTTCTTTACAGTCTTGTGACATGCCCAGGTATCTTATTTCCGAAGTCTCTTTTATCTATACTCAATATAGTGGCAAAATTACTTATCTTGTTCTGGTGTACCTCAGGGGTCTGTCCTTGGGCCACTATTGTTTAATATATTCATCAATGATATAACATATGAACTAGATGTTCATTTTTTAATGTACGCAGATGACCTCAAGCTACTACATAGAATCTTTAACATAAATGACTGCAGTAATTTACAAAATAATATATCTAAACTCAGCGCTTGGTGTGTCGAGAACAGTCTCACATTAAATGTGCAAAAATGTAACGTAATGACATTTTCCACAAAGGATGTTAATTTTACATTTAACTACTGTCTAGAAAACGAACCATTAACTCGACCGTCTTCGTTTAAAGACCTTGGAGTAATTTTTGACAAAAAAACTCAGCTTTGTCAATCATATAGGCACGTTAATTTGCGACGTAAATAGAACACTTGGTTTTATTATACGCAATGGGCGTGATTTCTCTAATATTTCAACGTTAAAATTATTATATTTTTCTTTTTTGCGATCTAAACTAGAGTATGCGTCTCTTGTTTGGCAGCCCTGCTATAACACTCATAGTCTTAAATTAGAAAATGTGCAACGCCACTTTCTTAAATTTCTACATCTAAAATCTCATGGTATATATCCACCAATTGGATTTCCACAAAGTGATTTACTTCAAATGTTTTCAATGCGTAGCCTATCTGAAAGACGCAACGAATTTGCCATAAATTTCTTAAAAGAGGTGATTCATTATGATATTGACTGTAGTGAAATACTCCAGAGACTTAATTTCCATATTCCGCGAATAAATTCAAGACAAAACCAAACTTTCTACCTTCCTATAGCCCGGACTAATACTTTAAAGTTTTCACCAATCTACAGCATGTGCTCTAGCTATAACCACAGTCAGCGTGATATCGACATCTTTAATAAATAGGAGATTCTGTCTAAATCTTATATGTATTTTTTATTATCTCTTTTTATTGTAAATAAATTCAACTTTTTATTCTCTTTAATATTTATATTTTCTATTGTTATATATCTCTACTGAAATGTAAGCTAGTAAATTTAAGTAATTTTTGTACGATGTATGTGTTGTTTCCCATCTTGTAAATGGTCTTGTACTGTTAGATGGTGTATGAATAAAATAAAATATCGAAGGATTAGTGTCAGAAGATTGGCTTTGGTACCAATTTCGATATAATCTAATCTGAATCTTACAAAGGTAATAAGTAGTAGTGGCAATATAGAAACATTTTTAAAATCCTTCCGGTCACGTATAACAAAATCAAGGTTTTATATGCTCTACTAGCATTCACCAATATGATATGAGGAACTAAGCTCAGATTCAAAGAAGGCTTCTAAACCTTCAACGTAATCAGCCTTCTCGAGAATTTCATTATTTTTACTAAGTATGTACATAATCAAACAATAGCGCTAACTTTCTGCGATAAAAGGACAACTTTACATAGTGACAGTTTGTTACTACGACACCAACTGTCGAGCATAATAAAATTCTCATAATCAGAAACGGATGAAATTCTACAATATAATTTAAGATCATCAGCATACACGAAGTAGTGATTATTAATGTCGTTGGCAATGTTGTTGATAAATATTATTAAAAAGAGGGGTTCTAAAATTTATTCTCGAGGAACATTTGAAGTTTGTGGAAATGAGTTGAATCTAATGGGCTTGTTCGGCATTTTTTTTTTATTTCATAAATCGAAAGTGCAAGTATAAATTAATGGATCTGCAAAAAATCAGAATTTTATTCGCACGTTTAGTATCTTAAAAACTATTACAAATTTCCATCTCGCGAAAATGGGGCGTGGCCAGGCGCTACGTCACTATACGCATAGACTCGGCGATCTCAATAGACTTGATGCTCCTTATTGGTTATAATTATAAGTGTTTTCGAAGCATTGTTTGTTTTGCTTACTACTTGACAGTAGGGGAGTACAATTTGGTGAAATGTCAAAAAATTACAATTTTCTCTCGCTCCTGCCGGAACGAATTTTCTCGACCCTGCAATTTACGATTAGAATTCATCGCCGACCTTCTCCTTTCCGTAAACACATAGAACGAACTTCCACTCGACGTATTTATTTAGTTACCAGCGTTTAAAAATTCCATGTTTTTCGACTTTTCAGGTTAAATTTGAAAGGTCCCAGAAAGCCATTTTTTTACGTCACTTGCGTATAGTGACGTCACAAATGAGCGCTCGGTTTTTGCAACTATTACTAATTTCAACTCCTTATATCTCGAGAACGGAAAAAGTTAATAATACGAAATTTTAAGTGTATAATGAGAATATCGAGTACTATATGAAAAAGTATAAAAACCATATAAAAAGAATATCATGGAACAAGCCCATTCCTTGGTATTGTACAAATTGACAGCGACCCGTAAGGTATGACAGATAGAGATTTATTAGTCTTATACGTAGTTCAACTTCTCTGAGACTACCTAAGAGTGGGCCGTTGCCAAACCTATTAAATTCAATGGAGAAGTTAGTGTAGATAAGTGCTACCTGACTTCCTCAATGATTTTAGATAAATTATGTTATACACATCCAGTTGGAAATTGTTGAAATCGTTTTATTCAGGTACAATTTTATTGGACACATGAGGATAATCTCACGCAAGATAATCTTGAAAATATTACAAAAGTTAAGCAATGGGTTTGTAATTCGCAAAATTAAAATTAGTTAAATATAAATAAAATACTAGTTTTTACTCCTTAAAAGTTTCAAGTACTTGCAACTCCGAGACGAATAGAAATGGACCTACCGCTTTTGTATTTATTTGTTATGTTGGAATCTAGTTTACGCTCCCTAAGTTTGAATATAAGGATATCGAACACCTTGTATTGCCCAAGTATAAAATTTTACTACTATAGCCCAAAGTATTTCGAAAATAAGAACCACATTTTCTGCACCCACCTGAGTAATTTTAAGAAACATTTACATATCTTTCATGTAGAGTCGATTCAAGAGTTATGGGCACCTTGGGGGCCATCCATTAATTATGTCACACTTTGAGGGGTGAGAAGGGGTCCATAAAGGGTGACAGAGTGTAACAAAAGGGGGGAGGGGGTCAAACTTTTGTGGCATCACATTATTTACATCTACGTATACCGTTGTTTTAATTGAATGAAATTTAAAAAAGTACAAAAATCAGAAAATTCTACCTCAAAATTTAATGCTGTAAAATATATAACGCCATAACGGGGAGAGGGGTTGACTCGAATGTGACAACCTGTGACATAGGGGGAGGGGGTAGAAAAACCATGAAATTTGCGCGACGTAATTAATGGATGGCCCCTTTAGATTTTCCCTGTATCTGTATCAGACAAAATATTGCATATATAACACAAGTTATGCAGTTTATGGATTTATTTATGACAAAATAACATTTACTTCAAACACCCACATGTACTTGTTTGTTGACAATAAACGCGTATCAGACACGATGTATCGCAAAAATCATGAATATGTAATATACATAAACATCATTATAATATTGTGCTATTTTTAATGTTTTGGCTCGGGAACCGGGTACTTTTGTAATAGGTCGGTCGTCGTAAAGTCAAAATCAGCGATTTTGGTCAGAAATTTAAAACAGCAATTTTATTGACTATTCTTGTAGGAAAAATTGCACTGAACACGACGGTGACATTAAAAAATTTATAAAACACAGGTTTCATCGTTAAAAACGGTTTTTAGCGAAAATTCTCATTTTTTGAAGTTTTTTGACTTTTCACGAAAAAAGGCGCGTCGGACCAAAAAGAACCAAGATATAAAAAATTAAGATATTATCAATACGCATCGTATCAGACTTGTAGCCAGCTTTAATATTCAATTGTTATAAACAAATTATGGTCCCAAATTAACAATTTTTTCTTGTTCAACAAAAGATCATACGGATATTTTATAACGGTCAAAATGTTGCATTTTCTTCGTAGAATTTAGAGATTTTTTTTTGTGTCGATATCTCACGTATTTTGCAATCGTTTAAACAAATAAACTAATTTGTTTATTAATACTTTGCGACTTTCCATGGCATTTCGTGCACTTTCCATCCCAGGTAATCGATAAACATTGATAAAAACTATCATTTCTATGTAGTCTCGGCGCTTTTTTATTTTTCTTTATCCCCCCGCCAACGTTTTTAAAAAATTTGCTTAGTAAACAAACGAAATATCTCGGCTCAGGAACGTCGTATCGAAATGCAATTGTCGCAAAACGGAAGATAGTAAAAGAAGGAAAATTTTGAGCCTAGATAGACCTCGATCCGTTAACTAGAACCGGAGATATAGACCAGTTTGCATTTACGACTGTCTAATGTCTATTAATGATTTTTTTTAAATAAATGTTGTGACAACATAAAATTAATATATTAAACTAACTAGTTTTCAGTTGTCACACTATTGGTTTTTCCATAAATTGTTTGATTTATTAACACCGTACGTTTTTTAGTATTTGCGCTCCGTGTGTGCCTGTGTAGTTAGTTTCAATTTGAATTTAATCGTTTCAATCAAGAGAAAAACGCAAGAGGCCGTTTTCTTATAGAATTGATCAAGGTAATTAGGAAAAATATCCACATGCAAAAAAGGATCAACAAAGAAAAAAAACTGTAAATTCTATGAAGAAAATGCAATATTTTGACCATAATAAAATATCCGTATGATCTCTTGTTGAACAAGAAAAAAAAAGTTAATTTAGCACCTTAATTTGTTTACAACAATTGAACCGTCAAAGATAGAAGGTCGCTACAAGTCTGAAAAGACGCGTATTGATAAAATTTTTTATATCTTGTCTTTTTTGTTCGACGCACCGTTTTCGTCAAAGTAGTCAATAAAATGGCTATTTTAAATTTTTGACCAATAAAAAAGTTACGACGGGACTATAAATCTATATTTAATGTTTAATGAATTGCCCACATACAATTCAAATTCAATTTTATTTCGAACTATATAACATAAGACATACATTTTTACATATTAGGTTTTAATAAAGGACCATGCACACTTAATTGCCTCTAAAGCGAATCAAAGAACAAATTTGTGTTGTTCAACAATATTATTAGATGTAAAATTAACTTGTACAACTTATTAATCATTCACTTTTACACATGTAGTTTAATTAAAAATATTGTTATTATTGGAACAATATTATAAAGCGATAGCAAACATGTCTTTATAGATAGATTTTAGAAAAGACTGTTGAAAAGTTTGTAATTATTTCTTATAAAATTTTTACATTCTATATTAAATTTTTTTATTTTTTTTGTGAAGAGTCTAATTTTGAGGGCGGGATATTATAAAATTTAGGCGCAAAATATGTTATATATCTCTGAGTATGCCAGTATGCCTAGTTTGAAAAGAAACTTTCAGGGCGCGTTGTACTAACAGTTTAAACCCCGGATCAACTTTAAATCGAGGATCAGATGTCGAAAGCTGTTGTACTATTGTAGATCGGCGTTTTAACGATGGTTAATTCGAGGATCACTTATATCGCCTCTGAGAGCAGATTAAACTTCGATCAGTCGGATCTAACCTCACATTCTTTTTAATTTTGACAATCAAATAAAATAGTAATATTAGAATTAGATACTGGACAGTTAAATGGGGAAGGACTGAGCTGGAGTGTTGTTTACGTTTTTTTTTTCTTGTATTTTATCATAAGTAATGGAAGAAAATTACTTAGAAGATCTGACAGACGATGAAGACTTTTTGGAACTTCTTGAACTAGTTTTACACCCTCGGATTCCACGTGTATTTCGAGAAAGACCTAATAATTTTGTTAAGTGGAGGGACAATGAGTTTATAAATCGTTATAGAATATCAAAACCAGTGGCTCGGTATCTCTTGGATCTCATATATGTGGAAATAGCACCGACTACTAACAGGTAGTGTAAAAATCATAAAAAAATGTTATTGTCAATTGTTTTTTTTTGCAATTTCAGGAGTCGTGCTCTATCTGCTGAAGACATGCTTTTTGTTACCTTAAGGTTTTTGGCTAGTGGCTCCATTTTACATGTCATTGGTGATTTGGGTGGCATCGATAAGTCAACAGTAAGTCGGTGCATATATAAGGTAATAACCACAATTGCAAGACTTCGCCCACAATACATTGAAATGCCCAGTAATGAGGAGGAGATTGCTGAAGTGAGACAAGGCTTCTATGATATATGCAGATTTCCTAGATGTATTGGAGCACTTGACTGCACACACGTTCGAATTAAATCTCCCGGTGGAGCAGATGCTGAAATCTACAGAAATCGAAAAGGATTTTTTTCTTTTAATGTTCAGGTAGTCTGTGATTCTGAGTGTATAATTAGAAACATTGTGTGTCGTTGGCAGGGGTCAGCACATGATTCTATGATTTTTGCTAATTCTCGCATAAGAGCGAAGCTGGAAAATGGCGATTTTGGAGCTGACAGTGTGATAGTCGGAGATAGTGGATATGAAGTTAAAAAGTATTTGGTAACTCCACTTGGCATCACTCAAACGCCTGCCCAAACCCTCTTCAACGAGTCACAGATTCGTACTAGAAATCCTATTGAGCGTTGCTTTGGAATGTGGAAACAAAGATTTCCAGTTTTAGCATTGGGCATAAGACTCCAGGTGAACAAAGTGCAGGCTTTGGTAGTAGCCACTGCAGTCCTACACAACATCGCTTGTCAAATGCGTGATCAATTACCAGCAATAAACGAGGAAATAGAAGCTGCAATCGTTTTAACAAATAATATCAATGAATATGAAGCACTAGTACATGATCCAACAAGTGTCGTTAATGAAAATAACATTACTAGGCATATTTTAATAAATGAATATTTTCAAAATTTATTATTGAATTAACATAATACATATTAAAAATATAAAAAAATACATATTAAAAATAGGTAACAATGATTAGCATTATGGATAATTTAAAATGCTATTTTATCTACATTACCTCAAAAATGTGTAATCTAAACCTAAATAAAATTTTAATTCATTCATTATAACTACTTATTTCTACTTATTTACTATTAATATCTGAGCCTTTTGAGGACAACACTGCCAGTTTTGCCTGATGTTCTTCTATCATCTGCTTCTTTTTAAGATCGAACTCTTCTTTGGCAAATGCCATGAACTGCTCATGTTTTCTTTCCATGTGCAGCATCTTCTGCTTATGTGCTTCCAGAAAACATTGTTTCTGCAGGGTAGCAAGTTCTATTTTAGAAGCAGTCCATTTTCCCATTTTTCCTTGTAGTACAGAAAGGTTTTTGACTGTTTTCGGTGACAAAGGAGTAATACCAGACTTAATATTAGTTCTTTTGGTTGGAGCGCTTTTCTGTTCAATATCGTTGCACTTGTTCAATAACATGGTACTGTCATCCTTCGAAGAGGAGCCTAAATCACTTTTACTGTCACCCACTACTGAGAAGTGTTCAAGATCTTGGTGTTTTCTTTTGCCTATTCGGTAAGTACTCATTGTTTTAGATGGTGTACAATGCATGGAGGTAGGAGTGCTTGGAGATAACGGCAGGTTTCCACTCTTTGATGTGGTTGGATTATTATCTTCACAGATCAGTGAGTAATCGTGATCTACCTGCAATCCCAATTGGAGGTTATTTTCGTCTACACAATAGGTGCGGAGTGGACCAGACACTTGTCTGCGTAACATTGCTGGACTGTACGAAGACCAATCATTAACTAGGTCCTCACCTTGGAAAAGAAGATACTATTAAAAATCTATTTTCACAAGTTGTATTATAGCGACTTACTCTTTTCAACAGATACTTCTGATTGGGCTCCATCATCAGTGACCATCACTATATCTAAATTTTCTACTATGACTTCATCTGAAAGCGGTAATTCTTCAATGCTCTCATCACCTACTTAGAAATTTATATTACAGAAGCATATCAATGAGAAATAAATATATATGTATAATACCTGATGCTTTTGATCCATTTTCAATAAAATCGTCATCATATTCCCCATTTATTCCTTCTAATCTCTGCGTACCAATGATTTCTCGAATTTGTTTGTCGACTTCGGTACCTTCATATGGCTTATGAGGCCCGCCTCCTGTTCCATATAGATATTTTTTGTGCTCGGCGAACTTTTTCTTGCTACGAGTTTTTATATTCTTAAATTTGTTTTTCAACGAATCTATGTCACGAAACACTTTAGCCTTTGAATTAAACTCATTCCATATTTTCACCCAAGCTTGGGCTTTCATCTTATTATTGTCATGGTCGGTTTCCTTACATTCGATCTGCTTAGCGTACTTTTTCGCCAATGTGGTTAGCAACATTTCCTCTTCGGAGGTAAAGTTGCTTGCTCTTTTCAGTCCTTTGTTATTTGTTTTGGGGTTGGTGGTTTGCATGACTGTCTCGTCTACTTCAGATTATATTATTTATAATAATTATATTGTTATATTAGGATATTACCTCACTTGTTCTGACTTCGTATTCTGATTACTTCAGCAATTATGTCAATTTCCCGCTAAAATTGACAATTCTTGACAGAATCAGTGATGCCAATGTACAGAATCACTCACTTAAAACCAGATCATCTGAACTGCCGATTACTATCTACCTGCTATCTACGTACAACAAAAAATTGTTTTGATCTTCGGATTAATTTGATCCTGGTTTCCGTGATCGCTGGTTCAAAAAACCTTGGTACAACGCACCCTCAGTGATTTATTTATTATTGTTCTAGTTTGATTATTATGATTGACAGATTGGTATAGATGCTGATTTTTCACCGGGAAATATAAACAAGGGTACACATAGAGACTTCTGATATTCATTACATTCGTTTGTTTTTATATATTTATTTGCTATATAAGCAAATTAGTGCAGTACATTCTTTCTTTTTTAAAAATTATTTTTAATACAGTATTTTGACACACGGCAAGGTTATCTTAGTATAGATTCGACTAAGGCGTTGTATAGAATCATTACTAATATACGATTCAAATGTATTGACTCCTCAATTTAACCGCGAATATCTCAGAAACGAAGGAGCAGAAAAGATTGAAAAAATTACGTGTTTATTATGAGTCTATTCTAAGTCAATCACTCAAATTTTAATAATGTACATTGGACACTTTTGAAGATCTGCTGAGATATATTGAAAAATGTCCTACGTTTTAAGGAAATTTTGACCATACCAGTTTTAAATCCATTATATCTTGGAAACTATGCATATTATGTAAATAATATTTCAGACACCGATAAGGGACGGCATTTTTTGTACGTTAATATTTTTTCATAATTTTTTATTGTAAAATTTTGCAGTTATTCTCAAAAACATGACGTCATGTTTATTAGGTTACTTATCAATATATTTAATTTTTTTTGTTAACATAGTTAATTGTATAAAATGTAAGCATTTTCAGAAAAAAAATTGGTGTGTATCAACTATTAATTTAGTTATCAAGCGTAAAGGATAATATCATGCAAGTTTGCAATACTATTATCTATTACGCTTGATAACTAAATTAATCTTTGATATATACCAATTATATCTTCTGAAAATGCTTACATTTTATATAATTTAAAAAAAAATTAAATACATTGATAAATAACCGAATAGACATGACGTCACGTTTTTGAGAATAACTGCAAAACATTATAATAAAAAATTATGAAAAAATTTACTCGCATAAAAAATGCCGTGCTTTATAGACGTCTAAAATATTATTTATATGGTATGCATAGACTGGTATGGTCAAAATTTCCTTAAAAAGTAGGACAGTTTTCACTACAACTTAGCAGAACTTCCAAAATGTTCAATGTACATTATTCAAATTTCAGTGATTGATTTACAATAGATGCATAATGAACACATATATATTTTTCAATTTTTTCTGCTCCTCCATTTCTGAGATACTCGCAGTCAAATTGGTCAATACATTTGAATCGTATATTAGTTTATTGCATACAATGGATTTTAGGAGATGAAATTTATGAAAGAGTTTGCGAAATTTAATTGCTATAAAATTGCTATGATCATTCCACCTCAGATGTTGATCAATAATGATCCCTAGATACTTATTTAGTGGATTTTATCTTCTTTATTTCCGGGCAATTACAATTTGTGTTATAATTTTTGTTATGTATTTTTAGTGTGTTTTGGTTCGGCTGATCAACAGCTGAATGAACGACTTATTGCTAACATTTTACAAAATCTTATTATACTCTTCGCCGAAAGGATAGTATGTAGCATTTGAGCGACCCATTTCTAAAACAACTCGTCGAGAAAACTAGTGAGCGAATTCTGAACAACTTTCAAACTGTCCGTCTGTTCGTCCGTCCGTCACGTTTGCTGCAAGCACGATAACTTATCAAAGAAAAGTCCGATTATATTGAAATTTGGACAGTAAATTAGTGTTTGCTAGAGGAAGAACTCTGTTGAACTCTTTTGAACAAAATGGATTAGTAAACTAAGAAGTTATTCATTACTAAAATATTGTCTAAATGTTATTTGTGGCATTATCTTAATTTTTTTTCCTTCATCGATTCTTTGCGATTTCCTGCCACATGTATGTTTTCTTTTTAAGCGGTGCTCGGGGAATCTACAAAATATCACAATTAACCAGTATGTTACTGGTAAATAACCTCTACGCCTGTGACTTTTACGTCAAAGGATCAGTTAGAGGCTGCTTTTTTAAAATAAACAACACGAATAAGTATAAAAACTTGAAACTAAATATTTCGCCGACGTTTCGGAAATCTAATATGTTTCCTTTTTCAAGGCTTTTTTTTAAAATCATTTTTGCTGTCTATGATAAATACACAGCTCTAAGAATGTTTGTTATATTCAATATCCATAGATCCTTACCATTTATATAGAACTGTTGATATAGTTAACAGTTTTTTTAGTTTTTGTACAATGTTAAGTTTGTGAAGTTCTTCTTTTAACATTGGAAACCAAGTTGTACAGACATCTACGGAACAATTCGACACGCATCTATCCGCATTCATTAATATTATTGCGGATTCTCTAATTGTTCTTTTCTTGCTCTCTGCCTCGTTTGTTAAAATTTTTGCCGAGTCCCAGTTTATTCTATGTCCGTTCTCCCAAGCGTGTTCGCAGATCTTGGACCTCTGAATTTCATTTTTTCTGATATAATTTTGATGTTCGCCCAATCTTACACTAAAAGGTCTGAATGACGTGGAATACGTGGGTGAGTCAACCAGACATTTTAGTGTAAGATTGGGCGAACATGAAAAAATGAAATTCAGAGGCCCAAGATCTGCGAACACGCTTGGAAGAACGGACATAGAATAAACTGGGACTCGGCAAAAATTTTAACAAAAGTGGCAGATAGCAAAAAAAGAAAAATTAAAGAATCCGCGATAATATTATTGAATGAGGATAGATACCTGTCGAATTGTTCCGTATGTCTGTACAGCTTGGTTGCCAAAGTTAGAAGAAGAACTTCACAAACTAACATTGTACAAAAACTAAAAAACCTGTTAACTATATCAACAGTTCTATGTAAATAGTAAGTATCTATGGATATTGAATATCACAAACATTCTTAGAGCTGTATATTAATCATACACACCAAAAAAGATTTTTCAAAAAAATCCTCGAAAAAGGAAACAGATTAGATTTCCGAAACGTCGGCGAAATATTTAAGTTTTCATACTTATTCGTGTTGTGTATTTAAAAAAAAGCAACCTCGAACTGGTGCTTTGACATAAAAGTCACAGGCGTAGAAGTTATTTACCAGTAACATACTGGTTAATTGTGATATTTTGTAGATTCCCCGAGCACAGTTTAAAAAGAAAACATACATGTGGCAGAAAGTCCCAAAGAATTGAAGAAGGAAAAATAATTCATTATTTAAATTTCAAAAAATGTCTTATTTTTTTGTTTTTCAATTGAACAGAAATCGAGACAAAAATTTTGTATAATGTCATTTACTACTTTTTATAATGATATAATGTTGAAATATAATTCTCAGCTAGTCAGATTATATTCAAACATTGACGAGATTTTATAAAAGTGATGGTCTAGCGGTTAAGTTTTAGACCCGGGTTCTAAACCTATTTGGGACATATATAATTTACTTTATACTGAGTGTTTGACCGACTATGCTGGCATCATAAAATTAAATGTCTAAATCAACATTATTTACAAGAAACTTGCGAAGAGTACCTATAATGTTTAACTTAGTTGTTTATATATTTCTATAAATAATGCTTTTTGTAACAAAATCATCTATTCTTAGAATTTATTTTTTAAAGTTTTAAATTCTTGACGGTGGAACAAAAACATCGTTAAAAATTATAATACACTTAATACTGTGGTTGCAAAATTACTGTATAAAAATTGTTTAATTAGAACTAATCGTGAAAAAATGTATGATATCGGATTTATTTCTCATAAGTCTTTAAGTAAGAGGAGATCTCATATTAGTGAAAAAACATATTCCTGTTTAATTGCTAAAAAAATTACTATTACATGGAAAATTCGGCTTCAAGTATTTTAAATGACATTCAGTGTTTACTTTTGCGGTTTCGGAATATACTAGTATCAGCACTAATTCACCGCAATACAAAAAGTACAAGCTTCATTCATTGAATATAATATTTTACAAATCAATTTTCATGCTAGATTTACTTTCTTACTCTTGGATACAAATAGAAAAACTGAATTATTATAATTTGTTAAAAGTAGTAACCTAAAAAGAAGAAGGCAAAAAACGAGAAACCATTTTGAAGGTCGTCTTATTGCTCTAGAAATAAATACCCTTCACTTAATAGTGCTATAGGTGTGTACTGAAGATACTTAGCTCATTTTTCGATTGTTTTCGGTTCCTTATGTTCAAAGAAATTTCATTTTATACAAATTGTTTGAAGATTTAACTATATTCACCACCTATAGCTACTCTCCTTGCTCTTTTTTATAATTGTTACCAGTCTAACGTCGCGTCGCGGGTTATATGAAACATTTTGCTGATGTAGCGGCACGTACTCACGCCATATTTATTTTTTAGGAAACATGTTTGTATTGAACGAGAAGAAAGCACAGACGATGACGAGGATGACGGTGAGGAAAAAGAAGGAAAGAAAAATGTAACAGAAAAACCGGAGAGGGTAGTGCCCGATCTTTTCTCTACATCCATAAGACTATCTAACTGCTTTGAAACATCTAATAAATATGAATGTATTACAAAGTAAGTATTAATTTTTATTATTTCAGCATTTTTCTAGTTTCCGCTTTTATAATCATAATAATTTAAAATAGTAATAGTCCAAGCTCTAGAAACGAAAAAAGACAAGCGATCTCAAATTGGGGTAAAATCGCTGAAACTTTTTTCTAGATAGAAAAAAATGTTTTAGCTAAAAGTTGTCGAAAAAAAAAATGATATATTGGTTTGGTCAAACCTGATGCCGTAATAGTGAAACCTATCCTCAAAATAAAAAAAGCAAAGAAACCAACTTACTGTTTTGAACTTCAAAGTCTTTTCGATAAAATAAGCAGTTAGCTTGAAACTTTAGCAAAGTAAAGTTAAAAGTATTCTCAAGAAGGTACCGTAGGCCAATTTGGAAATATATTTTTTTCCTCCAAAAATGATAGATGCCTTGCATTTTGAGATGCAGCTTATTAAAACTAGATAATTTGCGTCATTTTATAGAAATTCGAGTTTCTACTTTTAACTAAATATTTGAGGGAATAAAATTAAAAGCTAAAAAATGTTTATTTGAGTCGAATAAAGCTCAAACATTAAAAAAAAAACGTTAAGATTTATTAATGTATATGTTAATATGGGTGCTTATTATGCTTATATTTCATATTTTTTATTGAAACGCAAATAATGATGGAAGGTTCTTTCACTAAATGTATTTATAGAAGTGACAAAATACCCAACAAGAAGGACTAGGAAACAGTTTCAAATTAAAATTGTCTTCATCCTTTATCTTTACTTTCTCCCAACATACTTGATATCTATTTCGAAAGATAAAAAGTTTTCCGATTGCTACTTGTTATATTTACATCTGCAAATGCTCACTTCTTATCGACATAGCCTTACAGAAAATTCATATTATCTACACTTATTAAAATTTAATCTTCATTTTTACACATTTTGTTAACAGATTTCTATTGATAACACGGTAAAAATTATTGTTTTCTTATTTTAATTAGTATTCTTATCATTTATTCAACAGCCGCCGAGAGGGAGGAAAATGGTGCTCAAAATGTTGGTAAATACTATTGGACAGACCATTATGAAATTCATTAGGGTTTTATTCTGAAAGACAAAGCGGTAAATAAAAATCAAATTAATTCATTTAGAGCCTAACAAAAGTTCAAATCAATCAGAAAATGATGCCATTCAGAATATTCACTTGTCAAAAACTTATATTTATATAATCAGCGACTTCAAAAATCCTTGATTAAATTTCGTCGCAATTTTATTACTCAAATTGTTGTCATCTCTATAGTTTAATTTTTAGCAAATATTGATTTTTTCAGTTTTCAAACTTTTTAATTAGCACGCTTTTTAATCTGTATATTTTTAAATTGGTAATTTTTCTGTAATAATTCAGTTTTCTATCTAAATGCATATGTAATGTTCCCGTGCATATTGTGGATAATTTTACTACACTATTATTGAATTAAAATAACTCAAGTATTTTGTACTTTTAAGCCGGCAATTTAAATAAAAAATACAAATTAACAATGAGGTGCTAGTGATAATTACATTGTTTACTTTACCATAGAACAACTGTGATAATTATTTAATTGAGTAATTACCTTCGTTGGATTTAGGATAGATTCTTAATCGCAGGTCTTTCAAAAACCTTCACAGCCTGTTAAACATTTAAATATTAGTTAATCATTTTATTCAAATTAGGAAGTTGGGAACTGGTTTATTGTTATTATCTCTTGAAAATTCTAAACAATTATTAAAAATTTTTGTTACCTCCAAGGAGCCATGATACGTTAAGAAATGGCGATCTTGAGACAGTAAAAAGGACGGTGTGTACCTTGAAGCTCTTTTGGAGAATACTGACAACTTGAAATGTGAGATTCGGTGCAAAATATAAGATAGAGCAAAATCTGGTATAACAGAAATGTCACGAAAAAATCAGGCTTGCTGTAGAAAACAAAATAAATGTTTAAATAATTAGTACAGTACTTAAGGCTAAAGAAGATGCAAATGTTAGAAATAATGTCACATGTAACGACAATTTTTTGATTGGTGATTTGTACAATAAAAGATATCTTCAGTATCTATATGGTTTTGATACTTGCTTTTACTACGAGGGTTAAAACCACCCTAAAATCGAAGAGAGTGTTGTTAATTTTATTTTTGAAATGTAGTATATTTGTATTGTCGGGATCACTACGATAAACTATGAATCTGAAGTCAGAAATAAAAAATTCAAAATTACGATTCAAATACCTATTGTTCAAAATCCTAATATACGTTTCACTATTAAATCGTTCCTCAATATGCCACAAAACACCAGGACCACGTGCCCACATGTTAACGGAAAATCTACAACTTTTGTCATTGTTAGATATACCGGGTGAGTCACGAATTGCGCTCGCCCCGATATTTCCTTAAATATTTGGAATGGAAAATTTAAATTTGGAGGCCTTATTACACGACTAAAATGCCATCTTTTCAATAAAAAATCAAGTTTGGTGCACATCCGGTTTGACCGGAAATGCCCACAACTCTCGATTTTTAAATGGAACACCCTATATATTTTTACATTTTTGGAATCTAGAGGAAATTTTGAATACACTACATCCATTTTGGTCACTTTTTGATTAACATTAAAAATTTTATTAAAAAATCTATTTCTGAATCCAGAGTGCTGTGGTGCCCAAAATATATTTTAATTTGTGTGCTACGTTACTATAAAAATAAAAAGAGCAATATGATTACATTACTTAATTCTCTAGAGGCGTTTAAAATTTTTAAATGTGATTTTTACCCACTAACTCGGTTCTTTTAAATGGGAATTTAATCGTTCACCAACATTTTTAAATACCTCATTTTCATACGAATCTAATGATACCAAAATTTTGAAAATCCTCTCAGAAATATTTGAGATTTCAGCAAAATACAATGCAACCAAACTTTTAGAAACATGCGGCTAATAGATAATAGATTAGTGGGCTTTGGAAACTAAATCTGGTAACCTAATAACATTGGAAAAATCATAGTAGCCATTGAATGTAATAAAACAATATCAGCTGTCAGACAGACTCGTGTAGTTATAGGCAATCTTGAGCAGTGGCGTAACAAAAACTGAGTGGGCCCCCCCGCAAACGTTCTCAGGGGGCCCCCTTTATAACGAGTGGAAAATGTAATTCTTATCTTCATTACCATTTGGTTCAGGTTTATGAAATTTTGAATTAGTTAATCGTGTGATAATTTAGATAGGGTTAAACCCACCCTAGGTGTATTAAGTACATAATAAAACAGCAAAAAATTCGAATTTATTGCATATTCTTAGATACACTGGTAGACATAACATACAGGTAGTTATTAAGTCATTATAAGTAGTATTCCAGCAAACATAATCAAAACCAAAATTTTAAAACAGTACAATATTGCTTACAATGTATGGTAGTAGCGGAGGTAGAAATGATCGAGCCTCATAGAATCCAAAAACACTCAACAAGTCAGCACGAACATTGTGTCACAAAATACTATAAGGTAAAGTATTACAAAAAACGACCAGATCGTCGAGAGGTTTCTTTTGCAAAATCGTTTATAATTTCGTCGATATTTAATGTTTTAACAAATTCGTGTTCGATACTGATTAAGGATAAATCCGAAAGGCGTTGTTGTCCCATGGTGTTACGTAAATAGGTTTTTACTATTTTCAGTTTCGAAAAAGATCGTTCCGCTGATGCCACACTAACTGGTAAAGTCAGAAATAACATCACTGCACTAGATACATCTGGAAAATTTGCAGAAACGCACTGATTTTTTATTAATAAATGATCCGCAAGTTCATACACGGTTTTTAATTTTGAAATACTATCTCCAAGTCCCTTTCTGAGGCTTAAAATTTGGTTAGGAAAGTCAATGGACAAGTCTTTATGGTATATCGTTTGTAAATTGCGCGCTTTCACATACAATTCTTCTTCACTTAACGAAGTTAATTTCTCAGGATATAAAAAAATAAAATTATTTTGTATGGCATTGATACTCTCAAACCTTAGTTTCAACTGATTGGCAAGAATATCTAATGTACGGAAGAAAATTTCCACTTTAAACAGTTGTTCGGCATCGCTTAATCTCTCATCTTCTAATAATTCATCATAAACATTTTTAACTTTCCTCTTTCTTTTATTTTCAAAAAAAGGCTTGATATTGAAGGAATTCGCCAAAATAACTGCTTTTTCTCTAATATCTGCAAAGTTTGTTCTCATATTGCGAATTTTTGTTAAAGTTACATTGAGTTGAGTGGTCGCGTAATCAAGACCAATATCTGCTTTTTGTAGCAATTTTGATGTCAGATCAATGTTTTTCAAAATTTCTGTTTAAAATACTAGCAAAATAATAAAATCAAAGCGTTCCATTTTTTTCTTAATTGCTAGTGCTTCATCTCTTTCATCTCTTTTTTGGCTGGTCAGTATTATGGTAGACAGAACCTTTAGTATAGACACAAAATTGTACCTGATTGCAGATACCGACTGCCAACGAGATGACCATCTTGTTGTACATAATGTTTTAAGAGTAAATTTTATATTGTCATTTCTGGCTACTTTTAAATCGTTCCATCTTTTTATGCTATGTCCAAAGAAAACATAATTTTTTTGACAAATATCATAAAAGTCTTTTAACATAGGAACATTTAAACAAGCATCATTCAAAACTAAATTTAAGTTATGGGTAGCACAATGAACATAATTTGCAGTCGGTTCCTTTAGTTTAATTAAAGCTTGTAATCCATTGTATACTCCGCTCATATTTGAAGCTCCATCGTATCCTTGGCCGTGGCACTTAGCAAGGTTCAGGCCCATTTCCTCTAAAATTGTGACAATTTTATGTTCCAGTCCCTTAGAAGTTTGATCTGTTACTTCAAAAAATCCAACAAAAGTTCCTTTAATAGATACCTACTGATACACGCTGATTATTTTCATCTTTTTCTATTAACACGTATCTCACAATTTGACTAAGTTGATCTATTTTTGAAATATCTTGTATTGTGTCAGAAATAATAGTGAAAAAAAGAGCATATTTTATTTCATTCAAAATTTTTCTTTTAATTTCAGTTGAAATGATGTGGATTATTTCATTTTGAATTTTTGGACTCAGGTACTTGTCTCTGTTGGTATTATTTTTTAAATGTGATTCCAATAATGGATCATATTTGGCAAGTAGCTCTAAAATAGATATAAAATTGCCTTTGTTAGTTGAAACAGTACCCTCTCTATGGCCACGAAAAGGTAAATCACATGTGGCCAACATAATAATTACATCAATTATTCGTTTAATTCTGTATATTTTGTTTATTACCGAATTCCAACAAGTTATCTACTTGAACACCTTTTTTCCATGAATCATAAACGAAACAAGCTCATACATGTACAAACGAATTTTCGTGGTCTTTCACTTTTTTGGAAAATCCTTGCCAGTCTTTAATCCCTCTGCACCACGAGTCTTTGAAATGTTTGTCGTTCCTGTCTGCAAAAAGCCAGCATGCTTCACAATATGCAGCGTTCAATCTAAGGGAATAACAAAGCCATATTCTCTCTACCCGAAGTCCAGTTTTTGCGATAAAACTGTAATAACTGCTACTAAATGACCGTCCTTTTTCGTCTTTGATGAAATTATGCTGTGGTTTGCAGGACCCAATTTTCAAAATGTTCTCTTTCGTTTTAGAGTCTATTATTTTGTCACTATAAAGAGCTAAGTCCGAATCTAATACATCTACTTCATTGCTTTCCTTTTGACAATCATGCATTAAAAAATCTGAGTCTCTTATCACATCGCCACTTTTACTTTCATGAATTTCCTTACTTGTTGTTGCTACAGGCCCAGGTTCAGGTTCTGATGCTTCTGCTTCTATGGTAGCACTTACACTCGCACTTGCACTTACAAAAAAATTATCAATTTTAGCATTTTTTTTAATTTCTTCATCTCGTGCTTTAATTCTCTTTCGCTTTTGAGCGCCACTTAAATATTTGGTGTTTTTATCCATTATCACTTATTCGAATTAAATCACAAACTGTGAACGCGTTCGCGAAATATTCAATAATATACGTCTATTCACGTCAGCACGCCACCCAAGAGACTAAAAGTGCAACGTGCAACTGGCAATCAGCTATTTGTAGTTTTGTAGGTACTGAAGGCATTCCGAAAAGGAAGCATTTTTTTAATAAATAATTTACGATATTTTTGCTGTCAATAACGCGTTGCGCTTATCGCGGCAATTGTACCATCAAAGATTCAACGATCAAAGGCGAGATAAAGCTCCGAAATGGGCTTGTCGGGCTGTCGGCTTCTGTTTGTGCGCCATAAACCGACAATATGTTTTGTTCTTTTGCTTTTTTAATTCTTATCAACGCGCCGAAATTCTTTTACATTGTTGTGTCTACTACCCATAGGTTTTTAAGTTTTTATTAATCAAAATGTAATAATTCAATAATTATAAAAATAACATTATTTATTAATTTAATTCATTGAATTATGAAATGAAACACATATCTGTGAAAAGCAAATCTGGCCGCAGAATTTTAAATAGGAGTCGGCCGTCCGTCTATGTGGGCCCCCCAGCTGGCCGGGCCCCCCCGCGTTGCGGGGTCTGCGGGGGTGTTTGTTACGCCCCTGATCTTGAGCTATCAAACATTTAATAATTGTGAGCGCAAAGAACGTTACAATGGACTAATACACCAATTTCCATTGACTACGTCTTCAGATAGTGTTAGATAAAAGAGACTTACGGATTTTTTTTTCGAATTTTTTTTCTTTACCGTTTAGCCGGAAAAAAATAATAAAGCTGAAAAACTTTCCCCTCTGACGTCAATTTGCCCGTGACGTCACGATATGAAGCCGGCAACAGTGCATTGTCCTGATGCCTAAATTTGTATTTTAGTTTAATTTTTCAGTAGTTCAATCAGAGATTTTTAATAAGTCTCTCAGAGTTCTGTCAGTGTTAACGAGGTTATGAGTCAGTAATATTTTTCGATTTTTTTCGTGTTAAAATACACTAACTTTGGGTCTGTATGAATTCAATTCAAATTTCAAAATATGGAAACAAAATCATGTTTTGTGCCATGTGCCATTCTTTTACGCAAAAATTGGAAAAACAAAACTAAATATTAAAATGTAAGGTTATATTAAAGTTGTTCAAATAGTTCAATGTCACAGAATCTATTGCGATATTGTCAATTCTTGTAATTGATAAAAATTTAATAATTTAAAGCCCAATTATTTGCCTTATTTGTAAATTATTTTGATATCAATAGAAAGTAAATGCATAGAAACTTCATAGAGATTATGTTTATTATAGGATAATTGTAATTAAACGGCAATTTAATGCAGGTAGAATTACCTGGGATAATGACGTCACGACCACCAATTTATTTAATTTTTATCTAATCCAGGTATTAAAAATTGGGGTAATAATTATTTTGGTATTATTTTGACCTTACCAATGGGTTCATATAATTAAAATATTTAAAAAAATCTTAAGTGTATTAGTCCATTAAGTTTAGCATAGTTATGTGGAGGTAAACACAATTACATCCACAAGGACATTTGCAATATAATGCGACATCAGTTCGGTTTTCAGAGTTTTATTTAAATGAACATAAATATCGGGCCTATAAATAAATAAAAATCAATTCCCTTTTAACAATTAAACTTAAACTAGGTAACAGTAGGTATATTTAAAATAATTAATATAATTAAACCATAAATTGGCATTTATAGATATTGTTCAAAATGTCCACCATTTTTTTCTATACACAATTCGGCTCTGCGTACAGTTGCTTGAATGGCTCTACGCAATTCAGCCGGCGTTATTTCATTAAGAGCCCGTACAACTTTATTTTGCAGCTCTTCACGGGTATTTGAAGAAGTTTTATAAACTTTATTTTTGAGAGTGCCCCATACATCATAGTCGAGGGGCGTTAAGTCAGGTGATCTAGGAGGCCACCTAATATGACCTTGATTTGTGATAAGGTGTTCACCATGCACGTTGTTTAAATTTTCCATCACTCTTCTGGAATTATGTGGGGGAGCACTATCTTGTTGGAAAAACAGATTTTGTAAATAGGCAAGAGGAAGTAAGTCAAGAAATTCTGCTGTCTGGTTTTGTAAAAAGAATAAATATCGTTTGCCAGTAAGTGTTCCATAAAAAAATATGGGTCCAATTATTCGATCTCCAAGTACTCCAAGCCAACAGTTAAACCCAAATCTTTCCTGAATATTCCCCCGCCCTACCAACCTCGGATTTTAAGAGCCCAGTACCTAGTATTATTTCTGTTAAGCATACTTTGGTTCGTAGATCTTCTTTCATCTGAATATAAAATATGAAAAGGAAAACCTTGGTTTTGTTGTACTGCATTTAAGAACCAGTTGCAATATACTAGCCTCCTGTCGTTATCATCTCCATAAAGACGTTGGTGTATTTGGTATTTATAAGATCGAAACTTATGTTTCTTTAAAATTCTGCAAACCGAAGACTGACTAATGTCGCATTCCATTGACAATTCCCTTGTTGATGTTGTTGGATGTACCATCACAAATCCTAATACATCAATTTCTTTGTCCTCACTTACAATAAATGTTTGATGGTCATCTTGTTGATTGGGTTCGTTTCTTAATTCTTGTTCCACTCTGGCAAACAAGTGTCTGCTTGGATGACGTCTGTTGGGATATCGTTGCTGATACAGTTCTGCAGCTGCAGTTGAATTTTTGAGACGCTCTCCATATATCAGTAACATATCGACCTTTTCATTTCTACTAAAATTATTCATTTTCTTTAATTTTTACGCAACGCTTTATTTTGTATTTGTCTGACAGCTGATATTGTTTTATTACATTCAATGGCTACTATGATTTTTCCAATGTTATTAGGTTACCAGATTTACACAGAAATGTGCCATTTTAGTTTCCAAAGCCCACTAATCTATTATCTATTAGCCGCATGTTTCTAAAAGCTTGGTTGCATTGTATTTTGGCTGAAATCTCAAATATTTCTGAGCGGATTTTCAAAATTTTGGTATCATTAGATTCGTATGAAAATGAGGTATTTAAAAATGTTGGTGAACGATTAAATTCCCATTTAAAAAAACCGAGTTAGTGGGTAAAAATCCCATTTAAAAATTTTAAGCGCCTCTAGAGAATTAAGTAATGCAATCATATTGCTCTTTTTATTTTTATAGTAACGTAGCACACAAACTAAAATATATTTTGGGCACCACAGCACTCTGGATCCAGAAATAGATTTTTTATTAAAATTTTTAATGTTTATCAAACAGTGACCAAAATGGATGCATTGTATTTAAAATTTCCTCTAGATTCCAAAAATGTAAAAATATATAGGATGTTCCATTTAAAAATCGAAAGTTGTGGGCATTTCCGGTCAAACCGGATGTGCACCAAACTTGATTTTTTATTGAAAAGATGGCATTTATTCGTGTAATAAGGCCACCAAATTTCAATTTTCTATTCCAAATATTCTAGGAAATATCGGGGCGAGCGCAATTCGTGACTCACCCAGTATACTTCTCATCGAATCGAGTATTCGGAGGTCGGTAAACACGAATACGACCGCTGTGTGTAGACAGGAAAGTTCTTCATCTGTAAAGATTACATTGTTCCAAAAATTTACATCATGCACTAAAAATTCAAGCGCAAATCCCAGCCGAGCTTCTATATGTTGAGCTTTAAGTAGGTATTTCTGTGCTGCTGAATGACAGCGTAGGTCCGATTCTCTTACTCGCCAGTACCACTCGATCCCGGAAAATTCGGTTCTTCAGCAGCCTGAATTGCTAAGTAAAATGGATTTTCTACTAATTTGTTTACCAATTGCAAGTCTTGCTGTTGAGTTGATATCCTTCGTCGCCCCGATCCAGGATTTCTACTAATCGTACCGTCCACTTTTTTAAAATGTTAGACAGACTTTTTGTTAATATTATAACTCAGTGTAATTTGTCTCACTGACCATCCATCTTCTGTTTTAGCAATAACTCCAGCTTTAACTAATGGTATATGGGGCATGTTAGTTTTGGCACACTTGCAATGAATTTTGACAACTGACAATGTCACAAAAATTAAAGTTAGATGTATATAACTAGATTTTAGAAAAAAATACGTTATAAGACTTGTCCTATTTCTTTTGCTCACGACAGTACATAGGTTCTTGAGTTTGTTTATAATATAAAATAAAAATTTAAAAATTCAAAATGAATGGAAGTAAATAGAGTAACATGCTAATAAAGCTTCTCATATTAATTCTATAAAGTAAAAGGAAACAAAACAGATACATAATTCATTCTAATATTTTATAATTTATTTAAGAAAATATTGTTAATATGATTATTTCAAAAATATATATTCTGATAACCACGAGGATAACCACGACCTGGCGATTTATTGTCTATTCCTAAGGCCAGGCGCGCATGACGATTTCACGATCGACCGATTAATCAATCGTGCAGTTAGAACTGTTTTCTATATACGGAGAGCGCATAAGAAACGATCGCAAAATCGCCCGATTTGAAAATCTGTGTCTGGGTACAGATTTTTTATTCGATCGCGACCGCTCGATTTCATTACAAGTCGGCCGATTACATTGGGCTAATGAAATCGAGCGGTCGCGATCGGATCAAAAATCTGTGTCTGGACACAGAATTTTGATCCGATCGTGACCGTTCGATTTCATTAGCCACAATCGTCCATGTGCGCCTGACCTTTGCATTCTACTGCTCATTTCAAACATTCACCATGTTACAATTCTATGGTATTGTTTATTTTTTTAACAATTGATATTAGAAATATAAATAATGATGAAGTTTGTAAAGGGAGTAAAACAGTTTCTCACTGACAATACTTTCTGTCTACAACATAGTAGATTATCAATTTGAGAAATAGTGTAACTTAAGAACCACTTATTTAATTGTTTTTATTTCATTTATTATCTTGCTTCTTTAGTTTTATATTCTTGTTTTATCTCTCATGTATCACATTACGACAATTAGTAGAACCAACATCGCGACAGTTCATTTACCTTTGTTTGGTTTGGTTTATATTTTTATGTTGTACATTTTTATTCTCTCATTTTTAACTATTATCTAATTATTTGTTAGTTTAGTTACGTTTGCCCATTGTCAATATTCCTTAACATTTCTTTTATTTGTATTATCTGATCTGCCATATATACAGATACATGTATCTGAAATAGTTAATAAATTACTATTACTACAACTATTACCATAAAAATTTTAATTTTGATTTTCATTTATTTCGTCTTCTATCAGCTCTTTCTATATATATCTGCGTTTTTATTTTGCAATAAGTATCTCGGTTATAATTTCTTTGTATTTATTTTACATGAAGAGACAGAAATCATTTGAAAGCTTCACTAAAACTAATATTTATTGAGATGTTTGCCTAAAAAGACAATAATTGGTCGAAAATATTTTAAGATGCAATTTCTTCTAAAGCAAGTGCTACAAACGGGAAAAATGAGGTATATACTATCGAAAAATAGTAGTATTTTTTAAACCCACACTAACAACGGAGATGTTAAAATAAAAAAGTCAAATGCACATTGAATTTGTCAGAACTTCTGTGTTTTCATGGCACAGAAATGAAAAAAATCACATTTGAAAGCTTAGGGTGGGTTGTATCAAACAAATTTAAACTTAAATTCGTTTGACTAAAATCGAAGGTTACAATGGTTTCATGTTTTTGGCTTAACCTTAGTCGATACATCATGTCCGTAATATTTTACTTTGGTGGTTAGCATTCATCAAATATGGTATTGTTCGAGCTTTCGACGTTTTGAGGTAGTTGATCTCTCAACCTAAAATCATAATTTTCTTAAGACAGTGGTTTGTACATCATTTATATAAAACATATTTGCTGATATTGGGCAAGTTCTGACTTATTTCACAAAATTACATGTTTAAATATTAATGTGCTAAATTTCGATACTATTCATAATATGCGAGGATAAATATGTTTGTTTAAATTTATGATGTTGACTCCTAATCATTTTACTTTCATACAGAACATGAATAGACAAATTCATTTTGGATTGTAATTGCTAGCATAACCAGAATTCAGGTTATCGAAAGAATGCAAAGATTTCATTAATACTTTTTCAGATAGTTTTTGTTTTCAGTTCTCATAAATAGCCTTTTCTGCCGTTTGCAAAAACCTATAAAGAATGCTTCATTATTTCATTACAATTTGTATTGCACATTGTAATACTAATTTCCCAATATATACTTCTTCGGCTTCTACATTCTTTTTCCAAATATGTTTTAGTTTTATCTTAAGGTTTCTTATACCTACTTAATATTTCTCATCTAACATTTCTTCCACATTCATGTAGCGTATCTATCGATACACATTTCGTCAATCATGAAATCTGAAAGGTAAAAATTAACCAATCAACAAATTAACTAAAATTTTTCAAAAACAACCATTTAACTTCGTAATGTTTTAACATTTTAGGAATTTATTTTGTCCACACATTTTATATTAAGTACTCGTAATTTTAATAACTGAGCAATTATATGAGGGCCTTGAAAAGTGAGACACTATATAGTTGTGTATACTGTACTATATATCAGGTTGTTGTTTAAGACATAAAACCAATTATCTATTTATTTCAGAATAAATAATCATGGCGTCGTCAAGACCTTCACTGTTCGCTATAAGTGCTGTTATGGATATACACGAGATTCTGGTAAGGGATGTGTCAAACAAGGGGACCTCAAGCCACTCCTGGATACTCTCGAAGATATTAAAGCAGACGAATTTAAAAATTTGATTAAATCCACTCATCTAGAAGAGATGTTTAAAGATGGCAATGTCTCTCTATTTGCTCCTAGTGATAACGCTCTGAATATATATAACGAGAAATTGACAGAAATGGTAAGTTCTTTTAACATTTAATATTTATTTTTTGTTATACTTGATAGAGTAGCGCACGATGAGGGAAATTTTACATAAAATGTACATGGTGGATTTCTTTGAAATAAGAAATAATTCCAGGGCATTCGTGCCTGTCTTTTGGTTTCCACAAAACATTTTTTACAAATGGTAGATTCAGTTAGGGCACCAGTGTGCAAGCTTACTTATCTCATGGCACCGCGCCGACCTTGGTGGTAAAAATAGCTGAAATTAAAGAAACCCTAAAAATAAAATTAATCGAAGGAATTTAATGTTTCATCAGTTTATATTTGCTGAAATCAGCTTGGAAAGGAATTGAAAATTTCCATAATAATCCAATCTCCGATACTGCCACAACTGATTCTCACCTACTGATTTTTCAAACAAACCATTTTAGTTTGGTGAAAAGATTCTACTTCCCACTATTTGCGAGAAGTTCACAGTGAGATTGTTCAGCTCACCTGCAGTCGTCGTATAATTTACCAGAATTATAGAGGTTTTTGGTGTGCTCATTTCTGCTGCTAGTAGTCTTTAGATATCCTATAAAAGAGCTGTCTGTTCAATGGAATATCAGCTCCTTCTCTAGGTAAGTCCTCAACGTTTCCGTTGTCTTCAATGTCTCAGTGTTCTGATACACTTCTAAGAGTCAATTAATTTTTCAAAGATAAGGTTCACAGAGTTTGAACGTCCTCTAGAATTCATCTTCGATACCGCAATTGCCTTCAAGGCTGCTCAACTATTCAATAAAGAGAAGAAGTATTTTTTTCCCTTGTGGGATTGCCTTTTGTTTTCGATGG
Organism: Stenurella melanura; assembly: GCA_963583905.1. Taxonomy (NCBI): domain Eukaryota; kingdom Metazoa; phylum Arthropoda; class Insecta; order Coleoptera; family Cerambycidae; genus Stenurella; species Stenurella melanura. The sequence goes on from OY757311.1 coordinate 62,952,865, forward strand.
CTCGTCTTAATGGCAAACGCTTCTGATTAAAACATTCGTGAATAAGTATTGTTTATATTGTTGGAGGCTAGTATAATATTCTTCCACTATCAGTTTCATCCCATGTACTCCTGAATCAAGATGATTACTTTGCATAAGCTTATGGTATTTTAAGTATTTCTACAGTAATTATTCAATAAGGGAATAGTAGGCCAGTAGTCTGAATGTCTAACTTATACTCTGGGCAAGCTTGAATTTAAATTATTTATTTTATGTGTCCACATTTTAATTTTAGTTTACAAAACTCATCTGTCTATTGTCAATATTCTGATTACCTTGCTGTAGTGTTGACAATGTACATTGTTGATGCACATTTATTTTATTTTCAATTTCAGAATAAGGTAGATCCATATCGTCGTCGTCGTGCAGTTAAGAATGCACTTACATCGAAAGACTTAGTACTGAGCCATGCAGTGGAAGGCTTTGTTGATCTTAATGATTTGGGTAACGAGGAAATTATAAAAAGGTAAAAATTCTTAGTAGAAATTGCAATTTTACGATTCTAACATAACGATCCTTTCTAGCGAAAATAACAATAGTACGATCCGAATTAATATGTATCCCACTAACACTGAAGAGAAGCTGATAACAGCAAACTGTGCCAGAATTAAGAAACCCAATGTTCTGGCCCAAAATGGTATCATTCATCTAGCTGAAGGTGTTGTCGTTCCAGCAACTGATGATGTTGAGAGCATTATTCGCCAACATCCTCAATTGACTAGCTTTAAAAAAGGTAATGATAGTTTAAAGTTTCTAATTAATACCTGAGATATTTATTGTACAATATTTAATGATATCGTGTTTATTTCATTAATTTATTATATTTTAGCTCTTGACAATACTGACATCTATACCCATATTAAGCCAGATGGTCACTACACTGTTTTCGCGCCAAGTGACGAAGCTTTCAACAAGCTTGACGAAATTCAAAAACAGAAAATCTTAAATGGTGGAGGATGCGCTGATAGTATGTACTAATATATATGTTTTTTAAATACTATACCTTCGAGTTCATATTCAGCAACATTTCAGACGCGTGTTTTTTATAGATTAGATTTCTGACTAATTTATTTCTTTTAGGCATACTAAAATTCCACTTTACTGCTCATACCGTATGTTCCTCGGCTATTATTGGTAATGCCACTACACACAACGTAGAAGGTGATGTGTTAAATTTGGAAAGAACAGTCGATGATGAACTCATTCTCGAGGGAAAAGCCAAACTCACTGAAACTGATATTATGGCAACAAATGGTGTGATTCATTTACTTGACAACATCATCATACCAGACTCAGGTACAGCTTCCAGATAAATGTATTTTTACGTTAACTACAATAAAGTAATTTTAGGACTGTACATTGGAAGTGTATTAAAGAACCAAAACTTCACTAAGTTCCAAGAAATTGTGGAGAAAGCTGGATTGACGGAAGAAATTAATGGAATGAATAATGCAACTGTCTTTGTACCGACAGACAAAGCTTTTGAGACACCTGAAGCTAAAAAACTTCTCGAAGACGCTAACAACGATCCAGAAAAATTAAAAGAAATTGTTAGGTACCATACTGTACAAGGCCAGATGCAATCTAACGATATGAACAATAATCTGAAGTTGGCTACTAACGATGATGGAAAACTGTTGAGAATCAATCTCTATTCAACGGTAAATAATTTAATAGATTTTTTTATAGTCGAGCCAAAACTTCGCAACCCAAATAATAAAACCAGTTTCAAGGAAATTTTTAAAAAATATTTTCTAAACTACTTATTTATTCGACATGAGAAACATTTCACATTTCACCGATTGGATTAAATTTTTTGTACAGTAATTTTGAAATTGGTGAATAAAAAAAAATTGTATAATTCAGATATTTCATTAAGTCAGATTATCAACGAAAAATATTAGGTTTCTGAGGGCACTGATTATGAATATGTTGTCAAAATTAGGATTTTATGGGAAAAAAGCAAAAACCTTCCGAAAATTTTACAAAATTTTGTCTGAAATCTGAAAATTGTAGGTAAATAATAAAAAATTTTTCAAGAATATTATGGAGTATATAGAGGATTCTTGGGGTCTCGAATTTCTGATCAGGATCGAGATTTAAAAAAAATCAAAAATTTTGAATTGAATTTTGCATCTTAATAATTTTTATTATTATTTACATAATTTATATAGTTACTAAAACTTTGGGTGAACTATGATTGTGAGTAGTTTTACGATTGAGTTACAAAAAAATAAAATTAGTTTATGACGTTCTTGGGAGAATTTCTAAAAATGTTTCGTGAAATTTGGAATTTGTGATTGATAATCTTTTTCACAAAAATTAAATATAGAGGACTTCTGGTGTCTGAAATTACGAATTTCAAATAAATGTATAAAGTTTCCCTTTTGAGTAATTAGAAGATTCAGAAATTTTCAAAATATTTTGTTGATGCTGGAAGCGAATAAACGGTTGCAAAATAAAGAATGACGCTCAATAATTTTTTTAGGGCTTGTTCCATGATATTATTTTTATATGGTTTTTATGCGTTATTATATAGTACTCCACATTCTTATTACGTACTTAAAATTTTTTATTATCAACTTTTTCCGTTCTCGTGATATAAGGGGTTGAAATTAGTAATAGTTGCAAAACCAGTGCGCCTGTTTGTGACGTCACTATACACAACTTTGAACTCGGAGATCTACCGTGACCACTAACGGCCGTTCAGTAGTAAGTAAATACGTGAAGTTGAAGGCCGTTCTAGGTGCCTATGGAAAGAGGACGAGTGGCGTATTGTACTGATACCAAAGTGAATGGGCAAAACAGGAAATCCGGCTTGGCACGGGCGAACAAGAGATGGCTTTTCTGTTAAAAATTGAAAAACATCGAATTTTCAAAAATTTATAACTAAGTAAACACGTGAAATGGAAGTCCGTTCTATGGAAAGAACAAGATTGGCTCTTTCTCCTGATACCAAATTGTACAGGGAAATTCGGAACTTCGGCTCTGCAAGAGCGAGAAAATAATGCCTTCTTTAGAAGTATTAAAACGTAACCTAAAAAATTCAAAAACATCATATCTTTAAACACTCATAATATATAAGTTAATACTTGTCACTACAAGCGGATCGATTTTGGTCTCTTTTTAAAAAAGATGATTGGCATTTTATCGACATTGTAAGTGCCACAGTGGAAATTGGAATTTCGGCTAGGTCTGTGTGAAAGAGAAATGGCTGTTTTCTTAAAAATCGAAAATTTGGCCAGACAGGAGCGAAGACAAACCGTCATTTCTTGACATTTGATAACATTTCGTCAAATCATATATTCCCCTACAATCCCTCTACTGCCCGTTCCTAAATTTAAGAGAAGAGGGAGATAGCTGACTTTTGCGAGTTAATTACTCAAAAAACCATAAAAAACGCCTCCGAATTTATCCTAAACAATGTAGAATTAATTTCGAATCGAATGACATCGGCCGCTTCCCGAAAAATCGCTCCCACGAAAAACCTTTGATAGATCCAATCCGCAATTTTAGAGGGGCGCATATGAACACGATTAGTATATAGATAAATATAGATAATACTAACTAAACAGCATCTAGTTGACTGTGATCGCCGAGTCTATGCGTATAGTGACGTAGCGTCTGGCTACGCCCCATTTTCGCGAGATGGAGGTTTGTAATTGTATTTAAGACACTAAACGTGCGAATAAAATTATGATTTTTTGCAGATCCATTATTATGTACAAGCCCATTATTACAGTTTTCGTTTTTGGCTAGAAAATGGCAAAAATCGTTAAAAGCGCTCGTTCTCTAGTGCTCATATCTCGGAGGATAATTTTTTTCCTGCCCCAAAAAGTTCATTATTGTGCTCTACTTCAATTCGAATAAAATAAGATAGAATATTGTATTAGTCGAACTATTGGTCAAAAACCAAAAAGTGAAACTTTTTTTTCAGTCGGTCTTCTCACATCGGTCATAAGTTCTCACGGTTAACTTCAATCGGTTTCACCCTTGGTCAGCATCTTCCTCGAGGATGGACGAAGATTCTAGACTAGAACGAGCCACGGCATACCGACTAGAGTGACTAAAGCGGCCCCCAGACAATCAATAATATTGACAATATTTTTATTGTCAATACATTGACAGTAATTTTGTTTAACACTCACACCATCAATATTCGATTTAAAAATAAACAATATTTAGTTGAGAATAAAATTAAAACATGGATAGAAAGCAAAAAGCGTGTGTCGCAATAGTCGTGGCATTTGCCATGAAAAAAAAATTATCAGAAAATATAATCATATATTTCTACTTGAATATTCTTTACACGTCGGATTCCACACTTCCGGTAGTTCTTTAAATTTATTAATACACTTTTTCAAAACATCAGTCTTTTTTAACTTCTTGTCAAGATCAACGTCGACTTCAACGTCGCTTTCTGGCACGGGCGATGTGGTCTCCATGACAGCAATTTCAATACAAAACAATAACTATTGTCGATGCCTCCCTCACACGATCAATATTTTCCTCAATATCTTAAGCCACGCCTACTATTGATGAAATATTTTCGGAGTTCTGAAAATCCGTTAATATTCTTTTACTGGATTGACAATACATCAGTATTTAACCTCGCACCATCAGTTAGTATCTTCAAATATTGTCCATAATATTGATCGTTTGAGGGCCGCTTTAGACACACAACTTTGAATGATTTTCAATTTTTGCAACAATATAACTTTAAATACTGTAAATAGCACACATTTAAAAGAGTTTCATCAAAATCAGTTCTATTCTTATGAGTTCCGAAGTAAAAACCCTCATTGACTCGACTATTAATATGATCATAATATTTCTTAATCTCGTATGAGAAATTAATGTATATATCTTTTTCAGTTGCCTTTATTCACAAATATAGTAAATCGAGCTACTGTTAACTGCGCCCGAATGGTAGGATTTGACGAAAAAGCTTGTGGTTCTGTTATCCACGAAGTGAGCAAGGTTTTGGTGCCACCAACTCAAACTATTTATGAAATAATTAACACCAACGAAAAATATACAACATTACGAGACATCCTTAAAGACACCGAAGTAGAGAAGATTTTGCAGGAGAATAATAGATCTTTGACATTCTTAGCACCCACAGACGAAACCTTTGCAGCCATGGATGAGAAAGAGAGGAAAGTTCTACTGGAAGACAAAGAAAAGGCTAATATTATTTTGAGGAATCACATATTAACAGGTAACATGATTTAGGTTCATTTAGATGGAGCGAAATATGATTAGGTACAGAATATTATAATGCACCTCATACAAGAATTTTGAATTTTTTTAGATTATGTTTCCGTTGTTACCATATAGTACAGGCAAATTAGCCATTTAGGGTAACAAAAGCTAATAAAAGGATCGTCTCTGGGATTTAAGTAGGTGATAACCTGGAGAATGAGCTGATGCATTTTTTGCATTTCCAAATTCCGGGAAAATTCAAAAAAATTTAGAAAAACTTTGATTTTCGGGTTTTTTGTTCTAGCGGCAAAAATAATGAAAATGGAGAAAAAAGTTCCCAACGAAAGTTGTAGCTCGTCTCTTTCTTTACAAAAAATTTCTTCACAATTTTTTTATCTTACTTAAGCCGTTTAAAAGATAAATCGAGTTTTCCATTTATAGTTTAAGCCGCTTCGAAATGCGCGAAAAATGAGAATTCTCTGGGAGTTTCGTACGATCCGGCTCATCGATAATTCTTACTATTCAGAGCACCTAAAAAAATGAAAATAACACAAAATGTAGAGAAAAGTCTCAGCCTTAATATGGAACTAATCACAAAATTCATAAAAAATTTTATCATAGAGAAAAAGTGTCAGAAGACGGCTTAATAAACTTTGCACAGTTGATTCACAGATTTATTCATATCTTTGCCGGGAGTCGTTAGAATGATAATTCATTTTGCTTATATATTCTTATATAATGATATATTAATCCAATGAACATTTTATTGCAATTGCTTTTGTTGGAAAAACATGCCTTGCGATCAAAGTAGAGGGTATATTTCTCATCGATCAATCACCTCCAAATTTTGGAATTCAATTCGCTATATCTTTATTAATAATAATAGCACAGTCCTAATTTTTGGATTATAAGTAAAATAAAACATATTCTTTCGAATGACTTTAGAGTTTTTTAAATGCGTGCAGTACTATTTAAATTTGTCTACATTATTCATACACGTTCAGAAAATGCACAATTATACAGTAAAACATATACAACTTACTTGTTTCGTAACATTCTTCAATGAAATTTTCAGGAAATATAAGTGAGCGGAATCGAATTCATGAAGTGAAAAAGCACCCATTGTTACGGGAGAAATAGCCAGGATGCATAAAACTCAAAGGCATGAATAAATCAATTGTATAAAGTTTACTAAGCCATCTTCTAACACTTTTTTCTCTAAGATAAACATTTTTATGAATTTTGTGATTAGTTTCATATTAAAGCGGAGACTTTTCCCTACATTTTATGTTGTTTTAATTTTTTTAGCGGCTCTGAATAGTAAGAATTATCGATTGATGTGTCCAGTAGTACGAAACTCCCAGAGAATTCTCATTTTCCGCGCATTTCGGAGCGGCTCGAAACTATAAGTGGAAAACTGCATTTATCTCCTAAACGGCTTAAGTACCTAAGTCAAAGATTTGTAAAGACCTTTTTTGCAGAGAAAGAAACGAGCTACACAATTTTGTTGAAAACTGATTTCTGTATTTTCAATATTTTAGCCGCTAAAGCAAAAAAACTGAACATCAAAAAGTTTTTCCAATTTTTTTTGAATTTTCCCGGAACTTGGAAGAGCGAAGAATGCATCATTCCATTCTACAGGTTATTACCTACGTAAATCCCTGAGATGATCCTTTTATTAATTTTTGCGAGGTTTTTACAAAATTTTGCATTCATTGCCTGCACTAATAATAGTATAGTGGAATAAAACTATAGATCTAAATTGCCTACAAAGGAATCGTCTTACTATAGCAATTTTCTTGCTGGTATTTATTGTAAACATTACCAGAAATGTACCCAAAAGTATTGGGTTAAACAGGTGTGATGAAAAGCTTTTGTTTATACAAAATGATGTTTAAAAGTCTTTTCGCAGTTTTTCTTGAATACCTCTGGTTGTATAAGCTGTATCACAATAACTAAACTGAAACAAATTGTGCATAACGATGACTAGATTTGTCCGAACCTTTTTGGTCAATTTGTCAAGTTGCAAAACAAAATCGTTTGAAATAGACCATTTTTAAACAATTGATGACTTGAACAGGCTTTCTCAATGATATTCTTTTTATATAATTTTTACGTTTTTATATAGTACTCGATATTCTCATTATGCATTTAAAATGTCATATTAATAACTTTTTCCATTCTCGAGATATAAGGGGCTGAAATTAACAATAGTTGCAAAAAATAGTGACTGTTTGTGACGTCACTATACGCAACTTTGTACTCGGAGATCTACCGAGATACCGCAACCACTAACAGCCGTTCAGTAATAAGTAAATACGTGGAGGAAATATAGTAAATCGAGGTTTAGGTTTCTGATTAAAGAGAAAGAGTGGCGTTTTGTTCTGATACCAAAGTGAATGGGTAAAATCGGAAATCCGGCTTGGCACGGGTAAACGAAAGATGGCCTATCCGTTAAAAATTGAAAAACATCGAGTTTTCAAAAATTCATAATTAAGTAAATACGTGGAATGGACATTCGTTCTTGATCTCTATAGAAAGAACAAGATTGGCCCTTTCTCCTAATGCCAAATTGTATAGGAAAATTCGGCTCTTCAAGAGCGAGAAAGAAATTCGAAAACATAAAATCTTTAAACGCTCATATCTAAGTTAATTCTTGTAGTGGGGGAACGATTTTGGACTCTATTTAAAAGGGAAAATTGGCATTTTAGCCACATCATAAGTGTGACAGTGGAAATTGGAATTTCCACTAGGTCTGTGCGAAATAAAAATGGTTATTTTCGTAAAAATTAAAAACCGTAAGTCATAAAAAAAGTCATAAGTGGATCGGCGCTCTGCGTCTCTATGGAACAAGGAAGAGTGGCGCTTTCTCGTGAAACCAAGTTGTATCGGAGAAATTGAAAATTCGGCCCGTCACGAGCGAGACAAAAGTGGCTTTCCGGGACCTTACAAATTTAACCTAAAACGTTGAAAAACAGAATTTTCAAACGTTCGTAACTAAATAAATAGCTCGTTCTATGTCCCTATGGCAAGGAGAAGGTCGGCGATGAATTGACATCGTAAATTGTAAGGTCAAAACCGAAAATTCGGCCCGACAGAAGCGAAGGCATATCGTCATTTTTTGACATTTGGTAACATTTCTCCAACTCTTATTCACCTACAATCCCTCGACTGCCCGTTTCTAAATTTAAGAGGCGAGAAAGATAGCCGACTATTGCTCGTTAATTACTCAAAAACCATTAAAAAGAACCTCTTTGAATTTATCCTAAACAATGTAGAATTAATTCCCGAATCGAATGACACCGGCTGTGTCCCGAAAAACCGCCCCCTCGAAAAGCCCTTGATAGATCCGATCCGCAATTTTGGAGGGGCGCAGATCAACACGATTAGTATATAGATAATAACAACTAAAAGCAACGAGTCGACTGAGATCGCCGAGTCTATGCGTATACAGACGTAGCGCCTGGCCACGCCTAATTTTTGCGAGGTAGAATTAGGTGTTTTCACTATGTGCAAATTTGCTTATTTGATATTATTAAAATGAAGTACTTGTTATACTAAAGCACTTATTGATATTTAAACATTCTATCGTCCATCAAATTAAAATTTCAACAAATAAATAACATAAAGTTCTAATAATTGACCGAGTACGCAAAACACGCGGTGACGTCATCGGTTATATTAGTTTCTTAAATCGCGTTTAAAAATTGTTAAACACAACATTTTATTCACTTTATTTACGTTTTACATGTGATTAAATAAGTAACGCCTGCCTAATGCGGGATTTGTAAAAGCTACTTTAGGAAATTTATCTGCAAAATAACGTGTTTATAACACAAAATGACACTGACAATATAACTGATGACGTCATGAGTGCGTAGTGAATTGATGTAGTGTTTTTGGCGAAAAAATTTCAATACAAAATTAAAATGGCTTATTGTAAGGTATTATTCGACTGTTTCTCAAAATTCAAGTGTTTTTAACTATAATAAAGCATTATCTTCACAGTGAAAGTGAATTTAAAATTTGTGAAAACACCTAATTTTGGACTCTATATATCATTCTACAAATGACTACTAATTTGACAATTTTAAATGCAACACCCTGTATAGTCTAACGGGTCAAATGAACATTTTTTCCAGACATCTACATTCTAAATATTGATGAAGGTGACATTTTCTTAGCCTTGAATATATCTCATATATAATAAAACAGTAGTGGCTCGGGAATTTACATTTCCAACATATGATTACGATCTTTCAAAAGCTTGAAATTGAATTACCTATTTTTTATTTGTAACAACATATTGTTTAAGTTCTTAAAGATTGGTTGCCATTAATTTCAATGAGGCAATTGAAAATCCAAAAGATAACAATCTGATAATTCCTTGAGGATATTTGGAATATTCTCATATTTCTGTTCGTCTGTTTGTCCGTCTCGTGTGTCTATCTATCTATCAATTCGTCAGTCTGTCAGCCCAGCCCTACTGTCACCTGGGTGCTCCTACGACAACGCTAAAAGTTCTTACAGGAAATAATAAAATTTCATATTTAACAATCCCGTGATTGCAATATTTTTCTATTTAGATATAAGATTGACAACATTCCTTAAATGAGTTTATGATATACCTAACGTTTTTAATTTTTGTATCATTTGCAGAGGTTTTATGCTGCGCCGGTGTGGGCCCACAATCATGGGGTTTCAGCAGTTTCGTTTCAACTTTGGGCAACAGCAACGTTGAAGTAGGAAGATCAGGAAGTCAGATTCGTATTAACAAAGGCGTAGTTACAAGTTGTGATAACCTAGCTACAAACGGCGTCGTCCACACTATCAACAAAGTATTATTACCACGTCGACCACAAGTGGCTACCATTGGAGGCGGTTTTTTCTTATTTGATATTTAAATGCAGTGAGATACTTTAGTGATATTTTCTATATAATTAATATGTATGACTGAAATATGTACTTCTTGATGATTCTGTGTGTTATTCTAATATTTATTGATTTTTTATGAGAGTGGAAGGTTTTGTAATTTAGTAAAAAATATTTAATAAAGTCATAAAAGAAGAAAGTGTATATTATTTATGAGATGGAGTTTTTTTTATTCATTATATACCTATATACTAACTGTTTAGTTTCTAGTAGGTGCTATGAGCTTTGTGAAGGTGCCATCTCCTCTCCATTTTTGAAATTAGAAGATTTTTCAAAGCGAATTGTTTGCTCGTGGTTGCTCGTCGGTGACTTTTTTGTGTACACGTTTACTCTGAAATGGTTTGAAATATTGACTTGAAATTTGGTACTCGACTATATATTGAGCTTATTTCGATGAAGGATAACAAAATAAAATTAAGATGCCCACGCCCTCTTCGAGAGAGGCAAAATACAAAGGGCCGCTTAAATGTTGCCAAAGAATTTTGAAAAAGGCACATTTTTTTGGGCAAAAATAAGCATCTTTAGTCTGTTGGTGTTTTTTTCCAAAGAGCTTCCTTCTCCCGGAAAAAAATAACAAAGAAGAAAATTAGTTTTGTGTATTTTTTTTTTACGGGAGAAAGAAGCACTTTAAAGAAGAGGTGTAAGAAGCAAAAATTGTTTATTTTTGTCCTAAAGAATTTGCTTGAATTTTTTGGGATTTTTCTGAAGAAATGAAAAAAAAATAGAAAAATTCTTGGTCGAAATTATTTTTGTCTAAAAAATTCTCAAAGCCGGCAGACGTGTTTTTCTACAAAAATAAAATAAAACGCTTCCTTCACCGTAAACTACTTAATCAAAGTTTATGAATTATTTTCTTTGCTATTTCTTTCCGGGAGAAGGAAGTACTTTAGGAAAAAACACTAAGAGACAAAATATGCTTATATTTACCCGAAAAATGAGACTGAATTTTTTCAGATTTTTTTGGCAACTAAGCGGTCCTATGTTTTTTGCCTCTCTCTCGAAGAGGGCGCGGTCGTGTGACCTGCCGTTGAGGGGAAATGGTACCTACAGATGCCTACAGCATCTCCACCAAGCGGCGGCAACTACTGTGCCCGATCCACTTTTGTCAATGGGCTCTCGTACTATTAAGATATTGACTTGAAATTTTGTACACGTATCAAGAGACACGGTAGTGTTTCGCGCTAAGTTCACTCAAACTTCCCTCTCACATATATAATAAGCGATATTACAACGAGATCTGGAACTTGGATTGTTTTTTCAACATATCCGGTGAAGGGTTGGGGGGTAAATAGGGGGAAATAAGCAAGCTGGTAAGAGTACAGAAATTTGGTGCATATACTAGAAGTCAAGGCTTCAAATTTTTATAATATTTTCTATCGCCCCACCACCTCTCCATTATTAAAGGGATTGATAAAATAAAAAGTACACGTAATAACATCTGATGGAGATGATTCCGTTGAAGGGGTGGTAGGTGGTGGGTTGTGAATAGGGGAAATAAGTAGAGCAAGCTAGAAACCTTACATTTTTAACGTATATGGTAGAAACCAACGCCTCAAATTTTTCTATGACATCGGCCCCAAATATTATTAAAATTCTATGACCTATAATTTCCACATACTAGAGTGCAAATATAGTCAAGATGTTTACTTTAAAGTGTCTTGGATGAAAAAAATCTGGATGTGATTCCTTAAGCAGCGGTTTCCATTTTTTTTCTTATAAATTTTGTTCTCTACCTTGTACAAAAGAGGTAGTTTATCTGGGTAGCTATTCTGTAACTTCAGTGAACGTGAGCACTTGTCGTGAGAGGAGAGAGCTCATATCACGATCCCTTCCCAGGGAAACAAAAATACTATTCTGTAACTACAGTGACTACACGGGGACGTGAAGTGATCCTTCCAACGTTGTCAACAGTTGCTCCTACATTTCAACCAATAGAATTCTCGCAACTTCATGATCTAAGGTCGTGCGTTGTATGATGGGAAATGCATCTTGTCAAAATGCGAGTTTCTGACATTCAAAATGAGTGCAATATCTATTATTTTGTAAAAGTGACATACTTTTCTGGGTAGCTATTCTGTAATTTCGGTGAACGTGAGCATTTGTCGTGAGAGGAGAGAGCTCATATCACGATCCCTTCCCAGGAAAACAAAAATACTATTCTGTAACTTCAGTGATTACACGGGAACGTGAAGTGATCCTTCCAGCGTTGCCAACAGTTGCTCCTACATTTCAACCAATTGAATTACCGGGACGCCATGATCGAAGGTCGTGCGTTGTATGATGGGAAATGCATCTTGTCAAAATGCGAGTTTCTGACATTCAAATATGTTATTTTGTAAAAGTGACATAATTTTCTGTTAGGCTAGAAATAACATAAAAAATTCGTTTCGACCCGATGAAAAGTGCCTTAAAACATATTTTTATTAAATGAGTGGAAAACAACTACAGCTTCTGTGGAACATTTACAAATCAGTTCACAAAAATATGCCAAAAAATTTAGTAACTGGGAAAGAGTAACAACCATTTTAAATGCTGTCTCTGGAAATTAATAAAAATAATTCGGAGCAATGGAGAAAAGTAAATTTAATTTGTAATATAATAATTGGATTGTACATAATCTGTCTTGTATAATATATTGTATAACACCAAGCATGTTCTTTATTTACTTAATTATAAATGCCCTATCTGCTAATCCGAGGGAATTGCTCATGCAATGAAGTTGTCGTTCTTTTTGAGGATTTCCAGTAATCTGAAGGTCTCATAGAGCCTCGTTGATAATTTAGCACATCGGTAATATTCATCGACCTTTAATCCATACAGTTTAAGTAACACAAAACTCGTTGTATGATCTAACACAAAAATAACTTCAAGTAAACATATGTCATGTCGCCGACATCCATATAAAATGACAGTTTGCCCAAAAGTGAGGTTATACTTTCATCCTCTCACGCGTGAACGGTCCCGTTCCCTACAATTTACTAAGAGAAGCAAGTTCCCCGGTTTTTGGCGTGATATGACCGCTCCCTCAGTTACAGAATACGCTATTTTGGTTTTCAAGAAAGCTTCGCCCACTTTCTCATGAAATCATGTGCTCACATCACATCACACCAATACAGAATAGCTACCCTGAAGCAATATTTACATTAAAACTACTACCAGCACCAGCACCCTCTACATATTTTTGAAAGTCAAATGAATTTAAAAATAAGTTTTAGATCAAGCAAAAACAGAATCCAGAAAGTGTTCATACTCAAATATTTATGAAACCACATCCATTTATAATTTATTTAGTCCACATTGTAAGTTCGGTAATTTAATCCAATTGATGAAATTCAGTACAGCGTAAAGACCCTATAATATACCAGACAGAATGAAAGTAAGGTTTCCCTACAAGTGAGCAGTAAAATGAACACCTCCGAAAGAACTGTGTTGTTAGGTAGTCAAGACGAATTTAGTAGAAGCAGCGGACTTACCCTGTTTTTTGCTATTATTTGCGTAATAGATGTTTTCGGTGTGTTCCCCATTGTAACGTTACCTAAAGCAATAATAAATTGTGGTAATAAACAAGGTAACTTTTAGTTATAAATAAAATAAAAAAACAATGTTTCAGGATTTTATGGTATAGTGATAATAGTGCTAGTATGCTCCTTACAAATTTACACCGCCATCTTGTTGGGGAGGTGTTGGATAATTGCAGAGAAAATAGATCCTATGATATACCGGAAAAGTCGTTACCCTTATTCAGCATTGGCAGAAATAACTTATGGGAAGTGTTTATCAAATTGGGTATCCTTTCTTCTCGATTTAGCAGTATTTGGTGGTGGTGTACCTAATTTAATTGTTGGTAAGTGTAAGAAGTTGAATAAAAAATAAATATGTAGAAAAATTTTATACAGAGCGAAATTTAGACCCACAGGGATCTACTTTTACACGTAATTGGACAAAGCAGTTACATTATTATTTACTAATAAATTTTGCTGGCATACAAAAAGAAAACATTGGAAAGGCCAAAACACAAAAAGAGAAAATAAAAATTATAACGTGATTTCAATACCTCTGGACCAACTTTAGTTTTTTAAAAAACAATAAATTTCTAAGAATAAAATTTATATTAAATCTTTATTGTAAGTTACCCGCTATAAGTATATTCGCCAAGCTCTGAGAGCTGTCACGCGCTGTTCATGTGGGCTTAGTTCACCAGAGCCATTTATGCGTAAAATTATTAAAAATACGAGAAGTTTCCTGATCGATTTTAGAACCATTGAATATTAATGAAAATGTAGGAAATTGTTCTTTTAAACTTGATAATACACTACCATAATCTACAAATGGATTCACTAAACTGTTTATGAGTTATAATAATTCAAATTTTCGAACAAATGTAAATACACTCTTACGCAAATTACATACAACTGAAGTCGAGAAAACCGTTGGCAATCTCCTGAAAAATGCAACCAATGAGGATGGAACACGTCGTGATCACGAGGCAATCGCGCATATTTATCACTCTCAGCCTTCCGTGGATATACTTTAGAAGATTACATTAGAACCGAACATATGAAAAAAGATGCGAACATTTGGGCACCCTCCACATTACTTGGGTGATACTAATTTGTATATTTTCGTAAATTATAAAGGAATTGCCTCCTCTGGAATCGAATGAACACCCGTTACTATTTATTTTCGGCAGCTATATTTTCCTGATTATTTTTAATTGATCTTTTATTGAAATTTTTGAACAATTATTATTTTTAATTGTTTTCAGAGATTACCTGATCATAATGCGTTTAGACGATCTAATTGATCTTTTATGGTAATGACCAGGCTATTGAAGACTATCAATTGGATAGTTCAATAATTAGGTACTTTTGCCTAAAGAAATCATTGTGAAAAGATCTGGTGCATCTGATGGTTTTCAGGACCTTAAATTACACTTCGAATATTACAAAATAATCTTCTTTTTAGAAGAATTTGTGCATCACGTGTAGAAAGAAACCACCCATACAAGTCTCTTTAAACGAAAACATCTTTATTCTATATTTACACTCTGACCAAAACGCCGAGTGAACACATCGACGCACCGCCCTAAGCTCAATCGAAACTCATTTTGCAATGTTTAGTAGTCGGTATTTCAGCAGTCAGCTTGAAACGATGTTGTTCTCATCTTCAGATGAAGGGTTTGCATTGCAGTCAAATGGTACATTGTTCGGAAGAACAGAAGACCAATATGGTGAATTTCATAATTTGTACAATGATTTGAGAAAGGATTCGGATCGCTTTTTTGAATATATGAGAATGAGATTTACTACTTTTGATTACATCGCAGACAAAATTATAGGCAAACTAGATAGAATTGGAAAAATGGTCAGAGTCAACCCATTTTACGCGAGGAACGATTAATGGTAATGAGTACTTCCTTACCCATATTGAAAGCGTTAAAAATGTGTATGGTGCCATGCTAGAAAAATAATACGCTCAATTTAACAGTGCGATGCTTGGGTCGGTGCACAGCTAGGAATAAGGGGCGCTGCGCTAGACAGTGCGCCGTAGTATCATCATTTTATAATACAGCCGATATAAAGAAAATTAATATTCAACAACAAAAAATTAAGAGAGTACCTAATGAATAGCAACTAATATTACGAGATGACGGACAATCATCGTTTAAATTAAAAATTATGCACCAAAATACACAGTGTATTAAAAACAAAATTGAACAAATGGAAATATTTCTAAGTGAACAATGTATTGACTTTGTATGTTTAACAGAACACTGGCTAAGCAATTCGGAGATGGGTAGTATAAAAATTGATGATTACAACATAGCTTCAATTTTCTGTCGAACAAAATATAAAAATGGTGGTACTATGATCTTAACTAAAAATTCTCCTAATATTCAAACAAAAGAAATATCTCATATAAAAACATTATCTAAAGAAAAAATTATGGAGGCTTGTGGAATTGAAGTACAACTAGGGATTAATACAATAAAAATTGTTTGAATATACAGGTCACCTCTTGGAGATTTAAGTGAATTTGTAGTATTATTGGAGTCGTTGTTAAACTATATTAGCAAAAACAAAAACTGTAAAATTATAGTTTGTGGAGATCTTAATATAAATTATTTGTCTGATACATGCATTAAGAAACGAATATGTGACATATTACAAATGTATAATATTAATATGCTAATTAGTGAGCCTACAAGATATTCTGAAAATTCAAGCACCTGTATTGATTATATATGTAGTAATTTTTTTAACAACAACGATAATTGTACAATTAATCATAATTGTATTTCAGACCACACTGCACAAATTTTTGAGTTCCGTCTGCAAAATCATTTTAATATTGATAACTCTTACATATCTAGTAGAATATTTAGTAATTTTAATTTTAACACTTTTTTATATTTTATGAGAAGGGAGATATGGGATAATATATACACCGCTGGTACACTAGACGAAGCATTTGAAAACTTCATAAACACAATAATTTATAATTTTGAGATGAGCTTCCCAGTGAAACGTGTAAAGGTAAGAAAATGTAAAAAAAGAAATGATTGGGTTACTCAGGGCATCAGAATATCTTCTGATAAACTGAAAGATCTCTATCAGAAAACACTATACACTAATAATCCTGCCGATTTTGAAATGTATAAGAAATATAAGAAAGTGTATAGAAAAATAATACAAGCTGCTAAAAGACTGTATAATGATAACATAATTCTAAATTCTGATAATAAAAGTAAAGCAGTGTGGTCAGTAATTAACCAAAATATTAATGACAGTAAATTTAACAACAATAAAATTTGTGAAATGAAGGTAGATAACTTGACAGTAACAGATGATAAAGAAATTGCTGAGAATTTTAATAAATATTTCATTGACTTACCAAAGAAATTAAATGAAGAGTTAAATATTGAAAATCACAAATCTAATGTTAAAGTTACACACGATAATCATTATCCAACTATTTTTCTCAAACCAGTTAGTGAAAATGAAGTCTATAACATAATTATGCAATTGAAAAATACTAATTCATCGAGTTTTGACAATCTAAGTGCAAAACTAATTAAGCAAATTTTAAAAACAGCTAAAGTAATACCCCTCTTTAAGAAAGGTGATTCAACTCTACCTGAGAATTATCGTCCAGTTGCAATATTGTCAACATTATCAAAAATTTTAGAAAGAGTAATATTTAATAGAATTGTGCAATTTATTTCACAAAACAATATACTTACTAACTGTCAACATGGGTTCCGTAAAGGCAGGTCTACTCAAACAGCAATTTTAAATTTTATTTACAATATTTATGAAAATCTAAATACCGGTAAAAAATGCATTGGCTTATTTATGGACCTTAGTAAAGCTTTCGATTTAATAAATCACAATTTACTTCTCGATAAACTATCTGTATATGGACTAAGGGGAAAAATTCATAATTGGCTCAAATGCTATCTGTCAGATCGAAGTCAAGTTGTTGTAGTAAATGGGACTAAATCTAGTAAACAAAATATATCCTGTGGTGTTCCCCAAGGATCAGTCCTGGGACCACTACTCTTTTTACTCTATGTAAATGACTTGCCCAATAATGTGTCAACTAAAAATAATTTAATTATGTTTGCAGACGATAACTCATATTTATGTTGTTCACCCTCCTTGACAGACGTGATAAATAATACTAAAGAGGAAATTTTCAACTTCACTGATTGGTTTAAGAATAATAAATTGTTTTTAAATATTTCAAAAACGGTGTTTATACAATTTACGCCAAGAATATCACGAATATCAGAATGTAATTTATTGAGAATTGGAGGTAAATCTATACAACAAGTTGACTCAACAAAATTTCTTGGTGTAAGTGTAGATAATGCGCTTAGCTGGGAACCTCATATCAATAATTTGTCAAAACAGTTAACGCCAGTATGTTATGCAATTTATAGGTTACATAAAATTACCAGTATAGAAACGATATTATCATATTACTATGCACATTTCTTCTCTAGAATTTCATACGGTATTATTTGTTGGGGCTCTTCTTCACACGCACAAAGAATTTTCAGAATACAAAAAAAAGCAGTAAGGAATATGATAGGTGCATCAAAGTACACTTCTTGTAGAGAAATATTTAAAAAATTAAAAATTATGCCTCTATTTTGTATTTACATATTACACATATTCCACTATA
Organism: Stenurella melanura; assembly: GCA_963583905.1. NCBI lineage: Eukaryota > Metazoa > Arthropoda > Insecta > Coleoptera > Cerambycidae > Stenurella > Stenurella melanura. The sequence goes on from OY757311.1 coordinate 62,971,231, forward strand.
TAAAAAATAATTTAAGTACATTCTTACCCCAATAATTTTAATCATGATTATAACACCCGATCAAGTGATGATTTATTAATTCCTAACCATCATTTATCTAAATATGAAGAGAGTCCGCTATATGTGAGTATAATACTATATAATAAATTACCATCAAGAATTAGGAATTTAGATAGATGTGCTTTAAATAATATTAAAAGGATTTTAATGACAAAATGTTACTATTCTCTACAAGAGTTTTTAGAAGACGATATTGACACTTTATTGTAAATATATATATGTAGGTGTATAATATGTGTTATGTCAATGTAAGTGAGCTTTTTTTAACTTTGTATAACAGAATTTTATTCTGATATATTTTTATCTCTTTTTGTTATGATTTTTGTTGTATTGACAACTTGGTGACTCATTTGACGTGTCCCACACCATGTTACTGTATGGTCTTTTGGACAATAAATTTTATTATTATTATTATTATTATAAATTCTGGTACGGTGCGTAGGTCGATGCAAGGGTCGGTGCTCCGTACTCAAAGAGTTTAACATATAGAGGAGACAAGCTCCATAAGCGTAATGTATAAGCAGCGGTAGACTGTAGGCTTTTCATCCTTTTCACACAGTTCGTTCTCTCTTTGTCGCACAGTACATGAGGGGAGGTGACGATTGCAATACATTGACAGTATGACAGATGACAATATATGTGTATACCTACCTGGGACTTATGGGTGACTTAGTTTTTCTACAAACTTTACAAATATAAACTATTGTCACAAAAAATAATTAATTAATATACAAATTAAACGTGATAAACAGATTAAACATTATAAACAGAAGAAAAATTTGAGAAAACACGTGTAATTGTAAATAAAGCAGACCGCTATTTAAAACAAAGATTAAAAATTGACGGTATTTGTGAAAACAAAGCGCGCCAGGTAAGGCTGAGTTGCTTTGTAAAACAGAGTGGAGAGAGAGGGTACGAGGTCTGCGACAAGGACGAAAAGCCTACAACCAAATCGCAGCTCCCGGCAAATCCACGGTTTGTCTTCTCTAGTTATTAAACTCTTTGTCCGTAGTGGACTTGCACTTACCTTTCGGCGTTCACCAGCTGGCGAGGTGAGCAGAGGTTAATCAGTGAAGTAGTTTTATCAGGCCTTTGCTCGTTAGATTGGAAGGCATTTTGCTTTAGGGTCGTCGATGGGGGTTCGTCTTTCGGGTGGAAGTACTCATCGCTGTCGGCTTTGTAGGGTATTAAGAGTAAGACAAACAACATACGGTGTCCGCAAAATCTTTTCAAATTTGTGGGAGATCTTTGAGGTGGTGGGTTCAAATGTCTAAATATTTATGAAACTGATAGAAAATTGTAAATATGACACTTATTACAGAGCATCTAATAGCTCTTTTAGCTAAACAGCTAAAAATGTAGTTAGTGCTTTATCTCGAAAACAGTAATAGTAGAAGAAATGAAGAATTTAACCCCAACATGAGACTCCGCTCCACCTGATTTTTATGAAAGACGGTGCAAAATCTTCCTAAAGATGTATAGAACAGTCAGGGTTATGGGAACTGGTGCTTTTTCGATTTCTGGTCGTAAACTGGAACGAAGTTCGTTATTTCCCTTCACAACAATTTTTACTTCCCTCGCATACCGAAGGGAAGTATTGTATTCGAGAAAAAATCACCCTCCGAGATTTTTTCGGATTCTGACGTTTCAGAACACGTAGATTCCGAAAATATAGGTTTTTCAATTCCGTCAGTCTGTCTGTCTGTCTGTCTGTCTGTCTGTCGGTCTGTCTGTCTGTCTGTCTGTCTGTCTGTCTGTCTGTTGGTGTATTTACTAAAAAACTACTTGACGGAGAGCAGTCAAATTTGGTAGGTAGTTAACCCTACTGTCAGCGAAGAACTGGTAGAATTTTCACTGAAAAATATACAGGGTGGACCGTCTAAACGGAATAAATAGTGAAAAAAATTTTTTTTTGCTCAAATTTAAAATTTCCTCGTTTCATGACGCGCTAAACCTGTTTCAGGAAAAAAAATTTTTTGAAAATTTTTTTCAAACATTTTTGAAAAAATTTTTACCAAGGTGAAAAAAATTTTTTTTTGCTCAAATTTAAAATTTCCACGTTTCATGATATTCCAAACCAATTTAGGAAAAAAAAATTTGCAACATTTTGTTACCAGTTTGGAAAAAAATTTAACACCAGAATGCTCAAATTTAAATGACATTCTAAACCTAGGTATTTCAGAAAAAAAAATTTGAAAATTTTTTTCACCAACATTTTTCAAAAAGTTTTTACCACTAAAATAGATCGAATTTTTTTTTATTTGCTCAAATTTAAAATTTTCACGTTTCATAGCATTCTAAACCTATTTTAAAAATACGTCATTTTTAATTTTTAAACTTTTTTTAGCACTACTATAGAACAGAAGGAAACTTTCCTTTTTGCTCTAATTTAAAATTTCCACCTTTGACATTTTAAACCTATTTCAGAAGAAAAAAAATTTGAAAATTATTTTACCATCTTTTGAAAAATTAAAAAAAAATGAAATTTTTTAACCACCACTATACTTCCACTCCATTACGTGAATGTTGGATTGAAAATGTGACAGATGGCAATAACATCTGGCATATGCACCTATTATACTTTTATTGAAAAATGTACAGGGTGGTCATCCCAAGAAATAATTCAGTCATGGTGGACATTTGTAAAGGTATTTGCGCAAGCCTGCCATATGTGGCACCTGCTATTTAGTATTGAACTTTTGCTGTTGGATGAGCAATCTGTATATTTTTTTGACCAAAACTTATCAAGTTTTCTTTGTAATAATAGCAATAACTCTACTCCGATTATTATTCTCAATGTCATTTCGTAATTATTATTTTTTTAGAGAGACTGCCATGAACGAGGGAAGTTCTGTGTAAATACCTTTACCGATTTTTTTTAAGTTGAAATAGAACCACTGGATAATTCTAAGCAGTTTTTGACTCTTGACATTTTTTACCTAACCTCGCGCTTCTTGAGATATAAGCGTTTTAGAAAAGAAAAGAAAAACTATTTAATTTCTTTTTTTTTTTTCAAAAAACTAGTATTTAGGAAAATTTTAGGACGTTGGCGTCGGTGAATATGGACCCTATATTCTTCTCTAGATATCAGCGTTTAAAGAAAGGGTACTTAAAATCTATACTATTGAAAACTAGTATTTTTGATCATTGACATGAATTTTATATTTTGGAAAATTCTAAGCATTTTCTGACTCTTGACATTTTTACCCAACCTCACCCTTCTCGAGATATAAGCGGTTAAAAGAAAAAAGAGTGTATTTCTTTATTTTCTAAAAACTAGTGTTTTTAATCGTTTAATATGAATTAAAACATAGGGACTATATATTTTGAGCAGTTTTAAGTATTTTTTGACGTTAAAAAGAAAACGGAAAGTGTATTTAATTTCTATATTTTCTAAAAACTAGTATTCTTGATCGTTTATTATATAAAATATAAAGTCCACATGTTTTAATTCATAATAAACGCCAAAAAATTATCGTAAATACTAGTTTCTTGAAGAAAAAAAAAGACTAAATAAGTACACGTTTATGTTAAATGCTTATATCTCCAGAAGAGTGAGGTAAGGTTAAAAATTTCAAGAGTCAAAAAATGCCTAGAATTGTCCAAAACTCAGTGGTTTTTTTCCACTTAGAAAAAAATTTCGGTGACCGGAAATAGCGCAATTCTGTCCCAGTTTCCATGACCCTGACTTTGCTCTATACATCTTTGGGAACTTTTTGCACCGTATAACATAAAAATCAGGTGGGGCGAAGTCTTATGTTGGGGTTTAGACCTTTTTCATGCTTCATTTCCTCGACTATAAGTATATTTAGTTGTGACTGACGCGCTGCACTAACTCCCATACCGCTTAAATTAGGGTTGGTTTCACTACAATGATGTAATAAACCAACTTTTGTTGTGTCTATATTGATCCATATGGTTAAACGTTAGTTTGACATACCTAAGAGATGTGCTCTTAGGTATGTCACCTAGTTCTTAGCTTGAACTTGGTTTCCCCCTACAAAAATTTGTGTTATTATCCTCCTCCTGGTGAAGTTCTGCGTAGCATTTGGTTACATCTAAACAAAACAAATGTTATGCTTTGTAGTAATATTAATTATTAAATTAAAGACATGCTGCAACACCATGGAATAGTAACACAAAAATGGGACTAGGTTTCTACAGTAGAGACAGCTTAATATGATGAATGGTGTGAAAGAATAAGTTTAATCTAGAGAATCATGAACATTTGGTTTTATTAAAATTTTCTTTATTAAATTCTTAAAACGTCAATACACAAGCGTATAATTTTGTAATAGGTAAATATGTAATAAAACATATTTATACTATAAACATTCAAATCAGTGTCACACACTCTATTGAAATATCAGTTGATATCCAGTTCTGGTGTTGGTAATAACAGATAAGTTTTGCCGCTGTTTGACTGGTAATTTTAGTTATTTCTGGATTATGCCAATTTGTTAAGCGCATGTAAACTTATGCGTACATAGAAAATTGCATTCTAATTTTGAAAGATTTGTCGTCTTCTATTTAATTTGAAAGCACTTTCTCTTCAAAGTATAAATCCCAACTATTTCAAATAACTTTGGTCTGTTTAACTAAAAAAAAAAAACAAATATCTTAATGCCTACGAAACAAATAGGTACATACAATTATTTCGAGAGTATCAGATGATTAACTAATATACGATTTAAATGTATTGACCTCTCCTTTATTATGAGTCTATTCTAAATCAATCACCAATTTGAATAATGTCCATTGAACACTTCTGAAGTTCTGCTAAGTTATATTGAAACATGTCCTACTTTTTAAGGAAATTTTGACCATACCAGTCTTAAATATCTTGAAAAATATACATACTATGTAAATAATATTTTAGACACCGATAAAGCACGGTATTTTTTGTACGAGAAAATTTGTTCATAATTTTCTATTTTAAAATTTTGCATTTATTCTCAAAGGCGTGGCGTCATGTTTATTCGGTTATTCGTCAATGTATTAAAAAAATGTTTGATAAAATAGTTAATTATATAAAATGTAAGTATTTTCAGAAAAAAGAATTGGTATATATTAAATATTAATTTAGTTATCAAACGTGAAGGATAATACCATTGCAAGTTTGTAATAATATTATGTATTACGCGTGATAACTAAATTAATATTTGATATATTATTATACTAATTATTTTTTCTGTAAATACTTAAATTTTATACAATTAACTATTTTTTCAAAATATTTTAAATGCGTTGATGGATAACCGAATAAACATGACGTCACGTTTCTGAGAGTAACTGCAAAACTTTAAAATAAAAAATTATGAAAACATTTCCTCGTACAAAAAATGCCGTGCTTTATCGGTGTCTAAAATATTATTTACATAGTATGCATGTTTTCCAAGATATAATGAATTTAAAACGGGTACCCCAATATTTCCTTAAAAAGTAGTACATTTTTCAATATAACTTAGCAGAACTTCAAAAGTGTTCAATGGACATTATTCAAATTTCAGTGGTTGATTTAGAATAAGACTCATAATGAACACATGATTTTTTCAATTTTTTCTGCTACTCCGTTTCTGAGATAGTGAGGGGTCAATACATTTGAATCGTATTTTAGTTATATTTTCCTGTACTAAAATTGAATTTTCCATAAGTTATAGCATATTTTATATTTTGTTCATATTATTATAAGTTTTTAGCTTCTCAAAATCTACAACTTCTTGCTTTACGAATAAGTGACGACAATGTTAATATATCATACTGTTATTGGATAATCTTACTTGGTACGATATTATGTCCTATACTTTGGCTGGGAAGTCCCAAGGATATGAAGTAAGTATCAACAATATTTAAGCAACTAAACAGACTAAACGTTTCTACGCGAAAGTTGGATAAACGTTTTATAAATGAATTTAGTCGAGCAAACTAATACGCATAAGGCATAAGGTTAATTTAATTTATATACATACAGTTTAATTAATTATTTTGTATACTCTCACATGGAAAAAAATTTCTACAAAACTTTTGATTTTATCAAATAACCTCGTGTAGAAACTGATGTTTTAAAGAACATACATACACGGGATCTATTAAATAACCCTCAATTTTAATACCAAGACTGTGAAGCTTGCCTTTAGAACGTAAATAAAATCTATTACCCACCTATATTACTGGGAATCGAACCAAGTACATTATAGACCATATAACTAAGTATGCTCGTTAGGCCTTTACATAATGTCTTGGGAGTTTTTGTTGATCAATTGTTCCTGTCTCCAATGGTGATATTAAAAGACTTGTTAAACGTGATTTTTGCGTCGCGACCTGAGATTTTAATTTTAATCAATAGGCCAGTCATTTAATACACTCTAGTTCGCAAAAAATTCGGTAGTTCTGAATTTTTGATATGTAGTTAGGATTCATATCAGCTGCATAAAACCAAGTTTGTAGCTTCGAAAGACTTGTGCTCGCTGTGTGGTGACGGAAAAACCACGATATTTTTGGACTTTTTTTAGTTTTTGGGTTATAACTCTTAAATAATGGATCCTATGTAAAAAAAGTAATTTTAGCCTATTTCAATCCGATAAAATTTCCTTCATTTGGAGACTAAGTGCAGTTTCGTACAACCAATAGGTTTTGAGATACAGGGCTTCAAAAACTTGATTTTCTTTCTTTCGAGCAAAGCGTCAACTATACAATCCATATTACAAATAAAATCACGAGGTATATAAGTAATGCGGTTCTTTATTAAATTAAACATAAGACAAAAAGAGAAATATCGATACATTGTTGTGATCTCTACTGGGCTCCGCCCACACGCGTCATATCGTATGTTGTTCCCAGCCAACATTTCGAGTCGACGCGTACCGCAGTACTCTGTCACTACCCCTCGGATGAACTATTCCTGCACGCATTCACAGGTTGCGATGCTACTTTTGCTTTTTTCTGGCACGGAAAAATGAAGATGCTGGATGTTCTTGAAAAACATCCACAACTGGTTAATGTAGCTACTATTTTCCTGCAATCTGATGCCACCCCTGAAGAGATAAGCTCGACTGGAAATAAGCTTCTTGTGGCTATGTATGGAGGAAGAACCGATAGCACACTACACGACCTCCGTTACGAAATTTTTGTCCGATCAGCTGCCAACGCCCAGGTCCTCCTGGGTCGTCTGCCGCCAACTGAAGAGGCGGCCGCTCAACATTCTTATCGCACATGCCACCAGGTAAAATATTCTGTAAATGGTTCAGCCGCGTATAATACACGTTGTTTATTTATTCGTAGGTGCAGATGTGGTTGGGAAGAATAAAAGAACCTACCGACTGGGGCTGGATTAAAAGCCCACAGGGATTGGTACCCGTGACATCCACCAAAGATCCAGCTTCACAAGTCCTAATTAAACTGCTTTCATGTAAATGCAGCAAAGAGTGCAGTGGAAGAAGGTGCACATGCCAAAACGCAGGCCTTAAACGCTCTGCTCTTTGCAAGTTCTGTCGGGGTAAGTCATATCAAAATGTCCCGACCATTGAGATAGAGCAGTCCGACAACGAGGAGGGCATCGATAAAGCTGTACCTGATGAGATACTGCCTCAAGAGCCCTTTGTGACTCCGCTGGGACCATCAGACCCACCAAAACCGGGACAATCCAATCGGTTCAAACTTTAAGTTTTTAATAAACAAAAATTGATTAAATTACAATTTTTTTGATTTTGGAAAATAAAATAAATATGCATATTATGTAAATATAAATTAAATACTAGAATAACATTGTGCTATTCCTTTTACTCTCCTTTACAACTCTACAAATCTTCAGGCTTTATTCTGCAACATATCTGATTTAGCCAGTTATTGATATGTTATTAATAAAATATCGTAAGAAATGCACTACATGCTTTGTTTTATGCTTAATTTAATAAAGAGCTACATTACACTTATGATACCTCGTGATTTTATTTGTAATATCGATTATAGTTGACGTTTTGCTCGAAAGAAAAAAAAAACAAGTTTTTGAAGTACTGTATCTCAAAACCTATTGGTCGAACAAAACTGCACTTAGTCTCTAAATGAAGGAAATTTTATCGGATTGAAATAAGCTAAGATTATTTTTTCACGTAGGATCTGTTATTTACGAGTTATAACCCAAAAACTAAAAAAAGGCAAAAAATATCGTGTTTTTTCCCCCACCACGCAGCGAGCACAAGTCATTCGAAGCTTAAACTTGGTTTTATGCAGCTGATATGAATTCTAACAACATATCAAAAAATCAGAATTACCCGATTTTTTGCCTTTATTTTTGTTTAAGATGACTGGCGTACAAACTTATTTGGGTCTTTTGTTCGATAAAATCCACCTTTTTTAGAGTTTCAAAAAAACGATATATCATCAGACTTAAGAAAAATATTCTTTATTTCTGTTTTCATAATTATTTAAAATTATTATTTTGGGTACTTATTTAATAGTAACTTTTGTACAATCATTATCTAATAGGAAAAAGAGGTTCGGATTGAGGTTCAATTTGATATTCTGTTAATGTTAGCTTTATAATCATTATTATATATCGGTCTTCGCATTTGTTTCATGTATCAATATTTTCATTTTTGCAGATTATTGTGTGCGATATCCGTGTTTATAGTATTTTCAGTATTTTCTCTGACATTTGGCTGTTTATTGGGCAGTAACGTTCCGGAAAATATTTCAGGAGAACCGCCAAGTACAGAAAATATTTCGATATGGACGGCCCTATTGACGGCTTATGGAATTACAGCTTTTCAATTTGATATACATCCAACGATCTTAACAATTCAGGTAGATATGAATAATAAAACGCAATTATCTAGAGCTGTGATTGGAGGTTTCATGGGTAAGTAAATACCTACACACTTTTCTATATTGTTTCTTAATTTTTAATACATTTAAAATAAAAAACATCTGATTGCAGTATTGCGTTTTTGCATAAATCAGAACAAACACGAAGAACATAATTGCCAAAATAAATTAGACATTGGCGCGTTTTGCTCTGGAATGTTATCTAACTTTCGTACAATAACGTCAGGAGTCAAACTTCAAAGCTTCTCAAAAGACACTTCTAAAATGTCACACGACTCGAAGTATGCACATTATCTGGAACGACTTTGCGCATCTAAATATAGAGGGCGCCATTCTGTCCGATATTGTAATATAGGACTCAAAATTGATGAATCGAAGCAGACGCTCGGTTGCTCCCATCTTTTCCCTAATACGCCTATCTCCGTTAATTGCTTAACAACCTTATTCAGTACACTTTTTCTCTGCCCTTCTCTAGAGCGCCGTAACATGATCTCTATCAATTTCCCTGTCGTTGGCCTTTGATCTAATAATAATATTCATACCGCGCATTCTTGATATTCTCCAATAAATTTCCTTACCTCGCCTAGCCACCGCTAGAGGCGCTTGTTAATTATATTTACAAAATAGCTGCTGAATGAGTTGCCTAGCTCGTTGACTATTTCAAGCGAGAGCGTATGACATGGACAATGTGCTAGCATGAAAATAGTCTATACAAATACTGAACTGTAAGATAAGAATATGAATAGCTGAATAAAAATATGTTTAAATGTTAAAGGTGTAATATCTAATTACTCCGCGATAAAACAAATACTTCGCAATTGTCTTATACTATATATTAAAGAAATATTTTTATCTAGCAAATGAAAGAAAATATAACTTTTTCATAATGTCTTTGGTATAATTTACTGTCTACTTTTATGGAAATTTAAAAAAAATCATACAATTACTTCCACATCCACGTAGTGGAGTGGAAGTATAGTAATCGCAAAATTTCATTTTTTTTTAAAGTAAAATAGGCTTAGAATGCCATGAAACGTCGAGATTTTAAATTTGAGCGCAAAAAATTTTCTGTTGGCCTGTCTGTAACTTTTTTTGCCCGCACACTTTCTCTGAAACAGTTTAAGATGTTAACCTGAAATTTTCTACAAGTATATATTATAACCAGATCTGGAACTGGATTGTATTTTGACCATATCCGGCAAAGGGTTGGGGGTAAATAAGGGAAAATGAGTAAAGCAAGCTGGTAAGAGTACAGAAACTTGAGATTTGGTGTATACCTATACTAGAAGCCAGGCCTCAAATTTTTTGGTAATATTTTACATCCCCCCCATCACCCCTACTCCGTAATTAATTTGTTGTTGATAAAATAAAAATAGAGATATTCACTTGAAATGTGGAACACATATACAATGTGTCCTCGGAAAAGCGTTATTATAGGTGTAAATAAACATGTATTTTTTGCAATGAACACAATTTTCTGTATTCTGGTCTTGCTTGACCTAAAATCTATTTTCAGTACGTTAGAATTTCAAAAATGTATAGAGGGTGCAAAAATTTAAGGTAAAACATTAATTCATATGCTTGACGTAATTTGCTACAGCGAACTAAAAAAACTTATTTCAATGTAGGAAATGTTCAACATGAGTTCCTAGAACGTCTTGACAGCATCTTAATCGTAAATAAGTCTTCTAACGTTCTCCAACATCTGAGGCGTAAACAACCTAACCACATCCGTTATTCTTCTTCTTAAGGCAGCTATATCGCGTGGCTTAGTCTTGTATACCATGTTACATCACTACTTGGCCCTAGGAAAATTAACAATGATATCACCGGTTAAGGTGATAACCAAAGGCAATTCAACCAACACACAAATAGTGACGGCGAACGGCTAGCTGATCTGGTGCGTGGCTGGGATTTCGTGGGTTCAATTAATATATATTTTTTTAAATCAGCCAGAGGGTGAACCAATATTTTTGAGATATTTTGCCTAGCTAGTTTGTTCCAACACTCAGAGGTAGCTTAAAATGATGTAAAAATTATGAGCGCCATCCACGGAAAATTTAAGAGTTACTGCTACCCCTGTGATGGTGAAACCAACCGCCGTGGAAAGATTTGATCTTATGGCGGACAGACAAACAGAAAAAATGAAAAATTAAATTTTACGATAAAAGATACTTATTTATCAATTACTTCAGAAAAATCATCAATGTAAAAACAAATCAGCGATTTTAATCAATTTAAAAATTATAAAATAATGTTATCAATTATGAAATAGAAATATTAAGTAATATTATCACAATTTCCAACAGAAAATATTTATAGCTTAATTAATTTATCATTAAAAGAAAAGAAATATATTGTGCAATGAAAGTTATACAGTAAATATTATACAACAAAAAAAATATCAATGAAATTCTCAGAATCTCACCAATCCTCCTGATGATGGATAGATAGTGGATGAGGGCTCCTGGTGAGTTCTGGTAGCCTTTCCTAACAGCCTCTCCGAACACAGACTGCTCCTCGACGTGGTTTGAAGTCTTGCTAACCTGTATAACGCTAGGGTTTTGCTGTTGGTTGGGATTGACTGGACTAAACTGGACTTGACTAAACGGAATTTCAATCGACTGCTGAACTTTACTAAACTGTGTTTGACTGGACTATCCGTCTTATGAAATCTAGCAGACATTTAACCATCAAACGAAAATGATTTTCCATGTGTAAATAATGTAGACTATTTGTACTAATTATGCAAATTATTTCGGTAAATGATTTAAATAATTTGTATTAACTATCTAGTTAGTTATTTGTTAATTATCTATATAATCAGTTGTTAAAATAATCAGTTATATAATCATCTATTTACTATATAATCAGCTATATAATCAGTTATATAATCATCTATATAATCAGTTATATAATCAGCTATTTACTATATAATCAGCTATTTACTATATAATCAGCTATTTGGCAGCAAAACTCTACGTTTGGGAAGAAAAAAAAAATTATCAGCACATGTTTCAGAATTATGGTTGTTTAGTTAGCAGAAATGAAAAATATGGCTAAAGGCCGTTAAACACCAATGAGAGGAATCAAATAAATAAATGTAATTACCTTTTATTAGATAGATCACTAAGAAAAAGTTTGATAACGGCAGAAGTGTCACAACTCGCGACTGAATGATTATCAAAAAAAAAACTTAAAAGTCAAAGTAATTGCTGCTGCAGAATTGGCTACAGAAATGGCCATTCTCCTACCAGCTAGCTAATAAAAGAGATATCCCCTCTCAAGTCTCAATTAACATATTACCATACTATAAACTAAAAATTACTAAGAATGGGTCCGCGTTGTTATATGCAACCCATAATACTTCCTGCAGTATATTTGGTTTAACCAATAATTAAGAAATTTGTGCTGTGAAATAGATATATTTACTATGCGATCGAAGCCTCTGTGTTCTACGAGAGCTGTTAGCAAAAACTGGAATACAAAAAGAGTTAAATGGATGAAACATGAAAATATAATAAATGTGTACATTCCTAAATTTAAACAGATTACCTATGATAATTTAATGTCTGAGGTTTTAGTTACTAGAGTATGGTAAATACCTGTACATATTTCTCAAAAATTCATTCTGTTTAATAGAATTCAATAAAATTACTTAAAGTTGCCAGATGTACGCAACAACCATACTTTTCACATATCCTCATGAAAGGAAACCTAAGGGTGTAAGATTAGGATAATGTGCTGGCCATTCTAGCGATCCTCGCCTCCCTATCCATCTATTTGGAAATGTTAAGTCGAGGTACTGCCGGACATCGATTCGGTAATGCGGTGGTGCTCTACCCTACTGGAATCATATTACATAGGCTGGAACTTGTGAGTTTGCTTAAGCAGGATATAAGTTTGCCAAAGTTGGCACGACATTATTTTGGAGCAGAGCTAAATAATTATCTCCATTTAGATTGCCAAAGGAAACAATGACATTGTCTCAAATTATCCCCGTCCAAACATTAACCTTTTCAGGATTTTGCGTATGTAATTTTCTCTAGTGAGGATTTTCATTAGCCCAGTAGCGACAATTTTGACGGTTAACATGGCAATAAAGAGTAAAAGTAGACTCATCCGAAAACAAAACATTTTCTAGTTGGATAACATTGTTGTCTATCCTTTGTATCATTTGTTCAGAAAAATACGTTCTTCTATCAAAATCGTCTTCACTAAGCTCCTGAGTTGGGATCAGTTTATAAGGATGCATTTCATTTTCTTTTAATACGCAAATAATTGAGGAATGGGAGACATCCAATGATGAAGCTGCTTGTCGACTTGAACTATGTAGGTTTTCTTCAAACTCAAGCAGTGTATCTAATTTTGTATCGCTACTCATTGAATTGGAAGCTTCTGTTTTTACCTGCCGCATGTGAACATTTTCGCAAAACTGCTTTCAATTTTGCTAATTGTATCTGCAAATCAGGAAACTTTGCTTGAAATAGACGAGCAACTTCGTCCTGTGATCGCATTGGTATCTCCATAACCAACCATTTGTAAAATTATTATTTTATGAAATTCATTTGTGGTGCAGTAAAAAAAGGCCAAAAAAATGAAGAGATAGATATAGTCTGTATACAGCAAGATTATGATTTCATCCTGTTTGGGGTATCACCGGGAGTATATTCCTAAGTTTTAGACCTCGAAATTGTGCTACTTTTTTTATAAACAATTTAAAAAAAATTTACTGCGCTTTTCGAGCTTAAAATGTGAATAACTCCGGTTCTATAAGTCGGATCGGGGCAAACTAAAAACCAATCTTTTCGTAATGAAATTTCCAATAAATCGCCGTTGGTTTCAATTCTCTGAAGTACGTTCATAACCTACAAAACTGAAAAAAATAGAAAAAAACAGTATTTTTTTCATTTTAGTGCACAAGACCGTCAACTGGAACAATTTATATCAAACTTTCAGAAAATATACTTTTTGATGTTATAAAAAGACCCTGAAAAGTTGGTGTCAAGATATTGAACTCATTGGCCAAAATTGCATTTGTTATCTAAAATTTGAAATGCCCGCCAATTTATGCCATTAAATGATTTTTTTTTTTTTCGAAACGTAGATCTCGACGCCAGTTTTCGAATGCAATTAAGAATAAAATTTTTTAATGTAATTTTGGTTACTTCCTTTACATTTGTTTATAACTCAAATAACAACAATTGTATTTTTTCGGCCATTTTGAAAAGCAAATTAAAGTTTTTTATCAGATCTGGTAGAGAATTTTGGCTCCTTTAATTAAAAAAAGAAAGGTCATTTTTGTTAACGTGAACTCGAGATATTTAACTTTTTGCATTTTGGCCAATTGGTAATTAACAAATGCATATTTTGAGCTAAAATTTGGACTGTATCATTTTGAAACCTATTCGTTTCATACGATAGATTCAAAAAATTTTTAAGTTTTATAGAAACTTATTTACAAGCATTATAATATAAGTATTGCTAATTGAGCTAAAAAGTGATTTTTTTTATGCTCAGTTGCAAAATGCAATAACTTCCTTGTTTCTTAAAATTCGGAGGACTTTCTTTTAAATACGTTATTTTTTCTCTCACAATGCGATCATCAACTTAGTTTTTTGTTAATAATATAATAAATATTTTATATTTTTAAATTTATATACAACCAACGTTTGCTAATGTATAAAATTATTTTACCAGCAGAGCGAATAGTTGCTTATAAATGAGGAAAAATGTTTACATTTTCTTTCTCTTTCTTATTCCCCACCGGTTCCATTCCTTACAGCATAGATCGGTTGCCGTACAGTATTGTACGTTTACATTTATGTATTTGAGAAGCTGTAAAGTTGATGATCGCATTGAGACGGAAAAAATAACATATTTAAAAGAAGAAGTCCGCCGAATTTTAAGAAACAATGAAGTTATTGCATTTTGCAACTGAGCTTTATGAAAAAATAAAAAAAATAACTTTTTAGCTCAATTAACAATATTTGTATTATAATGCTTGTAAATAAGTTTCTATAAAACTTTTTTTTTTAATATATCATGTAAAATGCATAGGTTTCAAAATTATACATTCCAAATTTTAGCTCAAAATATTTAATTGTTAATTAACAATTGGCCAAAATGCAAAAAGTTAAATATCTCGAGTTTACGTTAACAAAAATGAACTTTCTTTTTTTAAATTAAAGGACCCAAAATTCTCTACCAGATCTGATAAAAAACTTTAATTTGCAAAATAGCCGAAGAAATGCAATTGTTGTTATTTGAGTTATAGACAAATTAATGTAAAAAGAGTAATCAAAATTACATTGAAAAACATTATTTTTAATTGCATTCGAAAGCTGGCGTCGTGATCTACATTTTGAACAAAAAAAAAATCATTTTGGACTTAATGGCATAAAATGGTGGACATTTCAAATTTTAGATAACAAATGCAATTTTTGCCAATGGGTTCAACATTTTGACACCAACTTTGCAGGGTCTTTTTATTACATCAAAAAAGTATATTTTTTGAAAGTTTGATGCAAATTGGTCTAGTTGACGGTCTTGGACACTAAAATGAAAAAAAATACTGTTTATTTCTCGTTTTCTTCAGTTTTGTAGGTTATGTATGCACTTCAGAGAATTGAAACTAACGACGATTTATTGGAAATTTTATTACGATGGGACTGGTTTTTAGCTTGCCCCGATCCGACTTACAGAACCAGAGTTATTCACATTTTAAGCTCGAAGAACGCAGTAAAAACTTTTTAATTGTTTATAAAAACAGTAGCACAAGGTTTTCGAGGTCCAATACTTATAAATATACTCCTAGTGACACCCCAAACAGGATAAAATCTTAATCTTTCTGCATCCAGACTGCAAATTAAAATGCTTTTTTTTACTGCACAATTAATAAACCATGTTTAGAAATGGCAGTTAGCAAAACTCAAACAATATGCAAAAGACTGATAACTATTTATTGGCAACTATGACAACTATTTATTGGTGTCAATCGCTACCGCGTTTTCAATAAAACTGGCAATGCCAGCTATGAAGAACCTTCATGTTTTTGTGGATTCCTTTTAGTTGATAATGTTGAAAAAGAACGCTGAAATTGCTCTTGTTAGCCTGCGAGAGCAAAAAGCTATGGGTTCTTATATTTTTCGTTTGTTGTAGCGAATTTCGTTAAGCAGGTCGTTAATTTTTGCAGTAAATATTAGAACCATAGCGCTTTTGATCAGAAAACGAAAAGGCCTTTCAAATGAAGTATCACAAGCCCATAATTATTCCCATTTAAAAATTTAGTGGTTGCAACTGCGACTCGAAGGGGGATGAAATTTGTACGTTGCAGGTTGTCATTTCAGAATAAAAACACGTGTCGGGATATTTTATAAATATGCACAATAATTGAGATACTAGATTTATTCCATTTTGCTGTTCCACACTGTATGCAACATCACAGAGACATCGCGGATACAACATAAGTCCTCTCGTTAATTGGTTTATTGGACTCGAGTCAAGATATGACTATAATAGGTATATCAAAAAATAAAGAAACGACAAAATGTTGGATTCGCTTTTCTTTTTTATTTTATTTTACATCGAACTTAACACACTGTTCTTTGAATTAACAAAATATTTCGTTGGGTAAAGAAAGCATATTGAATAAATCAGTATTTTGCATATCCAGTACTATAATTGTTGTTACACTGTAGTCTCTAATATTCGTTAATAGACGGTTGTTTTTAATGATATCATTTCTTTTTGTTGTTATTGTTACGGCTGGAAGGAGGAGACCGCCAAATGTTTTTCTGGGGGATAATTTTTTCATTAAATATTGCTCAATTCCTTTCCATACATTCGATATCATAGAAAATATGGATCTATTTATAGTAATTTTAAAAATGATTAGAGAATGTTAAAAAACAAGCCGGTAAATGTGGCACAAAAACACATTAATCAATTTATCAATAATGCAAATGTCTCATGAAAAAAAGTTTAAGCTTTTTTGCAATCATTGACAGATTGGCGCCTTCCACATCTAGATCCTAGTCATTCCAGATACTGTACGTATTTACTTAAAACCATACATCCGAGTGCACACCCAATGATAAAATTTGTGGCTACTGATTCCTGGCTCATTAGTAGGCGGTTTTCGGCGTTTGTAGCATGGAGGGTGAAAGGTGCTGCGCATACCTCTCATTTCTCAAAATCCCCTAATTATGACCTTAATGAGTGTAGGACTTTCATTGTATGAAATTGTCATTTTTAATTTTGAACAGATTGGGCCGTTACTTGATGAAAATCCATCATAATAATTGGGAAGAAAACTATATTAGTTTTTGATTTTCACTTTATTTCTTGTCAACATAATTGTTTCGCCACACAGTGGCTTCTTGAGTACTGGTATACTAATTTTACAATGCACAAACTATATGGTTTTTTACAATTTCGATCTAATCCTAATCTTAATTGCTAAGCGGAAAAGTAAAATTTTAAACTCTTCGTTGAACACGTGATCTACTTCTATTAGGTGGTTAGCATAAGTTGAGTCTGTTTTACGTCAGTAATAAAACAGACTCAACTTATGCTAACCACCTAATAGAAGTAGGTCACGTGTTCAACGAAGAGTTTAAAATTTTACACACCGAGGAAAAAGGTTTAAAACTCGATTTACTTAAATCTCTAGAAATAAATAAACTAAAGTCGTCTGATATTTTATTAAATGGCCAAATTGAAACAAACTCATCTCCCTTACTAAATTTATTTACTTAGATTATTAAAAAAGCGCTGCCTAAGGAATTACTACTTCCACATCCAGATTTTTCATCAAAGTCACTTTAAAGGAAACATCTTGACTAGATTTACACTCTAGTATGTGAAAATTATTGGTCATAGAATTTTAATATTTGGAGCAGATGCCATTGAAAAGTTTGAGGCATTGGTTTCTACCAAATACGTTAAAAATGAAGTTTTTAGATTACCCTACTTATTTTCCCCTATTCACAACCTACCACGTCTCACCCTTTCAATGGAATCATCTCAATCAGATGTCATTACAATACATCCGTGTACAAACTATCAAGTAAATATCTCAATTTTATGTCATCAAACCCATTAAAAATGGAGCGGAGATTGTGGTGTTTGAATAATATTAGAAAGAAATCTGGGGCCTTGGTTTCTAGTATATACACCAAATACCATATTTATGTACTCTTACCAGCATGATTTACTTATTTTCCCCTATTTACTCCTATTCAACCCTCAACCCTTCAACGGAATCATCTTAAAATAGAATCTAGTTCCAGATGTCGTTATGATACATACGTGTCCCAAATTTCAAGTGAATATCTCGATTTCATTTTATCAACCCCTTTAATAATGGATTAAGGGTGGTGGGGGTTGAAAAATATTACTAAAAAATATGAGGCCTTGGTTTCTAGGACACATGCCGAATTTCAAGTTTCTGTACATTTACCAACTTGCTTTACTTATTTTTCCCTATTTACCACCAATTACCCCCACTCGTTCAACGCAATCAAGTCAAAATATAATCCAGTTTAAGATATCCTTATACGTGTAACAAATTTCAAGTGAAAATCCAATTTAATTTTATCAACTCTTTTAATAAGGGTGTGGGGGTGATGGGGGGATGGAAAATATTATGGAAAAATCTGAGGCCCTCGCCTCTAGTATATACACCAAATCACAAATTTCTATACTCTTGCCAACTTGCTTTACTTAGTTTCTCCTATCTACCACCATTTAACCCCCAACCCTTCAACGGAATTATCTCAAAATATAATCTAGTTCCAGATGTCGTTATAATATATACGCCTACCAAATTTCAAGTGAATATATCAATTTTGGTGGGGTGGTGGGGGTTGAGAAATAATATAAATAATCCGAGAACTTGGCTTCTAGTACATACACGGAATTTCAAGTTTCTGTACTCTCACCAGCTTGCTTTACTTATTTTCCCCTATTTATCCCTATTTAACCCCCAGCCCTTCAACGGAATCATCTTTCAAAATATGATCTAGCTCCAGATGTCGTTATAATACATACGTGTACAAAATTTCAAATGAATATATCAATTTTAGTTTATCAACCCCTTTCATAATGGAGTAGGGGTGTTGGGGGGGGGGGGGTTAAAAATATCATAAAAATTTTGAGTCTTTAGCTTCTAGTACATACACTGAATTTCAAGTTTCTGTACTTATACCAGCTTGCTTTACTTATTTTCCCCTATTTTACAATATTTAACCCCCAACCCTTCAACGGTAGCTTCTCAAAATATAATCTAGTTCCAGATGTCGTTATAATACATACGTATACCAAATTTCAAGTGAATATTTCAATTTTATATTATCAACCCCTTTAATAATGGAGGAGGGGTGGTGGGGGTTGTAAAATAACATAACTAATCGGAGACCTTGGCTTCTAGCACATACAAAGAATTTCAAGTTTCTGTACTCATACCAGCTTGCTTTACATATTTTCCCCTATTTACCCCTATTTAACCCCCAACCCTTCAACGGAATCATTTCAAAATATAATCTAGTTCCAGATGTCGTTATAATACATACGTGTACCAAATTTCAAATGAATATCTCAATTTTATTTTAGCAACCCCTTTAATAATGAGGAAGGGGTGGTGGGGGGTTGAAAAACATTATAAAAAATCTGAGGCCTAGGCCTGTAGTACGTACATCAAATTTCAAGTTTCTGTACTCTTACCAGCTTGCTTTACATATTTCCCCATATTTACCCCTATTTACTCCCAACCCTTCACCGGATATCTTCAAAAAACAATCCAGTTCCAGATCTCATTATAATATATACGTGTACAAAATTTCAAGTTAATATCTTAAACCGTTCCGGAGAAAGCGTGCGGACAAAAAAAGTTACAGACCGACAGACCGACAGACGGAAATTTTTTTTTCGCTCAAATTTAAAATCTCGACGTTTCATGACATTCTAAACCGATTTCAAGAAAAAAAAAATTGATTTTTTTTTACGATTACTATACTTCCAATCCACTACGTGGATGTGGAAGTAATTAAATTCAATAAATTACCTAGAAATATATGTACCCTTCCATTTAGTAATTAAAATTATATTGTACTTTTCCGCTTAGCAATTAAGACTAGGATTAGATCGAAATTGTAAAAAACCATATAGTTTGTGCATTGTAAAATTAGTATACCAGTACCCAACATCCGAAGAAGCCAGTGTGTGGCGAGACAATTGTCATGTTGACAATAAATAGGCAGACTTGACTCTTTCAAAATTTCAAAATATTTAAAATGTCTTCCTCTATTTTGCTGTTTTAATCTAGTTTGAATATATTTATAAACTGATAATCATTTATTAAATTGCAAAATAAAATTTTATTGTTTCAGTAACGTTATGCATGTTTGGAGTTATAACTACAATTGTATCCATAAAATATGGAAGTGCCACCCAAGCTAGTATTCTGGAAACTTTACCAACAACAATTCCTCTACATTTTGCGGCAGCGTTAACAGCTCTTCAACTTTGTTTAACTTCAGCAGTTAGTAATAGTGCCTTATATCAACATATGGAGGATTGTCTTTGTATTTCAAGAGGTAATTTAAAGATATATTAGTTAGTATTGTTACCTACGAGCATTGTTTTGTATGTCGGTTTTTAAAGATTTCGATATTTATTTTATAATAAATAAACTATTGTGAAATTTACTTTCAGGGTCACGTGATATTACTTCATATGATTTGTTCTGTGAACAAACACTTCTTTTAAAAAAATCAATCATACTGTTACTGATATTATATATATCTTTAAGTCAAAATTACAGAAATAATCTAAGGAGTTAATAACAGCAATCTTGTTATTCTGCATAATGTTTTCGATTTAGTTAAGAAGAGAGTTCAGAAGAATTGCCTCGAGTTAGGTAGCGTAAACATTTACATTTTTGCTGAAAACCAATGAACAATGTCCTGCCTCAGTAATGTTCATGTAATTTTAACCTACTTTAAGAATTTTTTAAAAGAAGGAGGCTTTCAATTCGACACGTATGTATGTTTTTTATGCATGGATTGGCGGTGGTTAGATTCATCAAGCTATACATCGGAAAAAAGTATTTTCTATTCGAGAATATGGTGAATACTTAGAATAAAATTGTGCTAAAATTATTATGTAGGTATTCTCGGAGTAGCTGATTCTGAATCTGAAGCCAAAAGTTAAACATTCAAAATAACGAATTCAATGGGGTTGTCATAATTGTAGGGAGGTGAAAAAAAAGACATTGACGTGTATAGTTTTGTAACAACGAAATTATGACGTCATATCTTCTAGGGTATATACCTGAGTTTTGTACTTCCAAAGCCTACTGCGTTTTTTTATAAACAATTTTGTTTGTTGAACAGCACTTATTTAGGTAAAAAGATGAATATCTCCGATTCTAGAGGTCCGATTGGGACAAACAAAAAATCGAAATCTTCGCAATTAAAATTCCAGTTGGGGTCATTTGAGTATTTACATATTAAACGAAATTCAATAAATGGGCTAAAAAGTGTTTTTTTTTTCATTTAACTCCCAAGGACGTCAAGAGTCGGATTCAGACTTTCAGAAAATATACCTT
Source organism: Stenurella melanura (assembly GCA_963583905.1). Taxonomy (NCBI): domain Eukaryota; kingdom Metazoa; phylum Arthropoda; class Insecta; order Coleoptera; family Cerambycidae; genus Stenurella; species Stenurella melanura. The sequence continues at coordinate 62,992,724 of OY757311.1, forward strand.
TTGTTGAAAACAAAACCCTGAAATTTTGGTGCCCAAATATTGACCCTTGTGGACACAAACGTATTTGCTATCTGAAATTTGAATTGCCCGCCATTTTGTGCCATTGAGCCCAAAATGGATCATTCTTTTTTCAAAATGTAGATCTCGATGCCAGCTTTCCGATGACACTAATTTTTTTTCTCTTTATTTTTGGCTCCTTTATTGGCATTTATTTACAAACCGTCATCATCATCAAACAATTTATTAAAATTCAATAATACAACATTGCCTCCCCGGATCGTGATCCGGAGCCAACCAGACAACCACGTCGCATAGCGCCGTGGTGTGCGTAGGGTTGGGCGGATCGCGACTGGTTCGGCTTAATGAAATGGAGATTTCCCGGACGTAGTGCGCTAATGCCGTTATGTCGTTGCAACGATCATATAAATCACGGGAGTTTTTTCACTGTCGTGGCCGGGATACTGCACCACACTGGCGCTGCATATGTGATGGCTGGCCTGACCACCATCGTGTACAACAATGTTTTATTGTGTCTGTTTAGTCCGCTACCCCTCGTCAGGAGCGGATACAGACTCCAGGACGTTGAGTAGGCCTTCCGTAGCGTCTCGTTCATATGCGTGTTATGTACTTATTTGTATCGTGACTATGTGCAATATGTATGTACAAAAATATTTAATATCTTGTTATCTTTTGTATTTTTAATCGATAGTAGAGGATAACCCTATGTGTAATTTTGTAATTATTTTGGGTTAATAAAGACTATTTCATTCATTCATTCAATGTCAGTCGTTTGTCCAAGTTAACCCCCCGATATTTCATGCACCTTTTTATTGGAATCTGTGAACCATTTATAAACCAAGTAACAGCAAATTGATTTTTTGACCATTTTGGAAAAAAGTTTTGAAAAATTTGTATCCGAAAAGAAAACGACTTGCGGGAACTTTAATTAAAAAAAAAGTTAATTCTCGTCTCTCTGAATTCAAGATATTTTTAATGTCATCGGGAAACTGGCATGGAGATCTATATTTTGAAAAAAAATGGTCCATGTTGGATACAATGGCACACAATGGCGGACAATTCAAATTTCAGGTAACAAATTCATTTGTGTCCAAAAGGTTCAATATTTGGGCACCAAAATTTCAGAGTGTATTGTTTTCCACAAAAGGTATATTCTCTTAAAGTTTGAAGCCGATTGGAACTCTTGACGTCACTGTTCATTAAATTTTATATGACATGTACGTATTCAAATGTCTCAAAACCAACGCAAACTTAATTGTGCAGATTTTGGTTTCTTCTTTGTCCCCATCGGCTCTCTAGAACCGGAGATAATCACCTTTATATCTAAAAAGACGCTGTTCAAAAAACCAAATTGTTTATATAAAAAACGCAATAGACTTTGGCAGTCCAAAACTCAGATATACCCCAGAAGTTATGACATCATAATTTTGCTGTAACAAAACTATGCAGATCTCATCATTTTTATGGTCTTTCTTTACGGCACTTTTTAGATTTACGTTAAAAAGGGCGAACGATTTAAAAAAATTTTAACCACCTTTAAAAAAATGTTCATTAAAATTACTTACTATTTAATATTGATACTGAAATTCGCGTAAAATCGACGAAATACCAAACTTCGATATCGATATTAGAAATTTTATTTAATAATTTTTAAGGCAGGTTGCATCGCCAAACTTTATTCTAAACTAAACTAAAACTAAACCCAGGTTGACCAAAAATCAAAATTCATAGCTACAATTGTTATAACAATCGCAAGTATGGACCCATCTTTAGTGACGGCCTTTAAAGGCGGTTACGTTTTTTAAAATTTATTTTTATATATGAAAAAGAAGAAGCGTGACGTACGGACAGACAGACAGACGGACGGACGGACATTTTGAAAGTTGTACAGAATTTGGTCAACAGCATATATGAAATTTTTTTCTTTATGAGCGTTTTAGAGATGTGCCGTTCGAATGCAATATTGTATTTCCGAAGAGTATAACAAGAACCTAATTCGATACACCCGATATAGTTACTAATGAAAACAAATCTAGTCCATGTCTTCATTTTTAAAGGATATTTACCTGTACGTATTGTTTATGTTTTATTTACAGCACATTTTTCCTTTCCAGAATTCAACATTAAAAGATGTGTGCTGAGAACAATTTTGACGCTATTGGCAATTGTATTAGCGGAATCGCTTCCAAGATTTGAATTAGTTATGTCTCTTATTGGGGGTACTTTAACTGGCCCTTTGGTGTTTATTTTGCCTCCACTTTTATATATAAAAATTCTGGCGTTGGAAACCAAAAACGAAGAACAACTTTCAATGGAGTCTTTTACTAACATTGTATATACCAAAGAATATGCAAATATGTCCAAATATATGGAACAAAAATTTAAAGAAGATTTTAGATCGGATTCGAGCCTGACGGAAGGATGGTCTACTTTGGTATTCAATAAGCAGTTTGAAAAAGGGTTTTGTATTCTGATCATTATACTTAGTTTTATTGCAACTGTAGCCACTACTTACATAAACTTTACAAATGTTGTTTTATCTTATTCCGATTTTACCAAACCTTGTATTTATAACATATCATTTGCTTTAACATATTTGTAGAATACGGTTTATATACGCTTTGCAATTTTTCGTTGTAATAAAAAGTTGTTTCTTGTTAATTACTTATTTATTTTGCATAAATATTACGCAGTAAACACACATTTTTTTTTTTTTTTATTGACAAATTATGCATATTTACAATCTACTTCTATATACAGAGTATTAAGTAAATTCGATGGGAGAGTCTGGCTTGAAAGGGAAACTGCCATCGTAGTTTCTCCTCGTTAATTATTGTTATGGTTGTAGTAGGTCTCGGGGCCATGTTTTTCGTAGTCTCCGGTTGTCTGGGCCGTTATTATACAGTTGTTCAATTAATGTGTTTTCACTAGTAGTTATCCGGTTACTGTATGATACAGCAAACCTCTTGACTTCGTCCTTGATGAAGGGTATTCCGAGATCTTTGTGTATTGTCTGGTTGCTGACATACCATGGAGCTCCAACTATGGCCCTGAGGGTTTTTGATTGGAACCGTTGTATAATGTTTAATTTCGTTGGCTTGGCACATCCCCACAATTGGAGTCCATATGTCCATATAGGTTTTAACATCACTTTGTATACTAGGACTTTGTTTGATAGTGAGAGCTTAGATCTTTTGCCGATAAGCCAGTACATTTGGCGATATTTGATGTCTAGTTGTCTTCGCTTAGCCTGAATGTGCGAGTTCCAAGTGAGGCGTTGGTCGAGGTGCAGACCAAGGTATTTGGTTTCTGTTTTGACTGGTATGGGCTCGTTATTCATTGTTACCGGGGGACAGATATTGTGCCGGGTAGTGAATGTGATTTGTACGGACTTAGATTGATTCACCTTGGTTTTCCATTTATTGTACCAATTACAAAGTAAATCCAGATGGTGTTGAAGGTTCTCTGAAGCCGTTGCTGGATTATCACTTATGGATAAAAGTGCTACATCATCAGCGAAAGATGCAATTGTGGTGTTGGCCGTTTCAGGCATGTCTGCCGTGTAGATTAGGAATAGCAGTGGTCCAAGAACGCTACCTTGGGGGACGCCAGATTTTATAGGGTACAAATTAGATTGGCAGCCATTATGTCTCACAGAAAAGTTTCTATCGTGTAGGTAGGATTTAATTAGGAGGTAGTAATTGGAAGATAAGACTTTTTTGAGTTTGAAGAGAAGACCTCGATGCCATACTTTGTCAAAAGCCTGTGATATGTCGAGGAACACTGCATTACAGAATTTCTTTTGCTCTAGACTTTTAGCGATTTCATTTACTATCCTATGTACTTGATTTGTTGTGGAGTGTAGTTCACGAAAACCAAATTGGTGACTTGGGAGAAGCAATTGTACGTCATGATCTTCGTATATTCGTTTTAGCAACAACCGTTCAAGTACTTTGCTAATTGTAGGTAGTAGGCTGACAGGGCGATAGGAGGTGGTTTCATGTAGAGGTTTACCGTGTTTGTGGATCATAATAATGTCCGCATATTTCCAGGTGATTGGGAAATATGATAGACTTAGAATGCGATTAAATATGGTGGTAAGGAGAACTACAGCTTTCCGTGGTAGATTTTTCAAGATTTGTCCTGTTATTAGATCATATCCTGGGGCCTTACGTGCGTTAAGCTTTTGGATTTCTTCCTTAACTTCGGACGGACGAAATGCTTTTATAGGAGGAGTCATTTGACATGGTGCGTCGATATAGTTTTCAACTTCCTCGTTTATGTCATCTTGTTCAATATTGAACACATCTGATAGGTATTCTGCAAAGGTTTCGGATTTCTCCTCGTCAGAGCGAGCCCATTCACGATTTGCTTTATAGATTGGAGGTATGGGTATCTGAGGTCTTTTGAACTTCTTTGTAGCTTTCCACAGCGTACGGTCATCCACGGAGAGGTTGGTTACGTATTGCTCAAAACTGTCGTTTTGGGCATCTGTTAACGTTTTTTTTAATTCTCGGCTTAGTCTGTTATAATTATGTTGATCTGTGGGATTTCTAGATGCCTGCCAGATTCTTCTAGCTCGTCTTTTTTCGCTAATAAGTTGTCGAATGTGAAGTGGGATGTTGTTCACTTTGGTTGCTTTTTCTGTATTATGTGGAGTGGAATACCAAGCCGCTTCTTGTATTAATTTTGTGTAATATTGTACTGCCTCGTCTATGTCCTCTGGAGACTTCAATCTAATATTGAGATTAATGTGTGCTTCTACGTAGTTTTGGAATTGGTTCCAGTCTGTGTTTTTTGTAGTTAAGTGAGGTGGCGGTGTTTTGCTAATGACTGAGGTGCTTAGGCTTGAGATAACCGGAGTGTGGTCAGAAGACAGATCGAAATTTGATTCGACAGTGCAGTTGTTTCTGTTAATTCCACTTGTAACAAAAAAATCAAGTAGATCAGGAAGCTTTCTGGGATCGCTCGGCCAGTACGTAGGTACTCCATTGGAAAGGAAGTCGTAGTTATTGTCGGATATTGCACGTAGTAGATTTCTGCCTTTGGTGGTGATTATTCTCGAGCCCCAAGTCGTATGTTTTGCATTCCAGTCACCTCCAGCAATAAATCTGTTGCCAAGAGTTTGGAATAGATTCTTATATTCATCAGTTGATATGGTGTGCCTGGGAGGGCTGTAGATCGCAGTGACTTTGAAATGCCAGGGGGTTGCTTTTACCTCTATGCTAGCCGCTTGGATTTTCTCTGTCTGGTATTTGGGAAGTTCATAATGCGAGATAGTATTACGTATGATTATTGCTGATCCTCCGTGAGCAGTTCCATCAGGATGTGGGGTGTTATAAGTGGAATAATTAGGTATACTAAATGCAGTTCTATCTGTGAAATGTGTTTCTGATATAAGGAGAATGTCAATTTTGTTTATATCTAAAAAGGTTATTAGTTCTTGCTTATGGTTAAGCAAGCCGTTGGCGTTCCAGGTCGCTATTCTGAGTATGTTTATGAACGTTTTTGTGCAATGACTGTGTTTAGTAGTGTCAGTATCATATTATTTTGATTCATCAACTGGGTGAACATGTTTTTAAATTCATCTAAGAACGTTATTAAATGCTCCTCTAAAGTCCTTTGTTGTGCTTGGGCACTGTTACCAATTGTAGCATGTGCATATGTTCTTGTCATATTAGGATTTGGAGATACTTCATGTTGCATCGTGAGTTCGTTGGGATGTGATTGTGTTTGTTGGTGTGTTCGCCTAGTCTGATATTTTGCTGCGACTAACTCTTTGTGCACTTTACATCCCCTGTAGTTTGCAGGGTGGCTTTCACCGCATAGTACGCATTTGGCGGGAGTGTTTTTTGGTTTCTTGCAATCCTTAGAGTCGTGCTGTTCTCCACACTTTACGCAGTTGAAGGGTTTTAAGCAGTATGATTTTGAGTGACCGTATGCTTGGCACCTCATACATTGTATTATATTATTGTTTTTCTTGGGAGCTTCTACAGTTATTTTAGTATGACACAAGAATTCTTGTTTAAATATATCCTTATTGTTTGCTTGGGGCTCTAGATCTACAAAAAATAACGATAGGGGCTCTTTAGTGACTCTGTGTTTTACGTTCATTATGTTACGAATCCTATGACCTAGTTTTTCTAGCTCTTCTGTTATGTCTTGTGTGGGAATGGAGTGATGAAGATGCCTAATAACTATCCTATACGCTCTTTCTTCCTTAACTTGATAAGTGTGGTGCACAATATTTTCTTCTTTTAAGTATCTTGCTAACTTTCTATATGTATCTATCGTATGTGCTGAGATTTTGACAGTATCATTGGGTAGGGTTCTGGTATAATAAGTTTCCTGTTCTGCCACATCAGTTAATTGTGCTATCATGTCTTTAAAGTTTTTAACCCCATATATAAATATCGGTGGTGGTTTTGTAGATTTTCGTTGTGTTTGTCTATCAGTATTGTTGTTTTGGCTGGTTTCAGTCTCACTTGCACTAGCTAGTGCACTATAGCGGTTTTGGATTTTTGTAGGTGGGGTATTGGGGCTGGTGGGTGAATTTGTTTGTTTGTCTCTCTTACGCTTCCTAATAATTTGCCATGGGTGTTTGTTAGTTTCTTCTTCATCGCCGGAATTCAATTGTATATCGCTAATATCTGAATTCTTGTTGTATTCTGGTCTAGAGCTTTGGAAATTAAATGCAGGAGGCTTTTGATTTTGCTGAGAAGTTATTGGAAGGTTGTAATTGCAAGATGAGTCTACTTGGGAAAGTGTAGTAGATTGTTGTGGCTGCGAGTATAATTGATTTTGTGAGGGTGCATGTCCCGAGGGTGGAATCTGCTGTGATGAAGGGAACATGTCCCCCAAGGTTAGCTAAGACTTGTCTGCTTACCTATTTTCCTTTTGTGAAGGATGGTACGCCACTGATAACTTAATTTTATTTCACTTAATGACTATAAACTTATAAAAACAAAACTTATAAAAACTTATCGCACCGGCACTTGTTTTATCTACACTGGACATTCGATACATCCGCGTGCTTTGAAAGGCAAGTCGGCACTAGTAAACACACATGCGTTAAATAAACTTATGTAATGTCCAACAACATTTTAAACATGCTTTTTACGTACAATCAACTTAAAAATAACGAGGTTTTACACGTTCCAAAACGAAAGTATAAACGTTTATTTAAGGTTTTTAGTTAATGTAAATTAAATCTGAAAAAAGGTTTAACTAACGTATTCGTCCAACGTTGCCCTAGAGTCTTTGAATGTTATAATTTTAACTTTTGTAAAAAGTTTTAATAGACGTACTTTATATTTTTCTTTTTAACATTTTGAAGCGTATTAGAGCTGTTCCGAATATCTCTTTAATAAAATGTCACTTCTTAATTTGTAAGTTGTAAAACACATTCTTTTTCTTTCTCAGTCTGTTATTTTTATTTCTAAATTTGTAAACTCTAGACACAACACAATAGTTAAGCACTATTAAGACACTGTTTTAAATCTTGATGCCAGTTTCTGATAACATCATATCCAATATGGCGGCGTGTCACGAGAAAAAAAAAATTAGACTCTATAACTAAATCGAATCTTAGTATTTGTGGAAAACAACAGTAATTGGTTTTAGATAAATCTGGTACGACTCCATTGTTTGCCAACTATTTAATAAGAGTTTAGTTGCAAATATTTAAATGAAAAGTTAGATTGACCAGTGCAGATAAAATATGCGGAAATAGGGTAGACAAATTACTCTCAGCGTCATTAACTAAGTCATTTATAAAAATAATAAGTAGTACTGGTCCAAATGTACTACCCTGAGGTACCCCAACGCTAACATTATTCCTGTTATGTACCATAGTGTTGTTACGTAATAAAACATATTGTTGCTCACCTGACGATTTTGTCTATTCTAATGGCCGACCCCATATACCAGAATGTTTCACTTTCGACAACAACAAATCACGAATTATGGTGTCATATAAGCACAAATGAGGACATGAGGACATAGAACGTATTAGCAATTATCTGATGTTTATCATCAAGTGACTTTAAAGAAGAAAAATAATAGGAGAAATATGTTGGTAAAATAATTTAACATACCTATAAAAAAGTGATATTTATGTTCAAAACCAATGAACAAAAGTAAATTGTCCATGTTTACTTTATTTCGTGATGTCCAAGAGGTGCTCTGCTATTCCTAGATAATAAACAGCTTGGGATATGCCAAATATGGGTGCTATTACTAACACTCGACAAGCACCACCTTTAAATAAAGCTTTAGGTCCTTCTAACCGTAAAATTTTCCTGAAAAACATAACATTTATCAATAAAAGTATAACAAATACAGTTGTTATCTGCAAGCAGAGTTACTAAAAATGTCATTTTATTTACATGAGAGCATCTCCAATTCCGGTATATAATGTTTCATTTTGAGCATTTTTAAGTGCCTGGATACGGGTTTTGACTACATCAAAGGGAGTTACGAACAATGCCGAAAGGGAACCACTTGTGCATCCTGATATAAATGACCACCAGAACACTGATTCGTCTGGAAATAATTAAATCATTATCATAAAGCTAACCGCCCATTAAATGATCACGGACAAAGGGCCGCACTGGCCAACAAAATACACATTTCAATTAGGGCCGATCCTAGATGCTCGATCGTCAGCGAACAGGATAACCATTAGCATGGCATTTGAAATTTTCAAGAAATTAATTATTATAAACATATTGTACTATTATATCTTAGTTAGACATTTTAAATTTTTAACATTTGACTTCAAATTTGTTATTGGCGACCATGACTACCTTCAGTTACCGATTTTCAGCCGAGTTAGTCTATAAATGATAAAGCTGGTCCGCCATGTTGACGCTGCCATGTTGAATTTTTAAACTTTGATCGAAAATTTGTAACTGGCGACTGCGATTACCTTTAGTTCCCGATCTTCAGTCGGATCAGTCTATAAATGATGAAACTAATCCGCCATTTTGAGTTCTTAAGTTTTTACCTCAAATTTGTCATTTGCGACTTTAATTACCTTCAACCACCGATTTTCAGTCGTGTCAGACTACAAATGATATATCTGGTCCGCCATGTTGACGCCGCCATTTTTAGTTTTTAAGTTTTGACCTTAAATTTTTAACTGGCGACCTTGACTGCCTTCAGCTACCGATTTTCAGTCGAGAGGCTATAAATGATAAAGCTGGTCAGCCATGTTGACGTCGCCATTTTGAATTTTCAAGTTTTGACCTTAAACTTGTAATTGGCGACCTTGACTACCTTCAGCTACAGATTTTGAGTCGAATCAGACTATAAATGATATAGTTGGCCTGCCATGTTGACGCCGCCATTATGAATTTTGGAGCTTCAATCACGTATATTTTTTTTTATAATCTGAAATCTCAATAATTTTCGTATATCAATTTTCAGTCGAATCAGATAAATGACAAAATTTCTTATTTTTTTTAACTTCCACAAACTCTTGTACTTTTAAAACAAAAATGCATCAGATTTAGCTTGCTACTACATTTTGAAAAAAAATGTAGTATAGGTTTTGCATTCTTCCGGTGGACCATCGAAACCCGAAAAAACCGTCAGATCGAAATGAAAGTCATATCTATCGAGTCGACGATTCGAGAGCGAATTTAGAAAATTCCGTCCGTCGGTCGGTCTGTCTGTTTGTCTGTCACGCCCAGCTCCCCTAATCCGTTTTCGAATTTCGATGAAACTTAGGTGGTTAATAGAAGGCCTTTAGAAAACCTTAACGCCGGAAGCTCGGCTCCGTTCGGAAACCGGAAGTACCCGACATAGACGTTTTGAGTTTTTGTGGAAAAATTGAATAACTCGTTAATGGGCAGTCGGATCGAGATATTTCAAAAAAGAAATGATACCGCTGGTAACGCTCTACAAATAAGTATACCAGAGACTATGTCGAAAAACAAATGAAAATTGAATGTTTTTGCAAAAAACTGGTTTTCTCAAAATCGGGCTAGGAAGCATGATAACTGTCCAGGATATTGATCAATTTCGATGAGACTTGGTGGGATTAAAGGTACATTGCCACAAATAAAGCCTATTGCTGGCGGCTCGAATCAGTTGACTGCAAGTATATTTTTCAGGGCCGAGTATGATTTTCCAAAGATATTAATAACTTTCGAACCGAAGGTCCGATTTTGATTTTCAAAAATGGCGATTGTAGGACTCGATTAGGTCTATTAGGTGACGTTTGTGAGAAATTTGACAAAATAAAAGCAAATCTACAAATCCTGGAAAATTTCATTCTTTTGATAAATCCTACAAATACCGAACAGTTTCCTAATAAAAATCGAAAATTAGGTATTCCGTCGATCAATTTCTATAACCAGTATAAGACACGGACCTCTTTTGACAAAAAATCTGAAATAGAGCTTTTTCGAAAAATTAAAAATAAACGAGTTATTTACGAAGATGCATTCCATAGAATTATTTTAAAAAATATTACAAATTGATAAATTCTCCGTTATGTGCGGCGTATAAAAAAATCCATTTATTAATGGTGTAGGTACTTACCTGATTGTGTAGCTCTTCTAGGACCTAGATCATTGAGAGTCGCAAACAATGGATAAAATATCATTGAAAATGTAACATCCCTGAACACAGTGGCTTTAAATCCTCTGTATAATCCTAAAATACCATTTTGTCTGATTATATCCAAGGCCAACTCTCTTGCCGATGATTTTCTTACTGACTTTCCATCTGAAATATTGACCAATATTCAAACAACAAAACTACTATAATAATAATAGATATAAGTATATAGTTATTTCCAGCGTATTATACAGGTCCTCTTTACTAGTAATCTAATAAATCTACACAAAAAAACTGATGACTAAGGAATCACTACTTCCACAGCCGGCTTTATTTTAATTTTAATAATGAAGTGGGGTTGGCAGATGTCAAAAAAAATTGAGACCTTAGCTCCTAGAATATACGCTATATTTAGTATATACATCAAACTTCACTTTCTCAACTCTTACAGCTACTTATTTACCCCAAATAATTTAGGATTGAATAGGGGTTAATCTGGAACTTATTATTACTTCTAATTTTACATACAATACAAAAAAATGCCAGTTACTGGAAGCGGCTGGACCCATTCCACCAAATGTTTGCGAAAATTTATCATTTAGTTAAGAGCCGGTTTCGTTGTTAATGAGCTATGCAAGCCTCCGTCTCGCGATTGTCAAAATTTGTAAGTTCCAATATTGACAAATTTCTTCAAAATTATTTGCTAGTACCGATGGTATCGTATCCACATACATAAATACATTAGATTTAAAAAAGACACTTTTTCGTACTGGTACACTTGATTTAAAAAAAAAACTGGTACACTTTCTTTTAGCTATGTAAATCATTCGCTCTTTGATTGATATTAATAATCTTACAAACGTCACTTTGACGTTAATCAGTGGCGTCATTATTAAAAATGGTTCGACATCTAACAGATATTCAAAAATTTCAAATTGTTTCTAAAATTGAAAATGGTTGGTCCATAAGAAGACTTGCTGCTGAATACAATGTGAGTAAAACCACGATAATGAGTTTTAAAAAACAATGGGAAACCAACCAAACGGTATCCCGTAAAGTTAGTTCCGGTAGGTCCAGAAAGAGCAATAATCAAGAAGATGAAAATCTTGTAAATTACCTAAGAGAAAACCCTTTTCAGACTGCAGTGAGTACAATTTCAGAGACATATTTCCCTGCTTCGGTACCTACTGCTTGCAGAAGAATAAAACTACAAAGCGACTTGAAGAGTTGTTCAGCGGCTAGAAAACAAACTTTCAGAGGAAAAGAAGCAGGGTAGAATTATTTTTGCACTCAACTATATAATCAATGATGAAAACTCGTGGGGATAAGTTGTCTTTTCTGACGAAAAGGTTTTTAAATCCTGTAACGATGGACATGTTCGCGTATATAGGTCTCCTTCCACTAGATATGACGAAAAATATACTTTCGATCCACAAATATCAGGAAGGTTTTCAGTCAATGTCTGGGCTTGGATGAGCCTAAATGCGTTAGGTGTGTGTTGGAACAGTGGTGGTCATCTCAATTCCATTAAATATATTGAAATATTAGACAATATTATGTTGCCGTCAGTAATAGAGGTGTTCCCGGAAAATAATTTTATTTTCCAACAAAACAACTGCTCCATACATACGGCACATCGTGTCAGGCAACGGTTTCTTAATAAAAACATAGAGTTGTTACCGTGGCCATGTAAAAGTCCGGATTTAAATCCAATTGAAAATGTTTGGGGACTAATGGTGAAACATATAAGAAAATTAAATAACCATCCAAACAATGCCCAAGAATTGGAAGGGATAATTGAAGACGTTTGGGAGAACTTGTCGCAAGAAGTTGACCTTGCAAGAAATCTGATTTTGTCCATGCCTGCAAGACTTTAGGTAGTTTTAGACGCTAATGGAGCAATGGCAAAATATTAGCTAATTCTGTATTACGTAGTTGAAGTTCATTTATTTTATTTTTTTATTGTATTTTTATGGTCAGTTTGCATTGTTTACATTTTGTTTGATCTCAAGTGGAATTTTTGTGATCTTATTTTAAAAATAGAATTATCATTATTCAGTTAGTATTTTAATTACAACCATTAGTAGAATTATCCGTAACAAATATTATTTTTTTTTAAACAATAATATGGCAGGCTTGAAAATGTTTTGAAAAAGTTATTTTCTAATTATTTTTAAAAATTCCATTTGAATAAAATAAAAAAGAAAGGTTTAATCAGTTTAAAAACACTAAGAAAGCCGGTCTCCTCCAAAAAAACCCAGGTCCCGGGTAAATCACTTCTTCTCCAGCCCCCTCTCGACATGCCTGGCCAGCCCCATTTACAGACATATGCACACAACTAAACTATTAAGATGTTCTATTACAAGAGTTGTACCAGTTTTTTTTTAAATCAAGTGTACCTCAAAACCTAAAGATCTATTTCAGTTCTCGATTTTGGACTAATCTCTTCCCCATTTTTATGCATTGAGAGGTTAAAATATAGATTATAAACTACATTAGGTAAGGGATCATCTTCAAAATGATGCATTTAATAGAGACCAACCCCGAGAGCATTCTACAGGTTTTACAAAATAACAATACTTTTATACATTTGTAATGATATTTTTTATTTGCATTAATATTTCGTGCCCCATTGAAATTTAAAACCGCTTCAATCGTAACATTTTTTTGCAAAATAATCACTAGTTTATTGATTTTAATTGATATAATTGACATTGACCGAGAGAAATAGATTCACAGCAAATATGTTGCTTATTGGAAGAGACACTTCTGTGACCCTTGGTGGCGTTTAATGAATCTGGGAGTCATAAGAAAAAAGCACTTCAAGAGATCCAGAAGGAGAAAGAATGTAATTGTATCATTCACATTAGAAATGAAACAAAGAGAACTCCTTAAGAAACATATCAACCAGGTGAGTTCCATTGACATACTCAATGAACAGCTGGAGCTTATGGCTGCGATCTAAAACATGTAAATGGAAATGTTGACTTACTAAATATTGAAAAACTGTTCAGTGTTCAAAAAGAGGATAACTGTAGCCTTAGAAGGAGACACAATTCTTAGTATTCCGATGTTTCCATTCTGCCATGGAGAGTAAAACTTTATATGTTACACCAAGTGACATCATTTAAAAAAATCGGTAAAGGCATTTACACAGAACGTCCCGCTTTATTTATACATAGCGGTCATTCTAAGAAATTATTAATTATGAAACAATATATGAGAATAATATCGGAATGTACATAGTTATCACTATTACTACAAAGGAAACCAGATTACTTTTGGTTAAAAAATATAAAGAGTGGTCATGCGACAGCAAAAATTAATATTAAATAATAGGTGCCAAATATGGAAGGTTCCCGTAAATATCTTGACTAATTTCCACCACAGTTGAATTATTTCTTAGGATGACCACCCTGTATATTTTTCAGTAAAACTATAATAGGTGGTATCTTGCTTGCCAAGTATGTTAACTATAGGCTAAATATTATTGCCACATCCACGTAGTGGAGTGGAAGTATAGTAGTCGTGAAAAATCATTTCTTTTTTAGAATGTCATGAACTGTGAAACTTTTAAATTTGAGCAACCATTTTCTTTTCATCTATTCTATATTAGTGGTAAAAAAAGCAAAATTTTTTTGTTTTTGAACAAATATTCCAAAAAACAATTTTTTTAAATAGGCCTAGAATGTCATGAAACGTGGAAGGTTTAAATTTGACCGGATATTTTATGTCTATCCTATACTACAGTGGAAAAAAAAATCAAAAAATTTTTGTTTTTGAACAAATTTTCACTTGTAATCTACCAAGTGCTTGAATTATTGCTGAAAATTTCTCGAGTACATGAATTTTCTTAAAATATTCATGTACGAGAAAAATTTCCTGCAATTAATTCAAGCACGCCGGGGATTCGGTAAGAAAATTTCACACGAAAATGAATTAAATAAACTCTAATTTCAACTGACATTTAGATATTCTAAGACATAACAAGGTATAAGATTAGTAGGGCATGAATGGGTCTTGTTGACTGTTTATTTTTCCCTGCGGTGTTTAGAATTATTACCCTCACTGCTTAATCCACCCCACTTAAATAGTAATTATTTTAATTTTTATTGTAAAAAAAAAATATTGAAAATAAATGCACATAAATTAGATACAAGTGTGCTATTAATAAACTAAATATTTAGACAAGTTCATCTAAGATCCTCTGTCATACCATCGGCACTCATCTTATTGTTTTTTATACCTTGTAAAAATTAAATATTATGATTTACAATTGTACACTATTATGAGATTAGTTAGAACTTGAAATGTAAGTAGTTAAATAAAATAAAACAGTTTAAAATGAAATAAAAATAATGGTCTTGTTGACAAAGTGACAGAAACGCCTCGGAATTAGTAAGTAGCGTTGTTGTGTCAAAAGTTAAAATTAGAGTTATTTGAAAATGGAATACGTATACTAGATAAATAATATATCTTCAACCCATTTCAGTTTAAAAAAATTACTAAAAATTGTTTAGAACAACTCTATTTGTGTATTATGAAATAAGTTTTATTCACTAAAATAGGTGGAACGTTGTTCTCTTTATATATTTTGATGTTTTATACACACAGCAGAGCACAGTTTCAGCACAGTATAACTTGACATGGCTTTGAAACAAAACGTCATTAGTTATTCATCATTATTTCATTGACAGTTTAACCAGTTTAAGCTCAATATGTGTTAATGATGAAGTTATTTTCGAGGTTTTAAAAGAATAAGATTATAGAGTATGGAAAAAGAACATAATATACAATATGCGCATATTACGAAGAACTTTGTGAAGTTAAAAAAGCTATCCAAAATTGAAATACTTATACCTAATGAGAAGTGTAATATGGAGGAAAACCAAAATGAGAAGTTATTCACTATCATAATTAGGTATTAAACATGAAATAAAATGTTGTTTCACAAAGCTCAATGACTTTTTTATAATGATCTCGTTTAATTTGAAAAATAAAATTCCATTTTTATGTAATAGCAAATGTCAAATATGATCATATATGTTCATAATTTGACAGAAAATTTTCCACTTATTGATTTCGTTCAGGGTACCCTGGAGGTTGAAAATTTCCGGAAATTTTTTGAGTTGCCATGGTAACGGCACAAAAACAAACTTCTGATTGGCTAAAAATGTGACGTGTGAAATTTTCTCAATTTTTTTTTTTAATTTTGAAAAAAATTTTGAAAAAATTTTAAAAAATTATTTTTTGAAATAGGTCTAGAATGACACGAAACGTGGAAATTTTAGATTTGAGCGAAAAAAATGTTTTTCCATTATCTATTCCCATTAGACCACCCTGCAATATCCAGTGACCGTTTCTTCGCTGGCAGTAGTGTCAGCTACCTACCAAATTTGACTCTTCTCTGTCAAGTAGTTTTTTAGTTAATGCACCAACAGACAGACAGACAGACTGACTGAAGAAATTGAAAAACCTGTATTTTCTTAATCTACATGAAACGTGAAAATCCGAAAAAATCTTGGAGGGTGATTTTTTTCTCGAATACAATACTTCCCTTCGGTATGCGAGGGAAGTAAAAAGGAAAGAAACATATTTGTTAAAAATTGAAGATTCTTCAAAAAAAGTAACCACAAGTTAAATACATAACTAAGCTTTATTTCTATGATTCTTGCTTGAACATATTGTATGTAATTGTTGAACATAACCTACCACAATCATTTTCCATTTTACATTAACTTTAAATAATTGCGATTATTCAAATAGTCGAGGAAATTAAGCATTTAACCGGAATATGAGACTCCGCCCCACCTGATATTTATGTGAGATGGCGCAAAATGTTCTTAAAGATGTATAGAATAAATTCAGGGTCATGGGAACTGGTCTTTTTTTGATTTCCGGTCGTAAACTGGAACAGAAAATCGCTATTTCCCGTTAAAACTCAAATCCAAAATATAAGGAGCATTTGCGGCCTCCTTTATTCTTTTTTTACTATTGTCTGGAGGTGTGACAAAAAATGACCACAAATTAAATTAAGTAGTTTTTTTATAAACTACCGCCGAGTTAAATAAATAAGTTACGCCCGCTAAATCTGATTGATGGCAAATTCTGCTACAGATCTACTGATTGGTCGAATTTTATTATGCGTATTAGTCTAGTATGTAGAGTCCACGTTGACTTGCAGAGCCGGAGTTAGAATTTCAGAGTTTGGCAAGTAATGAAACAATGGAAATAGAATATTCCCTGCTTTCATAAATGTTGGATTTCACAGTTCTACCTATTATTAAATAAAAATACAACAACCCTACATTCGTTTTATCTAGGATTTAATATTTAATTCTAGCATTATATTGAACCTACCTAACAATGGTGGTATAATTCTAATATATACATGTGTATTGCCAAAGCACGTGTAGCTAAAATACATTGTTGTTTCTTTTTTTGGTGTATGTGACAAAAAAATCTTTCTTTTTGTATAAGACAACATTATTATTGGTATCTACATGAAACCTACTTACTGCAATGCATGCGCCAATAATTAAATTATTCTTCTTCCCCGGAAGATGACGATGATGAGGAATCATCGGGATTTATTATAATCGGTTGTTGTTGAGGAACTGTGGCAAAATATTGATTTTCAATTTTGTTTAATATGGTTCACGCATCCTTTCCAATGCTTTTCTATGGGCTTCTCACCGTAATAAGTTATATCACATCATGACTAAGTCGGGGACTTGTGTTTCTTATCCTAACGTAATTTTTTAATGCACTCCAAATTTTTTCAATAGAATTTAACTCAGTCTTAAAACTGTATGACCATGTTGTTCTGCAAGTTCGTCTCTTACAAATGTTTTTTTAATGTTTGCATTTTCACCGTTTTTTTTTTTTAAATTCAATTATTTCAAATTTTCGCGTCGATGTAGTTGGTATTTTCTCAGCTTGTCGCGAATGGTAACAGGCATTATCTAACACTATGACCGAATTTGGCTTTATGTTACGCAATAGTTTTTCTGCAAACCATTTTTCAAACAAAGTGGAATTCATATCTTGGTGGTAATCGATGACTTTGTTATGTTTTTTGCGGAAAGCATTAAACACCCTTTTACAAATCCATCTTCATTACCCGCGTGTACTATTATTATACGTTTACCTCTCGAGGAAGGTACATGTGGAGAAGATTTTAAAGTGTCATCCGAATTTTTTTTTTCTGAAATAGGTTTAGAATGCCATGAAACGTGGAAATTTTAAATTTGAGCAAAACATTTTTTTTCCATCATTTATTCCATTTAGACGGTCCACCCTGAATATTTTCCAGTGAAAGTTTAACCATTTCATCGCTGACAGCAGCGTCAGCTAGCTACCAAATTTGACTGTTCTGCGTCAAGTAGTTTTTTAGATAATACACCAACAGTCAGACAGACAAACAGACTGACGGAATTGAAAAACCTATATTTTCGTAATCTGCGTGATCTGAAACGTGAAAAACCGAAAAAATCTCGGAGGGTGATTTTTTCTCGAATACAATACTTCCCTTCGGTATGCAAGGGAAGTAAATATTTAAAAACAAACATATTTGACAGTAATAAAAGAAATGCTAAAAAGCTGAGTTCATATTTATAAAGCACATACGATTACTCCTTTGACGGCAATTTTTTACTCGCTGAATAAATATGAACTTAATGTTCTGTTATTTTTGTGGTGCGTTTCTATTGAAACTGCCGATAAGAAGAAACAAAAAAACTGTAGTGTAGTGCTAGTATTTTAATAAGATTAAATTGGAAAATTTGCCAGTAGTGTTTTTTGTGGTAATAAATATTTAAATGGAGAGTTGTCATACGACAAATAAAATACGAATGTAGTCATAAAAATCTTGAATCCGATTCTGAACGCATTAAGCAGGTGTTCGTTTGCAAGCGCGCGGCTCTCTGCGATGCAATTCTTAAGGGATGCCGCTTTGAGTGTTATATTTTGCACACAACTTTACCAACAAATATTTTTTAAGTTGAATGGATTTTGTATTTTGGACAATGCTAAGAATTTTTTACCTAACCTCCTCACTCTTCTCGAAATATAAGCGTGTAAAAAGGAACATGTATTTAGGCTTTCTTTTTTCAAAAACTAGCATTTACGATTATTTCTGGGCGTTTATTATGAAATAAAACATGTGGATTTTATATTCTGGACAATTTGAAGCATTTTTTGATTCTCAATATTTTTTGCCTAACCTCACCCTTCTCGAGATATAAGTGTTTAAAAGAAGAAAAAAAAATGTGTTTAATATCTATATTTTCTAAAAACTAGTATTCCGTTTATAATGACTTTATATTTTGAGCAATTCTAAGCATTTTTTGACTATTGCCATTTTTTACCTAACCTTACCTTTCTCGAGATATAGTCATTTGAAAATAAAAAAAAAAACAACTCATATTCAAGCTGTTTTTTTTTAAAACTAGTATTTACGATTATTTTTGGGCGTTTGTTATGGATCTAAATGTGAACTTTATATTTTCGACAATTTGAAGCAGTCTTTGATTTTTGACATTTTTAAACTAACCTCACCCTTCTAGGGATATAAGCGTTTTAAAGAAAACCTGTCTTTAGGCTTTTTTTTTAACTAGTGGGTACCTATTTACGATTAATTTTGGGCGTTCATTGTGGATTAAAACATGTGGACTTTATATTTTGGACAATTTGAAGCATTTTTTGACTCTTCATATTTTTTACCTAACCTCACCCTTCTCGAGATTTAAGCGTTTAAAAAAAAAGAAATCGTATATTTTAGTTGTTTTTCAAAGATACTAGTATTTACGATTGTTTTTGGGCGTTTGTTATGGATTAAGATATGTATATCTTATATTTTGCTCAATTCTAAGCATTTTTTGATTCTTGATATTGTTATGGATTACACCCCCTTGAAACTGGAGATTGATACGCCTATGCCTAATAGTGATTGACTGGAAACTTGTAGAAAGAGATAGAGTTTTCTAGAGTGTGGTGGGAGAAGACTCTTGATTGTGTTCTGGATGGATCTAAAGGCAATTTCAGAGCATATAAGGCGCGATTACCGGAGCAGGAGGAAAAATTTTTAGGAAAGTGAAGTTAGTAACGAAAAAAGTGAGGTTAAATATCAAGTAAACAAAGCGTAAAGGTTATTTTGAAGTATTGTATAGTCAGTAAATTATTAAATAAAGTGTTAGCGGCTTACCCCTTATTGTTAAAATTATTTAGAACTCACTGATTCATACAGGGTGTTTCCTAAAGGGTGAAAACTCGTAACAATATTTTTTACCTAACCTCACTCTTCTCGAGATACAAGTGTTTAAAAAAAGAAAAAAAAGTGTATTTAATACCTATATTTTCTAAAAAAAAATGTATTCCTGATCGTCTATATGGACTTTATATTTGATATTTTGAGCAATTCTAAGCATTTTGTGACTCTAGACATGTTTTGCCTAAGCTCACCTTTCTCGAGATATAGGCATCTAAAAATGAAAAAAAAACCCGTATATTTAGGCTCCTTTTTTAAGAAAATAGTGTTTACAATTATTTATGGGCGTTTATAAATTAAAACGTGTTAGGTAAAAAATGCCAAGAGTCAAAAAATGCTTAGGATTGTACAAACATAAAATCCAGTGGTTTCTTCTCAACTTATAAAAATATTTTGGTGATCGGAGAAAACGCACTTCTGTCCCAGTTTGCGGCAGGAAATCGAAAAAGCTCTATACATCTTTAAGAACATTTTGCACCGTTTCACATAAAAAACCAGGTGGGGCGGAGTCTCATGTTGGGGTTTAGGCCTTTTTCCTGCTTCATTTTCTCGACTAAAAGCATTTATTTTTACCTGACTGAGCTTGTGATGCTATTCGTCCAGCGTCTTGCATCCGAATTTTCAATAATTCCGTAGGAGTAGTAAGGATTATTTGACAGTAACCTGCCAAACCACCAGCAATCATTTGTCTATGCATAGGAAGATTCCTAAATACAACAGTACAATTAAGTACGATGCTTCATGGCTCAGTAACTAGGTACCTGGAGTACTGAAACTTGAGAATTCGGGGTCTATAAGAGCATAGTAGGATTGTATTTATGTCGTGGCTTTGCAGCTAGAGAACTCAAGTTAAGTGTTCAGTTTACTAGTAAATTTTACGCTGAAATATTTTGCGAAGAACTGAACCGCCTGTATACAGGGTGTCCCAATAAAAACTCCCAGGCCAAATATATTCTAAACGAATAGAGATATTTTAATTCTGTAAAAGCCAATTTGTAGAGCATAAAGAGAGCTTCATTTTTGAATATGTTTATTTTTTAATATATCAGCATATAGATGGCGCTGTGCTCTAAAGAAATATTTCGATGGGAGAAACTTTGAAATGGGGTTTATGTGAAAGAAAATGCATTTCTAAGCAAATTATGTTCTAAAAAAAAATGCCATAAAATTATCCGTTTTTGAGATGTTTGAGTCCAAATGTTGGCATTTGCCAATATTAAATAACTGTAATCTCTTCAACATTTCAGTCCTTTAAGTGGGGCAATCTGTATTTAATTTACAAATTTTAGAAGACAATATTTAAAGAATTTTTCGTATCTTATGAATTAAAAATATTTGAAGTAACCCTTGCAAAAAAACTAAAAATGTTATTTATCATATAATTCATTTAAGCAATAAAAAAACAATTACGAACATAAAACAATTTCTACGGACTACTGAAATTAAAATAACTATTTTAATAGGTGTTAAAAATAATTGCCATTTTCATTAACACACATCATAAACCTATTAATTAGTTCAGATCTACAAACTTTTAATAATGTATGCAGATTAATGGCGGAAACACTAGCATAAATTTTATTATAAAGATCTGCCATGTCTTCTATTGGTTCTTTGTACACTTCACTTTTTAAAAATCCCCATAAATAAAAGTTTAATGGAGTAATGTCAGGAGATCGAGCGGGCCATCTCCATTGCTACCAATCCATCTTCCTGGGTATGTTTGATTTAAATTATAATAACAAATAATTAACAACGTTGTGATGATAATGTAGGCCTGCTCCATCCTGATGAAACCACATATTGTCCAACTGAGCGGGCAAATTCCTTAATAGTATTTTTAAATCATTTTGCAAAAATTGTAAATATTTTTCACCTGTTAAATTTTAATGGTAGAGATATGGGCCAACAATGTAACCATTAACGATACCACACCAAACATTTACTCCAAAACGATTCTGGGATCTGGTATGATCCACCTAGGATTCTCTTGAGACCAGTAACGACAATTATGTGTTGTGATTACTCCATTGTTGTGGAATTGACTTTCATCACTTCACATAATTGTATCTAAAAGATTTGGATTTTCTTCTAAGAGAATTGAAAATTGCGCCAAAAAATCTAATCTCCGCTCATTGTCCCCTGGAATCAAATGATGAACTAAATGAACTTTATATGGAAAAAATTTGTTTGTTTTAAGAATTCTGTGGCAGGTGGAACGTGCAATATTTGTTTCTTCCGTCAACTTGCGTACTGACATGTTTGGGTTATTATCTACGTGATGTAAAACCAATGCAATATTTTCATCAGTTGCAGTTCTTTTTCTTCTTGTTGTTTTTGGTTTCTTAAAACCTCCATAATATTTCAAATTAGAACACAAACTTACAAAAGTTTTCCGATCTGGTAAAGGTCTGTCAGGAAAACGAATTTCATACAAACTTACAGCTCTTGAAGCATTTTTACGACATTCCCTATAAATTAAAATCATACTTAATTTGTTTTCATTTGTATGAGAAACCATATTTAATAATAAACATTGTCAAAGAAATCAATAATTAGGTACAATGATACAGTTCTTTTGACACACTAATAAACAAAATGTGATTGAAATTGAAAAATGTTAAAACTGTTATTCCAAAGGTAACTTTAATTGTATTTAATTTATAGGATATAAGGGTTATTATACTCAATAGATATCAAATATTTTAAATTATAATCTAAGCTAATAACAAAGCAATTATATGAAAAATTCTTTAAATATTTTCTTATAAAATTTGTAAATTAAATACAGATTGTCCCACTTGAAGGACTGAAATGTTGAAGAGATTACAATTATTCAATATTGGCAAATGCCAACATTTGGACTCAAATATCTCGAAAACGGTTAGTTTTATGGTATTTTTTTTAGAACATAATCTGCTTAGAAATGCATTTTCTTTCACATGAACCCCATTTCAAAGTTTCTCCCATCGAAATATTTCTTTAGAGCACAGCGCCATCTATATGCTGATATATTGAAAAAACAATTATATTCAAAAATGAAGCTCTCTCTATGCTCTACAAATTGGCTTTTACAGAATTAAAATATCTCTATTCGTTTAGAATATATCCTGTCTGGGAGTTTTTATTGGGAGACCCTGTATAGTTCAGTTACCAAGGACGAAATAGGGCTTGAACCTCGGAAAAAATCTAGAACGGCTAAAATTGAGCACATGGTTATTTTCACCGTAAAAACAGAAATGTTTACATTTCTATAGGGGGCGCTTAGTGAAAAAATTGAGGTTAAGTTTTGAAAATTTCGTTTTTCCTAAATATCTCAAGAGACGTCTCAGGCCAAAAAAGGTGAAAGTTTTAAACGTAAAATGTGTCTAATTTTGAATTTTTTGTATTTTCTTGTTTAAATTCGATTAATATATAGTTGTCTCCATATATTTACTGTACATAAAAAACCTCAAACCTATGCCGCTTATACGTATAGATGGGAGAGCGGGGCATGTTCAAATTTGGTAGAAAATGGTAAATCATAAATGTAATGTATTACTTAATACATAAGGTCACTTGGGGTATTTGGGCCATGATTTTACAACCTGAGCGAGTATATTATACTTTAAACTTGCCTGAGAACCACTAATAAGTTATATTAATATCTAAAATATTTTTTTATATATAATGCAATATACAGTCTTTAAATATATAATATTCAAATCCCGAGTGGAATTTAATTTTGTTTATAATAATAACGGAATAATAGAAAATCTGATGGGCCCAGTTATCCCTAGAAATTGGAGCAACTGGACCATACGGGTCTCTGTTTCATACAAACGATTGTTATTTAAACTGGGGTAAACATGTAAACATGTAAACTTCGTGCAAAAATTACCACAAGTCATTTCAACCACACCATAGTCGAGTTGTCGACGATATAAGAGAACTACATAACAATTAGGTGTGAAATTTATTCAAATGGAATAACACAACTTCTGTTAGGGTACAAAAGCCAAAATTAAACGTAAAAAACATCCAATTTCAAGTAAGCATAAATAACACAGGCCCACAAAAAAAGTGATCTTATAGAATTAAATCAATACATTTGAAAGTCTATACCTTCTTTTTAACCTCCCCCCAAAAAAAATTGTGGAGGTTACTAAAATTGGTCCAAAATTGAAAATTGGGATGACATCTTTACGCATAACATCTTTACGTTTTGAGGTCCCAGGAACCCAGGAACCAGGAACCCAGGACCCCAAAAAAGTGGTTTTAAAAAAATGTCTGTGTGTGTGTTGTGTATGTGTGCATATGTGTTAGCAAAATAGCGGCGAAACTACTAAAGAGATTTGGATGAAACTTTGCACGGGAGTTTCTTTAGTGCTACAGAAGATCTGAAAAGGTTTTGGTTGAGATTTGATTACGTTTTGTGTCAGTTTGGTACAACAAGTTGTTTATTTTATAATAAAAACAATTTGTAATCGAACCATTAAAAAGTAGTTAAAAATCCGATTTTAACGATATATCACACTTGAACCCTTTCAAATTGGTTTCCACGCAAAAAATTAAAAACAAGGCAAATGAGAAGCACAAGATCGCTTTTCGTCACGTCACGTGATTTTCTATTCAATAACTATTGAGTTCAGGACTTACTACCGCGGCGCTGGTATATTAAAAATAGACCACTAATCATGGGTTGTATCTCCAACCTGTAGATTTCTGTATATTTTTAAAAATCAATGATTTAAAAAAAATTATATGCATCCTATCCGAGAGAGTTCATTAATGCTACACAGGTACCAATCTAAAAATGGGAATAAGCATATTAAAAATGAGTATTACTTACAAAAATGTAATATTTGAGGTTATGTTAGTCAAACAATGCTCGTTCTCTGTTTACAAAACACAGTGTTATCGAATTAGTCAAAGCGTAATTTTGTTATTGATTTGAAACATCAAAATTTGTGCGATTTAAACTTCAATTATTTACAACAATTTTACATATTACTCAAAGAGAGCAATGTAATTAAACAAATGGGATACTGACAGTGAAAACTAGATTTCTTTGACACCGCCAGAGGTAACGGAAGCTACAGAAATCACCTCATTGAACTTGTTGCTCGAAAAATCGAGAAAATGATATATGATGGCATATGAATCTTTCTTAAATTGGAGAAATCAAATGAAAATGAATTAAATAAATATTAAATATTTAACAATCGTGGACAAAGTATATCTCACTCGCATCATTATACGTGCAGTGCAATACTATGTCCTGAAACATAAGAGAAGAACAGCAAATAATAAATTTCAATATGTTGATATTATGTGGTATCTGCAAAGGTTATGGTCGAGATCGGATTACGTTTAGTGCCGTTATGGCACCCAATTTAGTGCTCTTCTCGGCTTCAAGGATCCACCGCCGGGAGGTTCCAGCTGCTTCCAGTAGCTGCCAACTATTTAGGTTCATTTTTCACTTTATTTTTTTATGAAGTTGAGTCCATGAATTCTATGATTCTTTAACTTCTGGTGGAAAAATAAATTCGCAATGCCAGAGCGCAGTTTCTTTTCATTTTACATGAAAAATATTGATCCTACGAAAAAGAACCAATTTAACTTTTTTTTTTCTAAATATCCTCTTTTT
The DNA here is from genome assembly GCA_963583905.1 of Stenurella melanura. NCBI lineage: Eukaryota > Metazoa > Arthropoda > Insecta > Coleoptera > Cerambycidae > Stenurella > Stenurella melanura. The sequence continues at coordinate 63,018,205 of OY757311.1, forward strand.
TAAAAAACAGTTTTACTTTTCTTTTGCACAAGTATTTTCCGAGATATTTCAGAAAAACAAAATCTTCAAAATTCAAATTCAACTGTTTTAATGAAGCGCCCCCTACATTTTAGTTATTTAGATAGTCTACCTTGAAGAATATTGTGTGCCACAACTTAGCCGTTCTAGTTTTTTCCGAGGTCTAAACCTTTGGTAATCGAGCTAAAAACGGTCACTAAAAATTTTGAAATAAGGAGTCACCGTTGCTCATTTAATCGGGTATCGATATAGATGTCGATTAAAAATAGGTTCGATTTTGTTTTTATTCGTTTTTGTATATCGACGTCAATATCGATATTATTTTAACTATTATTACTTTTGGTAGTTGATCATTGAACAAATTTTCTGCTATCTACCTTCATTGACATTTTTGGTGAGCACTTATGGCCTAAGATATTTTCTGCTATTAACCAAGATGTGTCCACGCCTCTAGCCCTAAAACATTTGTGTCACTTTCGCACGACCTGATTATTTCTGGGGATTGTCTAAACTGCCCAAATAGGAGAGTCACATTAGATTTTTACTTCGGAATAATTATTCAATCGATAATTTTTGTTGAAGCGTATTCAGAAAGGGGTGGAGAACAAAATATCAAAATGCCACCGCGAGAAATTCTTTGGAAAATATTTTATGAAACAATCTATGTGCAAAGATGCGATATTTCATGAATAACTTTTTAAATTCAATTTATATGAAAAAACTAACACCACCCTGTATAATCGGTTCATATTTAGAATATATGTTTCACTAAAGTGGCCTCCATTTCGTTGAATACATGTCCTTGCTCTAGTAGTAATATTTCTAATTGCATGTCTAATCTTATCTGGATTATTTCTAACTTCTACGCAAGCGTTATTAACGCGTTTCAAAAGTTCCTCTCTACTATTAATGGCTACGCCATACACCTTTGCTTTTAAATGTCCCCAAAGATAATAATCAACAGGATTGAAATCTGGCGACCTTCAAGGCCAATGATGAGGTCCATTTCGACCTATCCACATATTTGGAAAATTGTCATTTAGGAAATTTCTCACAATATTCCTCATTCCCGCAATATTTTCATTTTGCAATAAGGGGCCATCCATTAATTACGTCACACTTTGAGGGGAGGAGGAGGGGGTCCACAAAGTGTGACAGAGTGTCACTTTGTGACATCACATTGTTTACATCTACGTATACCATTGTTTTACTTGAATAGAATTTAAAAAATAACAAATTCTACCTCAAAATTTGAAATGTGAGACGTCACAACGGGGGGGGGAGGGGTTGACTCGAATGTGACAACCTGTGACATAGGGGGAGGGAGGGGTAGAAAAACTATGAAACTTGCATGACGTAATTAATGGATGGCGTCACGTAAATTTCATAGTTTTTCTACCCAACCCTCCCCCTATGTCACAGGTTCTCACATTCGAGTCACCCCCCCCCGTTGTGACGTCTCACATTTTAAATTTTGAGGTAGAATTTTCTTATTTTTATTATTTTTTTTAATTCCGTTCAATTAAAACAATGGTATACGTAGATGTAAATAATGTGATGTTACAAAAGTATGACCCCCTCCTTCCATCTTGTCACACTCTGTTACATTTTATGGACCCCCTCCTGCCCCCGCAAAGTGTGAAGTAATTAATGGATGGCCACTAACATGGGTAAAAAATTTTTGCAAAAAGTCTAGATAAAGTTCACCCTATAATCTATCAGGGAGGATATGTGGCCCAATCAAATGATTGTAGAATACACCGCAACAAACATTAACAGTAAATCGATGTTGGGATTTATTCTGTCTTACAGCATGTGGATTCTCTTCGGTCAAAACATGTGAATTTATTAAATTATAAACACCATCTTTTGTAAATTGGGCCTCATCTGTAAACAGACATCTGTTAAGAATTCTTCGATTTCGAATAATCCATTTACTAAAATTTAACCGATAAACTTCATCCCCTTCTTCTAACCTCTTAACTTGTCAAACATGAAATTGATAGAGATGCTTTTTTTTAGTGTTCTCCAAACACTGACATGTGGAACACCTAAATCATGTGCTAATTTTTGGATTATTTGCAACAATATTTAGTATATTCTCGTCTACAGCTAAAGGTTGCCTTAAGTACTTGATGCCCATTTAAGGTGGCCGTTGGATACCGACTATGATCTTTAGAATAATTGACAACTGTAGCAAAAGTTTTATGATCAGGAATTCGGCGTTCAGGAAATCTTGTTTGATATTCTTTCACAGCAGCCCGTCCATTGCCATTACAAAATCCATACACATAAATTATATCCGCATATTTACCATTTGAAAATTGATAAGGCATATTATGGTACTTTGTAAAGTGGGTAATAATATTAATACAAATAACAAATACTAAAATTTTCAGCATTGCCTACTTGACGACAAAGCAGCTATGTTATAAAATCATCTCTTAAGTTTTAGTCAATGGATTATTCAGAATCGAAGCATTCTTAACAGATGTCTGTTTACAGATGAGGCACAATTTACAAGAGATGGTGTTTATAATTTAAGAAATTCACATGTTTGGACAGAAAAGAATCCACATGCTATAAGACAGAATAAATCCCAACATCGATTTGCTGTTAATATGTATTTGGTGCGGTGTTTTCAACAATCATTTGATTCGGCCACATATCCTCCCTGATAGATTTTCAGGTGAACTACATTGTTCTTAAAATTATTTTGCAATAGTTTACATACCTAGTCTAGAAGTGTAAGAATTGTCACTGCTGCAAGTTAAATTTTTTTGTTAATTAAACCCTGAAATAAATATTCAAGTTCCAACTGTCTCGACCATTTAAATGAAATTGGATTTACGGCAAGTAATCAAGGTTGATGAATGAAATGCGCAGCCGGACCTGGATTCCTTTTTGATTTATTATGAAGTTCTATCAAGAAACATAAGTGAAACATATGTTCTAAGTATGAACCCAAATGCATACATAAATTCATAACTTTTTGCCTTAAAACTACTTCACATATACGTTATTATAGATAAATTTCTTTTATCTTTAGTCGACATATTGTAAAATTTCACGAAAAAAATCGGTTTTTCTTGTCGGTCAGTTTTGTATATTTACTGCATTTGAGTGGGTCATTCTGTAAACGTCATATTGAATTTTCCAAATCTAACATCAGATTCGTATTCAGCATACCCGGAAACATTTAGAAATAAATTTTAATAATTTTCCATCAATTCATATTCGAGATATTTAATTTTAACCAATTTTGCTGTTATTTGCCATTAATAAAAAAACGAAGAATTTCCACAAAATTCTGGAGGTGGCATTTTCTGTTGACACTGTTTGAAGGATATTCCAATAGGTTCCATGAAAAAATATGAATCGAGGAATTATTCCGAAGTTCGGGTACTTTTTTTATCTAATTTGACTTCCCTAAAACTATGCCGTGCTTTGTTGCTTACTGAAAGAGTGTACTTAAAAATTATGAAATAAGCTAGTGTACTTGCAGCTAAGAATAAGTCGACTGATTTAAATGGGCTTGTTCCATGATATTCTTTTTATATGGTTTTTATACTTTTTCATATAGTACTTGATATTCTCATTATACACTTAAAATTTCGTATTATTAACTTTTTCCGTTCTCGAGATATAAGGAGTTGAAATTAGTAATAGTTGCAAAAACCGAGCGCTTATTTGTGACGTCACTATACGCAAGTGACGTAAGAAAAATGGCTTTCTGGGACCTTTCAAATTTAACCTGAAAAGTCGAAAAACATGGAATTTTTAAACGCTGGTAACTAAATAAATACGTCGAGTGGAAGATCGTTCTATGTGTCTACAGAAAGGAGAAGGTCGGCGATGAATTATAATCGTAAATTGCAGGGTCGAAATCGAAAATTCGTTCTGGCAGGAGCGAGAGAAAATTGTAATTTTTTGACATTTCACCAAATTGTACTCCCCTACTGTCAAGTAGTAAGCAAAACAAACAATACTTCGAAAACACTTATAATTATAACCAATAAGGAGCATCAAGTCTATTGAGATCGCCGAGTCTATGCGTATAGTGACGTAGCGCCTGGCCACGCCCTATTTTCGCGAGATGGAATTTTGTAAAAGTTTTTAAAATACTAAACGTGCGAATAAGATTCTGATTTTTTGCAGATCCATTAATTTATACTTGCACTTTCGATTTATGAAATAAAAAAAATGCTGAACAAGCCCATTCAAATTGGAACGTGGGTGGCTGTATAGTGTATAAACCGGTGTTAGAAGTACTTCAGCCTTAAACTGGATAGATTGTAGGTGCCCCTGGAAACTTAATGGTTTAAATTTCACCAGATTTTAACCGATTTCATCGATCGAGAAATATTGGGTATATTAATGCCTACTCCTGTATGCGATAGTTGTTTCAGGCTGTTTATTTTCTTTAGACCTAGATACTGGGCTATAATTAATAAAATAGTGAACCCAGAATAGTTGAAAGTGAAATTTATCGAAGATGAGATAAGTACCCTTCTCTTGTCTGGAAGTGATATCTAAAGTAATCGTTGGCAGCCAGTACGGTTGCTTTTTCAGGAATGATAAGAATTAGTGTAATTGATGATCCCCTATAGATTCCAGAAAATCCTTCTGCGTTGTATATCTTCTTAAAAGCATCCATCCTGTAATCAGCGTAAACATTATTTGAATACCATAATATTCCAAAATTCAACAGTGATTCCACATTCTAAATAATGGCGAGGAACTTACCCCCTATTTGCGCACAGAAGTTAAAAAAATTGAGGCGACGCGCCGACCAACAACGCATTAGCAAATTTTTTTGTTTAATTAAAATACATATCCACCAGTTGAATATTATATATAACTTTTCTGTTTATAGTATCTAAAGTTAGAGTAAACATTATACTCTTGAAAGTTAAATGCAATTGTTGCATTAATCTATACTGCCCTCCTAAATCAAAATCACGTCAAGTCTGCTCAATCTGAGATATTTCACATTTTGTGCAGGTAACCTCAATATTACTTGTTTTTTAAACAAAAAAATTTCTTCAAAAAAAAAACGAAGACTGACGTTTTCCAATCGTCGATCCAGATTCCTGATAGTCCACTGAAATGTTACACTTAGGCGGAATCTTGCATTTTGGGGGAAGACAAGATTTTTATTTTTTGATCTATAGGGGATTTCAGTATGAGTATAAAACTCAGTTTTTGGGGTTGGAAGCCCGTTATTTGGCCGCCATCTTGAAAAAGGGAGTGTAAACAGTTTTTCGGCGATATCTTGAGTTCAAGTTCAACAAAAAACTTTTTAAGACTTTTTCTAGATTCTCCACAATCTAGATAGATACTTCTTATCGTAAAATTGAAAATGAAAAATTTATAATTAAAAATATACTAAAATTTTCAAGACATATGTCATTTAAGGATTATAACTTTGTTTCTATTGACTTTATTGAAAAGACACGAAATGTTTTTTGAAGATCATTTAATTGCGAATAATCTTCTCTACTAATTTTTTTGAATGTCTCTTCTTTGGGGAGATGTAAGGACGCTGCAAAAGGATCAAATTAAGTACTCCATTCAAAATGCACAAAAGGGTACACGAAAGAACACCGGTCTGAAATTACTTTGACTATAAGTTTCTTGGGTCGCTGATTACGAAAATCGGGGTCCCGTAATCCTAAAAGTTGGAAAACACCCCTAAAAACGCCAAAGACACCACTCTTAGAGGAGTTTTCACGATAATTTCAATAAAAATAAAAAAGGATTCTATGAATTCCACTTCTTTTAGTATTAATTTGCAAGGGTTGTTGATTTATGCCAAATATAGCCAAATTATGTGATTAGGGATAATCAGAGAGGGTTAAAGCCACCCCTATTTGATAAATAAAGTAAATAAGTATTTTTTACTAATTTATCAAATAGGGGTGGTTTTACCTCCTTAAAGGTTGAGAATAATTTACCAGAGGGGTGGTTTTAGTCCTCTCTAACCATCCCTAATCATGTAATTCGGCAATATTTGATATAAATCAAGCACCCTTGCAAATTAATTAAACACACTGACCCCCCTACACATACAAAAATCTAGTCCTATCCAAAATGCAAGGTCAATGTAACATTTCAATGGACTGTGATTCCGATTTGTTTATAGGATATACGTTATACATATTAAGAACATGGTGAATATGTAGTTTAATGAAAAAACAGGACGTGACGCGAAATGGGAATAAGTTCCTAGTCTATAACAGGATGCGAAATAGAATATTTTCTGGTTTCATTTATTACACGTATAGTTAAAATGTATATTCACTTACATATTACAGTACATTTTGTCTCCACCTGGCACAACTGGTTGACTTTGAAGTCTTGTTTTAACTAAATCAAGAGGGTAGAAACATGTAATTCCTACCATTCCCGCGATGCCCCCATTCAATACCTTTGATATTAATCTGAAAAATGTTTTTTGAACACGATGAGTATAAGTTCAAACATGTTTTATTTTTTTTAATTCGTAAAGTAATATATAAACATAATAAAATGATTATAAAGCGAAAGACAAAAATCCGCCCGAGAGCTTTGATTTTTAAACACATTTATTTTAATTCTCTAACACGTGAAAACTTTTTAATTCATCCAGGGAGGAGATATATAATAATAATTTGAATCAAATTAATTGATTTTTTTTGCGTTACGCGTTATATGGTCGCCAACGCTGCTGTAGATAGATTAAAAGTGCATATAATCGTTGTAATTGTAAGGCACAACATTACTAAGAAAAAGTGAATGGTGGTACGCTTCTAAAATTTATTGGTGAAAGGCGAGAGACCTAAAATATGAGAAAAAAAAAATAGGTCAAACAGCCATTGAAATTAAATTAGTATGGGTTGGAATAAAAAGAAAATTAAATACGAAAACACAATCTCTTTTCGCAGGATGGGCAAATTAAAAAGTATAAGATAAAAAACATAGGGAAATAAATTTAAAATAATTGGTAGGTATATATAATGTAAAGGACGCTGGTGTAAATAAAATATCACAGATATGGTTAGATCACACGGGAAAATTATTATGGTACAGTCATCTGGTATAAGAGAATACCCAAACTTCGAACCAATTCTATAATAGCGGCATGGAGTTTCTCTTGCGGATTTTCAAACTTTGGGATATCAATCTCAAATATTAAAAAGTAATAGATGTGATTTTACCCCTAGGAGAGTGAAAACTACCCCTGAATTTCAAAACTTAATACTGACTCAAGTATTAAGAATTAGTTATTGAAAAAATTCATGTATATATTCTTCACACAAGCTGAAGGCTCCTCGGATCACAACCCCATTTTCTTAAAACTAGGAGATGGAGTGCCTGAAGAGGAAACCTTCACTAAGAGAAGAACAGATTGGGAACAGTCCCGAGCAATTCTGCAGAGGAATATTGCACACGTTCCCAGAATCGATAGTGAAGAAGAAGTAGAAGAGGTTCCCGGCTCAACTCCTTTACACGCCCACCTTTTTTTTTAAATTTTGTAACTATTAATGTATTTTTTCACAAATTTAGGCTTGATTTGACGCAGAAATAATGTTTTCCTTCTATATTCTATAATGATTTCATTCTTATATGTGACGGTTAGGTGGTTAGGTTAGTTAGGTTGATTTTTAGATTGCTATATAATTGTTAATAAATTATTAGCTCCACAGGCAGTATTAGCGTCGCAGAAAAAGGAAGGGGGGTGCGGGGGTATCCCCCCGCCATTTTTCTATTCCCAATAGCTTTCGAAATGTTTTTTTTGCCTCAGGCTTCTCGACCAGCTTTGCCTACTAGCGCCTCAGCCTTTAGTTTTACATCAATGTTCTCACAGTAGATCATTAGTTGTAGAGCATTAAATTGTCGAATTGTTCCGTGGATGTCTGTACAACTTGGTTGCCAATGTTAAAAGAAGAACTTCACAAACTTAACATTGTATAAAAACTAAAAAAACTATTAACTATATCAACAGTTCTATGTAAATAGTAAGTATCTATGGATATTGAATATAACAAACATTCTTAGAGCTATGTATTTATCATACACAGCAAAAAAGATTCTTCAAAAAAAGCCTTGAAAAAGGAAACAGAATAGGCGAAATATTTAATTTCAAGTTTTTATACTTATCTGTGTTGTTTATTTAAAAAAGCAACCTTTAACTTAAAACGTAAAAATCACAGACGTAGAGGTTATTTACCAGTAACATACTGGTTAATTGTGATATTTTGTAGATTTCCCAAGCACCGCTTAAAAAGAAAATATACATGTGGCAGGAAGTCCCAAAGAATTAGGTGTTTTCACAAATTTTAAATTCACTTTCATTGTGAAAATAATGCTTTACTATAGTTAAAAACACTTGAATTTTGAGAAACAGTCGAATAATGCGTTAAAATAAGCCATTTTAATTTTGTATTGAAATTTTTTCGCCAAAAACACTACATCAATTCACTACGCTCTCATGACGCCATCAGTTATATTGTCAGTGTCATTTTGAGACACAAACATGTAATTTTGCAGATGAATTTCCTAAAGTAGCTTTTACAAATCCCGTATTAGGTAGGCGTTACTTATTTAATCACACGTAAATCGTAAATAACGTGAATAAAATGTGTTTAGCAATTTTTAAACGCGATTTAAGGAACTAATGTAACCGATGACGTCACCGCGTGTTTTGCGTACACGTTCAATTACTAAAACTTTATGTTATTTATTTGTTGAAATTTTAATTTGATGGACGATAGAATGCTTTTTAAATATCAATAAGTGCTTTAGTATAACAAGTACTTCATTTTAATAATATCAAAAAAGCAAATTTGCACATAGTGAAAACACCTAATTGAAGAAGGAAAAAAATAAATTAATAATTTCAAAAATACGTATTTAAACCCCCTGAAACTGTTAAAAAATGCCATAAAAGAAAGAAAATAATGTTAATAATAAAAATAACTATGTTAATAAATGCAAATGCGTAGGACGCCTGTTGGCTAAATTTCTCTGTTCATCCAGATGCTTTGAGCTCCCCAAGCCTTTACGTTTATTAACATAATTATTATTATAATTGGCATTAGTTTCTTCTTTTTGGTGCATTTTTTAACAGTTTCTGTTTAAAAACGTGTTTTTGTTTTTTTAAACTTATTTATTTATTATCTTCTTTTTAGTTTTGTTCCAATTGGAATAGTGTATCTATTCGATATAATTCTTTCTCTATAAATGACAAAACCTATTCGTCATTCTAAAGCCGCCATTTTGAATTTTTAAATTTCGACTAAAAATTTATAATCTGCGACCTTGAAAATTCGCAGATACCGACGAATCAAACTGTAAATTACAAAACTCATCCGCCATTTTGACGCCACCATTTTGAATTATTAAATTTAGATGAGATAATTGTACTCTGCAACCTCGATAATGCTCAGATATTTCAGTCGAATCAGACGATAAATGATAAAACCTATCCGCCATATTGACGCCGCCATTTTGAATTTTTGTGTCTTGATCAGATGTCTGTAATCTGCGATCTCAAGAAACCCCGGATACCAATTTTCAGTAGAATCGGATACTAAATGACAATAAACTACCCTCCATCTTCGAAACGCCATCTTGGATTTTTTACAAAAGTTGCCAAATTATATTGTTATCTGAACCATATACACGTTCCAAATTTCAAGTCAATCCTACATCTGGAAGTATGTGAAAAGTGAGTTGTAAGATTTGCTTAGAATGTTAGAGGTCAAGCTAATGGAGGAGTATTAATAATGCTCTACTGTGAAGATATTACCGTGAAACTAAAGGCTGAGGCGCTAGAAGGCAAAGTTTGCCAAGAAGCGTGAGGCAAAAATGCGTATTTCGAAAATTGGTGATTTTCGCCAGCGGATATCTCGAAAGCCATTAGGAATGGAAGAATAATGAATAATAACAATTTTGTAGGAAATTTTGTCAGCTTTCATTTTGAATAGATTAATATTTTAGCTATAATGCACTGTTTTCGAGATATCAGCGAAAATCCAAAAAAAGTGACCTTCAATGGCCCCCCCTGCACTCCGCTCACCTCGGGGGCTTTTAGTATGTTTACCTCCTAAGTATTCCAAACACAGCCCTGAAGTCAAAAATTCTGTTCCCGACCATGTCCTCTACAACCAGTTCATTGACTGGACTATTAATAGTCCAGGCAATGAAGGCAAAATTTTGTAAAAACCTCGCAAAAATTAATTAGAGGATCGTCTTCGGGATTTAAGTAGGTAATGACCTGTAGAATGGAATGATGCATTCTTTGCACTTCCAAGATCTGGGAAAATTAAAAAAAAATTGGAAAAAATTTTCAATTTTCGTTTTTTCTTTGCTCTAGCGACTGAAATAATGAAAATGCAAGAAATAAAATACAAAATAATAAAAGTCTCAGATCTAATGTGAAGCTAATCACAAAATTCATAAAAAAATTTATCATAGAGAAAAAACTGTTAGAAGATGGCTTAGTAAACTATATACAGTTGATTTATTCATATCTTTGAGTTTTATGCATCCTGCCTGTTTCTCCCGTAACGATGGGTGCTTTTTCACTGCATGGATTCTATTTCACGCACTTTAACCTATATTTCGTGAAAATTTATTGAAGAATGTTAAGAAACAAATACGTTGTATATTTCTACTGTATAATTGTGCATTCTTTAAACGTGTATGAATAATGTAGACAAATTAAAAAAATACTGCACGCATTTAAAAAACTCTAAAGTCATTCGAAAGAACATATTTTGTTGTACTTATAATCCAAAAATTATGACTCTGCTATTATTATTAATTAAGATATAGCGAATTGAACTCCAAAATTTGTAGGTGATTGATCGATGAGAATTATACCCCCTACTTTGATCTCGAGGCATATTTTCCAACAAAAGTAATTGCAATAAAATGTTAATTGGATTAATATGTCATTATATAAGAATATGTAAGCAAACTGAATTATCATTCTAACGACTTCCGGCAAAGATATGAATAAATCTGTGGATCAACTGTACAAAGTTTACTAAGCCACCTTCTGACACTTTTTCTCTATGATAAATTTTTTTATGAATATTGTGATTAGTTCCACATTAAAGCTGAGACTTTTCTCTACATTTTACGTTACTTTCATTTTTTTAGGAGCTCTGAATAGTAAGAATTATCGATCGATGCCCGGTCGTACGAAACTCCCGGAGAATTCTCATTTTTCACGCATTTCGAAGCGGCTTAAAACTATAAGTGGAAAACTCGATTTATCTTCTAAACTTCTTCAGTAATCAACATTTTGTAAAGAAAGAGACGAGCTACAACTTTTGTTGGGAACTTTTTTCTCTATTTTCATTATTTTGGCCGCTAGAGCAAAAAAGCCGAAAATCAAAAAGTTTCTCTAAATTTTGTTGAATTTTCCAGGAACTTGGAAGTACAAAGAATGCATCATGTCATTCTCCAAGTTATTATCTACTTAAATCCCAGATATGATCCTTTTATTAATTTCTGTTACCCTAAATGGCTAATTTGCCTGTACTATAAATAAAAATGCTGTACGCAATTTTCAGCTTGTTTAGATTTTATCTAGTTGTGATATATTAGCTAGACAGGCGGGATTAAATATGCTACGAATTTTCTTCTACAAAGATGATTAAAGATAGCACATGGAGGAATTACCTCTCATTTTAGAAATTCAGGTGTAACTATAGATGCAGAGTACCTACCAGACATACTTTTTAAATTGAACTTACGAAAACTGGGGAGGATATTTTTCGACCATACTTATTTTATCAATGAATATCTGAAAATAATAATGAAAATAATGAATAATGAAAAATACAATATTTTAGATAATCATTTAATGTGGCCCTATTAGACCAAGCAAATGGGTAGGTTAAGTCGCAAAATGTGTCCGGAGGGAGATCTCTACGGGAAAAGTTGTATTGAGCTGAGATGTAAAAAAAAAGCCTAATACACTACTAGCCCCACCCTTTCCTTAAGGGCAGAAAAAGGATGAAATAGTTTATTTTTGCGTATAAATCGAAAACGATGGTAGATATGGAAAAAGGTTTCAGATAAAAATTGTAGAGCTTAAAATTCTGGTTAAAAAAGGCCATATGCATTTATACCGTATTTCTGATGGTTTGGCTGTAAAACCTGTATGACGCTTAGGGGCTGAATGGAATGTTAAAAAAAATCGTAAAAAATCGAAAAGTTGATATTTTTAATTATTTTCTTTTTGAATCTCCTTAGAAAAATCCCCAACTTTCTTTCCAGAGATAAAGTATCCATGTCTACTTGTTTATATAAAAGTTATGAATATCTGAATTTTTAAATTCAAGATTAATCAGGGTTGAACGTAGCGAAAAATATTTTTTTAAGCAACACTGTCTTCTTCGTGAAATTTCCTTACAAAAAGTCCTTTATAGTTTTTTTTATCTCACATAACAACGTTGATATCTAAATAAAATTACTGTAATTCCTACAATTTTTATTTCACTCGACGCCACTGGAATATAGTCTAAGAGCTACTGGCCTCAACAACATACCCATTTTCACAAGGCTGGAAATATGCCAAGATGTTAGTTTAAGGCTTCCCAAAGAAGGAATGGCCGGTGTGGCGAAAGGATGTCGACGGGGTGAGCAGTGAGCACTCTTGCATTTTTTGAAATGGGTTGCCGTTTAAGTTGATGTTTATTTTTTACGTCTACAAAGTTTGCATTTTCAGATATCACATAGGAAGCCAGCGTGCAATCACCCAACATATTTATAAAAGCTAGAGACATTATTAATCCTGTTCCTTAGAGCTTGGCAGACAAAATAGTGATAAGAGAAATTTCTTTGGTGGTGGGAACTTCACTAGATGACTGTTGAAAGTCTACATGCTTTTCGTGGTTGGTGGAAGTTTTTGTATGGAGCTGATATTTTTTATCGATTACTTGTGTCACAATGAGTACAAAAATATGATTGACATGCATATCGGTTGGTGGGTTTCCAGAAGCAGAAACTGTTAACCTGCGAGATATTTCACTGTGGATGGCAGATTTATAACAAGCTGATTTTTTCTGTATCGATTAATTACCATTCGGTAATTACGAAAATACGATTAGCATGTATATCGGTTAGTGCCTATCTAGAGGCAAAAACTCTTCATCTGCATGGCAGATTTGTAACAAGCTTTTTTTTTTATTAATTCATTTATATTCTACAAGTAGAAAAATAATGGTGTCGAATATAGTGATATACGACTCTGAAGTGACGAACAAATTCATTAACTTAGACATGGATTATTTCTATTTTTTTATAGTTTTTAAACGTCAATCGCATAAATGCGATGAATATAGGATAATAAATATCCGCCAAAAAGTTCAACATAAATTTTAAAAAGTTCAAAACAAATTTAAAAAGTACACCTGTACAGGATTCGAACCGAGAAAGCCGCTATGAAAGTCGTCGCTTAACGCGATTTGCTACGGCCGGGATGGATTTGAAATTTCAAATAGGCTCGTTGGAGAATGCAAAACATGAAATTTTTAAATGGACATAACTAAGTAAATGCACCAGCAGGAAGGCTCCCGAATGTCGATATCGATACAGGTTAGGTGATGCCTTGAAAATGAGATAATGCAAGATAAGAACTGTGTTAAGTGACCTGGATATCTATTCAGAAATAGGCTTGTGAAAAAACGCTAAGCTTTTTCATCCACAATTTATAGAAAAATATATTTTTTAACTATAAAAATTCACTTTGAAAGCACGAACAGGATGTAATTCATACTTTAATTATATAAACGGAAATGTTTTGAATGAGAAAAGTTGAACTTTACAAAAAAATTTTACAATGTCGAATATGTTTTAAATTACAATAATTGATTATATATTTAGAGATCATTTTAGAAGCAAATGTATAACAGTATCTTGGAATGAGGAAGAATTCTATAAAATAGAATTCCACAAAGTTTATTACCTGTAGACCTCAAATGGTGAACTTAAAGCAGATCTCATAATCTTTAAAAAAATGTTTTTTTTCTGCCTTCGCTTAGCCACCACTATTTTTGTCTGCCAATACAGTTACATTACTAAAACAACTGTGCATACATTTTTAAACAAATTTTGAGCCGAGTTAAAGGGTTGAAGGGTAATCATTCGGTCCAAAAATATTTATTTCATGGCCCCGGGCCCAAAATCAAACCACTACATTATTTATTTATAATAAATAATGTTAGTTTATTGAACTCCACAACTGGAACATTTCCATCTATTTTAAAGATAGCCAAAGTTTTTTCTCTACACAAAAAATTAGATAACACATTACCTGAGAATCACAGGCCCGTGGCTTTTGTCAACTATTTCTAAAATAGTAGAACGTGTTATTTTTAACAGAATTGTACATTTTTCAGCAGAAAATTAAATATTGTCAAAATGCTCCATATGGTCTTCGTAAAAAAATTCAACAGAGGACTGTTTAAGCGCCTGCGTCGGAATGCTTCCATTTTGGAGTAGCGTGATGCCCATAATATTTTGTATTAGTGAAAGAAAGTGTTTCTGATTAAAATGAAGTATTCTTAAAATCTGTAATTATACATTGCAAAAGGTTTAAGAAAAGTTCAAATATTATTTTCATTTTACGTTCCTTCGCATTCAAAAAAAATTAAATATTCAACCAAGGATCTTCAAAACCTTGACATATTTACACATATCACTTTAAAATTTTGGCAGTAGATGGTATACAAAACTATAGAGTTTTTTTTTTTAAGTTAACTCGCTCTATGGTTCTTCATATTGAGAAAAAATTAAATATTCAAAAAAATTCATTCAATATCTGAAACAATAAAAATATAAACGAAGATTTGATTTCGGTATGAAGTACCGTACTACGAGTTGGTTCTTTAACGCAAAATCTTTATAATTGTGTATACTATCGAGTTCAAAAATTTGAAAGTGATAACATGTCCAGTTTTTGAAAAATCCTAGTTGTCTTTTAGTGTTTCAGTTTATGAATTTATTTTATTGAGTATTTGATATTCTTTATACGAAGAAACATAACGCAAGTTGACTTTTTAGGGACAACTTTAGATAGTTTTGTATAAACTATCGACAGAAAGGCGGAGCTTACTGCTAGCGGTCGCGGCGGTCTAGTCAATAATTCATGCTTATCGCAAATGTCAAAAAGAGCCGTTTTTGATTCACTCGTGCCGAACTGAATTTCTGATTTCGCTGACGCAATTTATGATGCCGTCAAAACGTCAATCACCAATCATATTTTTTCCATAGAGGCATTATACGAACTCCACTCGACGTATCTTTTTAGATATTAAGGTTTGAAAATGTGATGTTTGTGAGTTTTTACCTTTTCCGCCGAGATTATATTTAATATATTTTGTGCCATTAATTCGAAAATGGATCATTTTGTTTCAAATGTAGATCTCGATGCCAGCTTTCCGATGACATTAAACATTTATTTTTAAAGTCATATTGGCCACTTTCTTGAAATTTATATATAAACCAAATAACAACAAATTGATTTTTTGGGCCATTTTGAACTTAAGATATTTTACTTTTAGTATTTTGGACAATTATTGTTAATTAACAAATGGCTAATATTCGAACTGTATCATTTTGAAACATATTTATACTTCATATGAAACGTCCAAAAACATTTTAAACTTATAAAAACTGTTTTTCAAACATTTACATTTCATTGCTGTTAGCCTGAATAGCTTTTTTCAAATTTATATATCGAGATTACCTCTTGTTTTGTTGCACTGTGCTCAATTGTTTCCGGCTTACTTAAGTTAGTAGTTAGTAGTTAACGAATGTATTTAGGGGAATTGAATATTCTGCTAACTTATCTTTATAAAATTATAACCTTATTTTTCTTGGCTAATGTCAAATATTTGTTCTGTTCAGAGACAACTCTGTTTTAGCCCGGGAGGCAGCGACAGATTTTTCGCGTTAATATCAATAAAGCTAGATTTTTTTTCCAAAGAGAGTTTAGATAGTATCTATAATGAAAGTGCAATTCTACCTAATGGTGCATAAAAGAGTAACGAATTAAACAACATGTTGCAAAAAAATAAATAGACGAAAATATCGTTTTTCGAATTGTCAAAAAATGACAATTCGCCTTCGCTTCTGCCGGCCCCAATTTTCGATTTTCAGCTCGCGATTCATGTTGTACGGTCATTGCCGACCTTCTCCTCGTCATCGAGACATGGAACGGGTATCCAATATCACCGTATTTGTTCAGTTCTTACGATTGAAAAATTGACTTGCGGTCGTGCTAATCGGTGACTATTTTTAAGTGGTTGGCGGATATTTTTGATTCTATATTGCCATTCGCTCCGTTCTATTGCATTTCTCGGAGAAGTTTTGCATTTTCCGCCGCGGAATATTAATCTGCATTATTTCGATTAAGAATCACATTCTACCCCCGCTATTGGGTGGTTAAATCTTTGGTAGACGTTGCAAAAACGGCAATACGTAGTCCAATCATGCCAATTATATTCCTAATTAGTATTAATGAACAGACAGTATTTTTATAGATCTGTTAATAAGCTTTCATTACATGTTTCGGTAAGGAAATTTCTGATCTTTAATTGAAATAGTGCAAATTAATATTACGCGGCGGAAAATGCAAATCTTTTCAGAGAAATGCAAGAGAACGGAGCGAATAGTAATTATAGAATCAAAAATATCCGCCAAAAAATTGAAAACGAAAAAAAAAACAGTATCCCCGGACGGGATTCGAACTCGGGAAACCACTTAAAAATAGTCGCCGATTAGCAAGAACGCAAGTCAATTTTTCAAACGTCAGAACTGAATAAATACGGCGATCGGAGACCCGTTCTATGTCTCTATGGCGAGGAGAAGGTCGACAATGACCGTACAACGTGAGTCGCGAGGTGAAAATCGAAAATTGAGGCCGGCAGGAGCGAAGGCGAATCGTCATTTTTTGACAATTCGTAACAATTCGAAAAACGAAATTTACGTCCATCTATTTTTTTACAACATGTTTAATTTTTTACTCATTTATGCACCACTAAGAGTTTGGCAGAATTGAACCTTCATTATAGATACTATCTAAACTCTCTTTGGAAAAAAATTAGCTTTATAGAAATGATTTCACGAAAACGGTCGCTGCCTCCCAGGCTATTTCTATGTGTATGTGTGTGTATATTTATTGCTATTTATCTTTTTACAAGACGCTAAAAGTTAACTATCTCGAGTTCATATAGACGACAATTAACTTTATTTTAAATCAAAGTTCTAGCAATTCTCTTTCTTTTCTGATAAAAAAATTTCAAAGTGGCCTAAAAAATTTGTTGTTTTCAACAAAAGGTATATTTTCTGAAAGTTTGAAGCCGATCGTAATTCTTGACGTCCCTGGGCGTTAAAATGAAAAAATGGCTTTTTAGCCAGTTTATTTAATTTTGCATGATATATACATACTTAAATGACCCAAAACTAACGCAGATTTCTTGAAATTTTAATTGCGAAGATTTTGATTTTGTTGTTTGTCCCGATCGGACCTCTAGAACCGGAGATATTCACCTCTTTACCTAAATAAACGCTGTTCGAAAAACAAAATTGTTTATAAAAAAAACGCAATAGGCTTTGGAAGTCCAAAACTCAGATATATACTCCTGGTGATATCCCAGAAGGTATGATATAATTTTGGTGTTACAAAACTATACACATCAATGTCCTTTTTCGCTCCACTCTGTGACTATTGGATTATTATATTTTCAAATAAAAAATGAATGTATGTAGGAATGGTACATGTATATTGAGGTCGGAGCATAAAGAGATTTCCGATGAAATCGGTATAAGCTCTACGATTTCTACAATTTTTAAGATAAGAACCTGGAACTTTCACATATTACTCTTGAAGTAATGTATAAGAAATCGCTGTAATTAGGTATGCTAAATAATTTTTTTTAAAGTTATTAACGTTTATCTTATCCCTAATTTGACGAATTTTAGAACAAAAAATTCTTTTTTTTATTCTCTTAAAATTAAGAGGGTTAATATAATTTCTAAGGTAAATTACTTTAAAGCATCGTAAAGGACATATTTCAAGCTTTAAAAATCGCCTACAGAAATCGAATAAGGTAATTGAAACCAGAGTAATCGATGGTTGAAGTTAGTTATACATATCAAATTTTATCATTTTCTCAAAATTTTGAAATTTCGGAAGTGTACATCTTCAAAAATAAATTTTTGGAATTTTTTTCACTCACTGGATCTTTTTATACATTACTTCAAGAGTAATATGAGATAGTTCTAGGTTCTCATCTTAAACAATGTAAAAATGGTTGACCTTCTAAGTACAGAGTTCATCGGAAATCTCTTTATGTTCCGATTTCATATATGTACTATTCCTACATACATTCATTTGTTTAATTATAAGTATAATATGTTTCTTCTTTCAATTAGATCTTGTTGAGCTCAATTAGTTCAAAAGTTACAGCAAATTTGGTGTAGCGCGCCCACGACACCGCTCGCTTCGCGCGCCTTACGCATCGCCACGTTCCATTTTCGTGCGATCTGAAGCCTACATTTTTCATTGTAAAAAATAACTTCATATACATTTTTATGTAAAATTTCCCGTACTTTCGAACAGCGTTATTAGCTTTTATAAGAAAAACACATTTCAAGAGATATTTGACAATAACTGGTATTTGGCAACTATTTTGTTCAATAACAAATGACGCTCAAGGACTATTGTTGGTAACTTTTGGTATGTTGTTCCCGACATGTCAGAGATGTATTTTCAAAAGTTACCGCTTCCCGGAATTATTAAGTAATGCATATTTTCAGCCTCATTGACTCCACTAGGTATAATATGTCAATATGTTGAGTTTTTGAAAAATCCTGGTTTCATTTTTGATTGTTTGAGATATTAAATTTATTTTATTACACATTTAATTTTTTCTCAGTGTGAGAAAACGTAAAATGAAAATAATGTATGAACTTTTCTTACCTTTTTCAATGTATAATTGTAGATTTCAAAAATACATCATTAATCGAAAACACTTTCTGTCACTAATACAAAATATTATGACAAAGAAACATTTATAGAAGTGAACTATAGGTAACATAATATTCGAGCAAGAGATTTGGGTCGAAAAATAAAAAAAAAAAAGCAAAAAATATTTTTCGCGCTACATAGGATTTGAACTCTTGACCTCTAGCGTGTTAAGTATTTCTGTTGCCGCTACTCTATTTGAGGTCTGTAACTCAAAAGTTTGTACAACTGAATAAATAAATATCGGGGGAGACCTAACCTAACATTTTAACATATTTCCAGCATTGTGACAATGGGTTGCCGAGGCCAGTAGCTCTTAGACTATATTCCAGTGGCGTCGAGTGAAATAAAAATTGTAGGAATTATAGTAATTTTATTTAGATATCAACGTTGGTATGTGAGATAAAAAAAAAATATAAAGGACTTTTTGTAAGGAAATTTCACGAAGAAGACAGTGTTGCTTAAAAAAATATTTTTCGCTACGTTCAACCCTGATTAATCGTGAATTTAAAAATTCAGATATTCATAACTTTTATATAAACAAGTAGACAAGGATAATTTATCTCTGGAAAGATAGTTGGGGATTTTTCTAAGGAGATTCAAAAAGAAAATAAATAAAAATATCAACTTTTCGATTTTTTACGATTTTTTTAACATTCCATTCAGCCCCTAAGCGTCATACAGGTTTTACAGCCAAACCATCAGAAATACGGTATATATGCATATGGCCTTTTTTAAGCAGAATTTTAAGCTCTACAATTTTTATCTGAAACCTTTTTCCATATCTACCATCGTTTTCGATTTATACGCAAAAATAAACTATTTCATCCATTTTCTGCCCTTAAGGAAAGGGTGGGGCTAGTAGTGTATTAGGCTTTTTTTTTACATCTCAGCTCAATACAACTTTTCCCGTAGAGATCTCCCTCCGGACACATTTTGCGACTTAACCTACCCATTTGCTTGGTCTATATATGAAAAATGTGTTTTTACTTAAAAATCTAAAAATGCTTTTACAAATAAATATTTTTCTCCAATACTAACGAACAGTATTTACTTTACATTAAATGAATTATTTGTCCGTTTTGCTTAGACCCTTACTATTAAAAACAAATTTTCAGTTCACAGCATGGCAATACACAGAATCAATTGACAATAATAGTTTTCACTGACAAGAAAAACTAGAAGAAAGAACACTACAAAACGTTTAAATTTTGGAGGCACATTATCGATAGTTGATGGAGTAAATTGTGACGCTCACGTTTTGAAACACACTATAAGTTAATTTGTAAATTTCAATTATGTGTGCCAATACGATAAAGCGCGCGATTGTACTATTTATTATTTAAATTATAAGATACTCGTCCTAGCATTCTACGAATTTAAATTGTATCAGTTTAAATGACAAATGCTTGACCAATAGCGTGGTAGCTTTTACGACCAAGTTTAGTCAATAGTAGACGCGCCGGATCTGGCTCGGGGTGACGCTAGTGATGCGACATCGAACTGAAAATATCGATATTTTATATCGATGGTAACATCGAACCAAACTATCGTTAGATGATATGATGCCAATTATCGCTGTTCGACAAGTTGAGAAAAAAAGAATTCAGACGGCGTTATTTTCTGTACTTGAATTTCTTTTCCGTAGCGTTGCATTTTTGCCGTAGGGATGGCAACGATGTATCGATTTAAAATAAATATCAATATCTTAATCCTAAAACATGAATATATTCATATTGTTCTTTTGTTGCAATATATGGAATATATCGGTTTCAAATATCGATATTTTTTATCGAAATGGTTCAACTTGCATATTACCCTTCGCTTTTCGAAATTTTAATCGAGATGAATATTGTATTGTTGTATGGTAAGGATTCTCCCCCCCCCCCCCGCTTTCCGAAGTTATACCGAAGGGCGGAGTGTGGGGGGCCCGTATGTTAAATCTGTAATATATCGATATATGAATCATCTAATACATCACAAGACTTAGATCGATACATTCGATATATCACGATATTTCTATGTATCGATATATTTTGAATATTCCTTTACTCTTT
This sequence comes from Stenurella melanura, assembly GCA_963583905.1. NCBI lineage: Eukaryota > Metazoa > Arthropoda > Insecta > Coleoptera > Cerambycidae > Stenurella > Stenurella melanura. Next base: position 63,039,310 of record OY757311.1, read on the forward strand.
TTGGCATCTTGACATTAGCGCTAGTTGCAGATTGCGCTTAGCTATCGATATTTGCACCCGATATATTGCAACAAAGATTAATATATCGGTACATCATTGCCATCCCTAGTAATCGATAGATGGCTGCGCTAATAAAGTATTATCGACTATCGTATCAAACTCTAAAATAATGCAAATAGTGATTCAGATTTGTTTCAGTTTAATTTTAAAATACTGTTCGATATTTTTCAATTTTACTGTAATATCGATATTTTATCGATGTTTAAGAATGTGATTTATCGATGTGAAAGTATCGAACATTGTCTTCTCAACATCGATGTTTTCGATACATCGATATATATATCGCGCATCACTAGGTGACGCTGGAGAAAAATGGTGACAAGGCGGTTTGGCAGTGTAGGCTGTAAGAATTAATGCCGCCAAATATTTGTAAATATCTGTACTTAGTGATTATTAACTGCTAATAGAATCAGTAAAGTAGTTATGTATATGTATGTGTTTATTGTGCACCATTGCCCATAGCTACAGCAAGGCAATGTTTTCGTCGAATCAACTGTAAGTATACTCTTCTATTATGTACGCCTCTTGTAATGCAAATATTGCTGTTTGAAGCCGCTTGCAACCATGCACAATTATTGATGGTTTCATTACTTCATTCCACGTTTGGCCAGTAATATTTCCTATTGTATCCAGTGTTCGATTAAGACTTCTCGTACCCCATGAGAAGACTATAATGCGTGAACAAATTCGTTTGAACGTTATGGCTGCGTCCCGTTTCTTTAGACATCTCCCGTGTGTGTTGGGCATAAAAACGCAGTGTTCAACTAACGAACAAGTTTATGTGGAAATTATTAAATGTCGGGCCATTTTTTGTCATTAACATTACGTACAGTTTGTATTATTTTCCTTTTGTGTGTCTATATGTAACTTAGTTGAGCTTAATTATGTTTTCGTAAAAATTATTTGTTTATAACGCTCTGGTCAGACCGCGTTTAGTTTAGTTTCATTATTTACTTTATACGGATTCCTATTATGTACAATGAGCTTGTTCCACTATATTATTTTTATATGGTTTTTACACGTTTTATATAGTACTCGACATTCTTATTATGTACTTACTTAAAATTTCATTTTATTAACTTTTTCCGTTCTCGAGATATAAGACATTGAAATTAGTAACAGTTACAAAAATAGTGCGCCTGTTTGTGACGTCACAATACGCAACTTTGAACTCGGTAATCTAACGCGACCACTAACAACCGTTCAGTAGTAAGTAAATACATGGAATTGAAGGTCGTTTTAGGTGTCTATGGAAAGAGGAAGAGTGGCATCTTGCTCTTACACCAAAGTGAAGGAGCAAAACCGGAAATCCGGCTTGGCACGGGCGAACGAAAGATGGCTTTTCTGTTAAAAATTGAAAAACACACAATTTTCAACAATTCATAACTAATTAAATACATGTAATGGAGGTCCGTTCTAGGTCTCTATGGAAAGAACAAGATTGGTCCTTTGCCTTGATACCAAATTGTATAGGGAAATTCGGAAATTCGGCTCTGCAAGAGCGAGCAAATAATGCCTTCTTTAGATGTATTAAAACGTGACCTAGAGAATCAAAAACATCAAATCTTTAAACGCTCATATATAAGTTAATACTTGCAGTGGAGGATCGATATTGGTCTCTAATTAAAAAACAAGATTGGCATTTTATCGACATCGTAAGTGTCACAGCGGAAATCGGAATTTCGGCTAAGTCTATGGGAAAGAAAAATGGGTATTTCCTTAAAAATCGAAAATTTGGCTGTCATACATGACATTTGGTAACATTTCGCCAAATCATATATTCCCCTACAATCCCTCGACTGCCTGTTCCTAAATTTAAGAGGCGAGAGAGATAGCCGACTTTTGCGAGTTAATTACTCAAAAACTATTCAAAGAACGCCTCAGAATTTATCCTAAACAATATAGAATTAATTCCCGAATTGAATGACACCGGCCGCTTTCCGAAAAACCTCCCCCACGAAAAGCCTTTGATAGATCCTAAAAGCTTCTTTTAGATTTTATCTTTACTTTGATTGATTGACAAACTGTGTGTTCCTAGAAAAGGAAACGTAAAAGAAGGGTTCAGGTAAATTTAATCCCAAATCATACAATTATATTGAAATGAAGAGAAGAAGATATTTTCAAAAGCGGATGATAATTATTACATTTATGATTATCACTAATCTGATTATTATCCTTAAAAATATTTTAATTATTATTTTTGAATGTCTGGCAATACTTTCAATAAACTGTTATAAATACTGTTGGATCTTGATTTCCAAGGTTACTGATTTCCAAGAGTTTGTTTTCGTTTACGCCATACGCAAAAGTTCCTAAAATCATGCTCAAATGTCACTAAAATATATGACTAACAGATTGAAAGTTTAGGATCATGTAAATTGTTAAAGCATACAATTCCAATTTTGATTTCAGATATCGGATATATGAGAATTCATCTTTAGGCGGCAGTTTTGAGATACTCTTTTCCTCAAAAATGCAGAATTTGTGCCGCTACTTCTTGAATACGTGAATAAATAACAATTTCTTTGCAATTTTTCATAGGTAGTTTTAGAATGCCGTAAGTACGAAAGTTATAGGTTTAATAGAATCTATGCAAAACGAGTTAATACTTCTAAAATACTGCTACTTTGGGATATTTTGGTAGTTGGAAATTTGACAGTCCCAACCCTCTATTAATGATCTTGTTTAGCTATTAGTTAGAGGGACGGCGACCATAATGGCTGCAGCATTAGCAATGTATGAAATTCTTTTTTTTTCATGAGTTTAGGTCGCCCCCTACAACTTTGTTCTCTGAAGTAATGCTCTAGCGCTTTGCAGGGAGGCGGTGGAGCGCCTTTGATTAAAAAAAATTAACTAATTCAGAATTATTTTTAATCAAGTCTGAAAATGATTCCACAGCATCTGTAAGACCCTAAAGTCACGGAAAACCCATTTTCGAACAAGTCACCCTTTGCAAAAAAAATCCGAGCATATCAAAAAAAAAGGAAAAATTCTAAAGTATTAAGTGACATGAGTCCAAGTGGGCTTGATCAATTCGTATTGACATGGAGATTACCCGAAAAGACTTTTCTGACAAAATTGATCTCGCCAAAGTGCGGTTTTTGTTCGCAAAGTGCGCGGTTGCGCTATATCCCATGCAAATTTGAGGAAAACCCGTCCACTTCTGATACTGCAATACGATTATAAGTTCACCTACGTATTTTTTTGCGCTGGATCGATTACGCGGTGTCCCAGCTCCCCTAACCCTCAAATTTCACTCTTATCGGTCAAAAACCACCCCCGAACGCGTTTTCGCTATTTGTTACGCAGGAATGGTTCCTTTTTGTTTTTTCAATAAAAAATGTGATGAATATGCCAATACCAAGTAAGCCGGTGTTTTGAATTTTTGGAAAATACCTACGTCCAACTGTTGAATGAGAAACAGGCATTTGGGGATATCTTCGGTTAAAAATATCAGCTGTGTCCCTATTTTTTCTATTATCGCCGTAAATTAAATTAATTTTAATGTTTTCTTCTTTAGTAAGTATTTTTCAAAGGATCAACAACAGAAGAATTAGATTTTATTATAGACGTTAATAAGGCATCAAAAGCTAGCATTTGTTTTCAAAACCTGATTACCTAGCGAAAGTTATTAAATAAATCCATATTATTCACTTTTGAGGTTCTTTAAGTAAATTTAAATGGGAATTTTGAGTTTTATTTGTGTCATCTAAATTTGATTTAAATGACTTTAATCTGTCCTGTCATCCGGCACCTCCACTTTGACAGTGTTGACTGCTCCCGTGACCTGCAGTTTCTCCTGGTGGTAGTACTTGCAATCTTCCTTGCACCTTCTTCCGGATGAAATATCTGCAATTTTCTGGGGTTTCACTTTACTTCCACGTCCTGGTAGTAGTGGACTTCTCGAAATGCTTCGAAACTGGGAAATCTTTACTTCTCTCGGGGTACCATGTTCCTATCTGTCACAGTCTCTCTGGTACCAGCTTCCTCTGATTTTCCCCTCAGCTTCACGGCTTCTCCGTCCTTTACTTTCTCCAATCTTCTCCGTGGACATTCAAGCTGGATATGTCTTAATTCTCCGCACCTGTAACATTTCATACTCCGTCGTCCACTTGGCCTTCCACTACTTTGTTTATTCTGTGTCCATTCCATGTTTCCAGCATTCACATTCCTCGAGATCCGACATCGACAGTCTCGTTTGATATGCCCTGCTCTGCCGCAGGTGTAACATTTAATACCCCCGCTTGGGTTTTCTCTATTTTGTTGGTTTTCCTGTCTTCTTGGAGGATTCGATTGAGCCAGTAATTGACTGATCATTTTATTCGTTTTGAGAAGCGTGTTCAAGATGGGGTTTTGGGTTTTGGTCTCTCTCTTCTGGCTGCGATTCTTCAAGCGTCATAGCACTTGACTTTGGAGTATCCCTATAGATGGCTTCTACCTCTAGTGCATGCACCAAGGCTTCACTACTACTTTTATGTCGGGACAGCCTGAGGACTCGCCTGATCTCCTCGTCCTTTATCCCGTCTAGGAATGCCCCCACTGCCAATTGCTCTTTAAATTCTCTTGGCGCATTAGGATATGCTAAATGTGCCAGTCTTTTCACCGCAGCTTCAAATTCTTGCAGACTCTCTCCAGCTTTCTGAACGCGCAATTTCAGCTGGGTCTGGTATATTTGAGCAAGGTGTTGATCTACATATCGTAGATCTAAGGCAGCTTCTAAAACTCTAAAATTACGTTGTTGGTCCGCCGGAATTGTCTGGAGCAACTCCAACGCTTGGCCTCTTAAAGCCACGATTAATGCCTTAGCCTTCTCTTCGTCATTCCAGTTGTTTGCACTCGCTGCTGCCTCAAACTGTGTCTTGTAAGTCATCCAGGAACTTTCACCATCAAAGGAGGGAATTTTTAATCGCTGGCCTGACGATACCAGTTGCTGGTTTCCTCTATCCCTCAACTGTCTTTTAAGCTGATCAATCTCTCCTTTGACTTCTTCTTCGAACTTCTTTACTTTTAGTTCGACCTCATTAGCTTTCGTCTTTACGCTAGCCATATCTTCCTTAATCTCATTTTTTATTTCTTCAACGACTGTAAACAAGGCATTCTGTTGCGTCTCTATAGTTTTCCTTAAGTCGTCAGTTTCCTTTTGACGGCGTTTCTCCTCTTCTTGTTTCTCCTCTTGACGTCTTCGTTCTTGATCCTCAAAAATTTTTCTTAATTCTTGACGTTTTTGTTCTTTTCTTTCCTGTTCCTCTTTCTCTTCCTGGCGCTTTCTTTCCTGATCCATCATCATCTTTTGCATTTGTGCCATAAAGTCCTGCATTTGTTTTTCGGATGCCATGCTTCTGGTTGTTATCGGCATATAATTATCAACAAAATTTAATTATTACGTCACTATCGGTAATGGGACTGTCCAGAAAAAACTCAAAAAGGCACAAAAAAAGTCTTATCTAGAGTCTTTGTCACTTAACCACTAATGTCGAACAAAAATGTTCTACAATGTCTCAAAAATGCACTTGACACTATTTTCCTGTTCGAAAATAATCCTCGAACAATGTCCAGTAAATTAGTCCTCCCTGTGTTAGCACAAACTCCGAGAATACTGTCCCAGTCTTCTCAACACTTCCGAAAAATTCTCTTGTCAAAATCCCACTTCTGACATCAATGTCACGAATTTTCCACCTTTTAGGAAACACCCTGTATGAATCCGTGGGTTCTAAATAATTTTAACAAGAGATTAAACACTACTAACACTTTATTTGATCATTTACTGACTATACAATACTTGAAAATACACTTTGTTTACTTTAACCTCACTTTTTCCACTTTCCAACTTGTTCACTTTTATAAACTGTTCTTTAATAAACTTCTTCCTCTGCGCCGTTAATCGCGCCTTATATACTCTGAAATTACCTCTAGATTGAACCAGAATCTTCTTCCACCACATTCTAGACAAGTCCATGGCTCTTTCTAGAGTCTTTCCAGTCACTATTAGTAGGCATAGGCGTATCATCTCCAATTCCAAGGGGGTGTAATTCATAACACTATTTAAGCCGATTTATCGCGCAAAATTTCACAGTAAGGGTTCAGAATTACTGAAACTAGTCCACGACTGTCCTGTTGTTTTTTGTAAAAATGTGTTTTTGCCGTTACTAACTTCATTTAAAAAAAATATGCAACGTTTATATATTTTTTGCATTGAAATATTTCAAATTAACACAACTGTAAACAAAAAAATTAAAAAAAAATGAAATGTTACATACAATATGCCTCTCGGCAGCGCTGAATCATCTTGTCAGAATTTGAACTAGCAACGTCTCATTTTTCTGAAATTTATTTTTCCATAATATTTGTGTGTTTAAGAAAGCAGGGTGACAATTCCAGACATGGCACAAATGTTTTGCGAATTTGGGCCCAATAAATTAAAAAAAAATGTAATAGTAAAATGGCGAGACCTGGAGCGACAAATTTTTTTTCACGTAATCTTTGATATATAATGTGCCATCCTGCCAAGTTTCAACTTGATATTCGCTTTTTTCTATTTTTCCAAATTTGCCTTTTTTTCTCAATTTTTTTTTATATGTTGGGAAATTTTTTTGCAAAGGGCGACTTTCCCGTGACTTTGGGGTCTTACAGATGCTGTGGAATCATTTTCAGACATGAAAATTTGTTTAATATAAAGCGCTCCAGCGCCTATCAGCAAAGCGCTAGAGCATTACTTCAGAGAACAAAGAGAACAAAGTTGTAGAAGGGGACCTAAACTCCATGAAAAAAAAAATCAAACATTGCTAATGCTGCAGCGCTGTCTCTCTATCTATACCTACTACGTCCTTAATTCACATACAAAACATAGTGTTATAAGTAAGAGATATGGACGAAAAACAAGCGCTGATGGCGGGGGGGGATTGTTCTTCAATTGATGATAATGCGAATTGAAGTGGACTGTAAAAGATGCCATCTTGAAATTCGCGTATAAGCCATAAGGTTCAAAAGTTGCAATATAAATTGTATCCTCATCCTCTTTAAATTTTTAATTTTTAATTTTAACGACTTTTATATTACCGTCCTGGCAGAGTTTAGCCATATCTACCATCACTGCACCAGGATACGCACACATAGACAACACTACAACCGTTACCTCCGTCATTGCCATCAACTGTAGCTGAGATTCGAACTCAGGAGAGATAACAGCGGCTAAAGTGTTGTGCCACTTAACAGCAGCGGTCTAGCCCGCTGCTACTGTCTCGCTAACGCATTAACACGCCACTAAGCATCCATAGTGTAGCCAGGATTCGAATTTGAGATTAATCTGCTATTTTAATACGTCTTTGAAGCGAGCTATGGACATCAGCCTACATTATATTAAAATAAGTTCAATTGCCTTGACGCACAAACTTAAAGAATGTATTCTCAGTGATCAAAAGTGACGCAACGAACTACCAGAAAGAGAAGCGTGAAATTGTCTCTGACAACTGTGCGAACATCGAGTGAGAACGCTTCAGATCCTTAGTTTTACTCTATCGAATATGTATCCTCAAAATGTTAACGTTTTATATATTGTATTCTTCTGTTTGCCTTTCTTCGATCTAATTTACGTGATATTAACAGTAAATGCATATCCAATATAAACTACGAACTGTCGAAATCGTAGAGGAATTTGCTTTTTAAATTAAAATAAGTGTAACGCCTACAGTAAAAGATATAATAATGTACTTAAGGGGTTAAATAAATATGAAACTAAATCAGAACGATAAGTATAAAATATTCAAAATGTTCCGGATTAAGAGTTTCACACAAAAAGTCTTATAGCCTCAAGATGCTTAAATATAATAGTCGTTTAGATTAAACTTTCAATAGAATATGATGAAGGATTTCATCTTTCTATTCAATGGAAGTTGAGTGATCAGTTTTAATGTTATGGCGTTCTTGTAGTAGGTATAATATTATATTATCTTACCTTATAAGTAAACTCAAGTTACTATTTATTTCATAGCTTGTCGTTAATGGTACTGTAATTTGTTTTCATTTTGCCAAATTATATTTCAATAATCAAAACACATTAATATTCACATTTTTACGTGATTAAAATTTTGTCACCTGTCAAGATTGTCCATTTTAAGAAATACATCTGTTTTTATACCAGGAGGAGTAAACATGGAAGTTTCATTCACACTGCAAAAGTAACTAGAAAATACACTAAAACCTATTTGGCGTCTTGGGCAACCAACAATACACAACTACGGTGTTTTTGTGTGTATTTTATTACATTATATAATGCATCGACCTCTATGTGACCTCTAGGTATTTTATACATCATCCATACAATTTACGCAATATATAGGCACCAAGTAATTAGCCACTTTTACCTTCAGATTTATACAAAATATATAATGTGGAAACGATAAAATAGAAATTATAACCAAATAATTTATGACATGAAATTAAAGTTTTTACAATAATATGTCAAAATTTACGACTATTGCCTTGTATAAAACTGGCGAGGGCGTATCCAATCACAGATATTTGATTTAGCGCGTTAAATTTAAAACGCTCCTCCTGGTTTAAAAACAGACTATAGTTCCAAATGTTTTTATTTTTTTATGTCGCGACTAACTTCAAATCATTTCCAAAGGTAACTATGTGACACATCCTGACACCTGATGCGTGACATCATTCTTGTTTCGACGATTTAATTGCAATTAGGTATTGAGCAAGGCGGAAAGTTTAGGGGGGAACAAGTGGTTACGTACCTAGTGATCTCCCTAATAAGCCAATTTCAACATTCTTCAACAATCCTGTATAGTGGCGAGCTAGGTTTAACCTCAGACGAACTACAACCTCAGCAAAACAAAAAAAAAATACTAAAATGTAGTTTGTGATGTCTGGAAGATGATATTATTTTGCAAAAAGAATTCTCGGTGGAAATTGCAAAAAAAATTGCGAAAAGTCATGAAATACGGTTTATCGAGTTTTAAAGGAAAAGTTGAATTTATTAGAAAAAAGTGTTCAGGTAAAAAATGCGCCATAAAAAAATGAACAAAATGAGCCCTGGTGGAATTCAATTGGCCTATTCGTTCCCTCGCAAATTGCAAAAAACCACTAAAATTGCACGTTTCTTGAAAAATTCATAACTCCGGTTCAAATACATATTAAATGCTGAAATGCACACTCGGAATTTTAGTAGTTCTTAACCTACCCTCAGAGCCGGATTAAGGCAATATAGGCAGCTGCCTAGGGGCGCCGGCGATGAACAAAAGAAGACAACACACTTTTATACTTGAAAATTATCATAAAAAAATTAAAATTTTCTTAAAATCTATTATTTTTTTTCTGTCTGGTATAGATTTGGTCACAGAAGTGGGTCGAATGCCGGACCACCTTAAATAGAAGCCTACCGGGCGATTGTTTCAATCCGCGTTGTTTGACTTTTTTTCAACTCGCTCTATCATAATTTTTCATCGGTCTGTGTGAAACTTTGTAGAAATGATCCTTAAACACAATATAACAATACTGTAGATCGACATTTGTCGAAACTTGAAACTCTTTCGATACTTTTTTCCCGAGAAACACAGAAAACGTGGAATTTTTCGGCTATTTGTTTACATTAAAATAACTGTAGGCACTTAATGTTTTTCTACATTCCCCGTAATCAAATGGCATCGTTAGAGTCTAGGGAATCGTTTGTCAATTCATGTAAACATAAACGATTGATTTTCATTGATTTCGAGAGGGAAATTTTTTTGGTCTTTATTTTTTATCTCGAAACCAAATAATTGGCTATATGCTCATATTTTTTATTTCTTATTTTGATGAACATTTTCTTCCGAAATATTTTTCGGTGATTTTTCAAGATTTCCCTGGGAGAGCGCTCTGCGAACAACAAGTTATTGCACGGGGCACTTCAATCATCATGACTTAACTAGTGCATTTAATTAGTTCCCCATCCACATAGTGGATTGGAAGTATAATCGTAAAAAAAAATCTTAATAAAATAGGTTTAGAATGTCATGACATGCCGAGATTTTAATTATGAGCGAAAGAAAAATTTATGTCTGTCGTCTGTAACTTTTTTTTTTTACTGATATACATAGTTTCGCCAGCAAGAAATCCAGAAAACGTACACAATAGTTATTTATGATACAAGTGGTAAAAATATGTTTCATTTAATCGTAAATAACAATTATACCTACTTCCTACTTGTTTAACTTTTTCCATTTAAAGTTTTTTTTTTCGTTTGTTTATGTTGGTTGTATATTGTTTTTTTATATTGTATTATTTTATATTATAAACAAAAACTTTAATAAAATTTTAAAAGTTTTGTAATGTAATAGGAGGGGGGGGGGCGCTATAATATAGTTGCCTATAGGCGAAAAAAGTCATAATTCAGCTCTGCCTACCCTCAAAATTTCAATTGAAAATACCGTGTAGATTTTACAAACCGCTACTTTTTCCAGTCCCAGTTTTCTGGTTCTGTTTTTCCAAATTTACTCTACAACGTGCGTAAAGTCGATTGGAAGCATGCGAAAAGCGCGATCGAAAATCGTCAATTTCAGCGCTGTGGAAGCACCAAAGAGTGGGGGTAGCCGAGTTCCCCTTCGCTCGCGCTATCCCCACTCATCGCCGGTCCACCATCTTGTCATCTTGCTGTCTTGCTCACTCTTACTATTCTGGATACATGGAAAGAGACGTCCAGGGAAATATAGTGTTCTTGCCTCTTACCTCCTGTCTTCTTGTATATCAGCGTATGTGCAGAAGATATGAAAATATTGGGCAAAGATTGCATAGTGGATATACCATTCTTTGGAAGGTATGTATAGTAGTCGATTTCTTTTCTGTAATTTAGCTGTAAGAACATTCCTAGCACTTATTTATATGACTATTTTATTTAGTTGTGAAGACTAAATAATCTCTTTAGCAGTTTTAATAAAATAAAATAAATTTTGCAGAGCAGTAATGCAACAGTAATAAAACAAAATTGTAGTATCGTTTTAAATTTATAGAGCAACTTTGTCAGTTGGGACCTTATACCTAAACCCAGCAGTTTCGGAGATATTTGACATTTAATACAAAATTTGACAGGTGCAGTGATTTACAATAATGTTACTAACTTTCTAGACTAAGCATATTAGGAAAAAAATGGGGGTTCAGATGAAAGTTTTGCCCTCATGTTTATGGATCTATGGTGCAGGCAAAAATTTGACCCGGAACTTTGTTTTTTTTTGGCATGTTTTGCCCAAATATTGGCACTCTTTTCAGTTTTTGGCCTATATCTCAAAAAAGAAGCGTTTTTTCGATAAGCCCACCCTATACAAAATGAAAGTAGACAACATCTCCTAAATTTTTCATTTATAACGTTTTTTTTGGAAGACTAACCTTTCCGCCGCTAGAGCGCAGCAAAAATATTACCATATCTAGTGATTGAAATTCACCGTTTTCGCGGAAATCGCCCTCAGGTTGCTACGATACTTAACTGTTGATCGACTGATCGTAAATGATTTATAATGAACACTTGTGTTATATGGGTTGTCATGAAATGGAAAATGGTTTAAGAAGAGGAATCAAATCTGCTCTATGCAAAGCATTTGTACCCACACAAAACAAGTTCAGCGGAAAAGTGCAATGTTATCGATGGTGGGTTCTTATTATATAAAGTTATCTGACCCGAGAATCAATCCCTCTCTGCAATATGCAACAGGTATGTTCACTACGTCATTAATAGGTATATCTATGGGCCACAGATGGTAATTGTCTTCGATGGATATCCTGAAGGTACGAAAGGTGGAACAAAACGTGCAGAACGGTTGAAGAGGTTTATGAAAACGATTTCCGCTGGCATTCTTTTCGATGAGAACATGATACCGACCATCAAGAAAGAAAAATTCCTGGCCAATACGAACAATACAAGAAAATTGATTTCCATGACCATAGCCAAGTTACACTCTCAAAGAATGACATGGAGACAGGCCACAGAACATGCCAACACCATGATTGTGAGCGAAGCCCTGTCTTTGGCTGAACGTACAGAGACTCTCTGGTGGTAGTTGGAGTGGACACCGACCTGTTGGTCACCCTCACGGGTCTTTGCCAACGAGAAAACGTATTCTCCCTGAAACCAGAAAAGGCAAACGTTCCTCCAACCACCTTACTCTCCTGTGCACGCTCTGCAAAACAAAACCATTAAAGAACACATTATGTTTCTTCACGCAATGAGTAGGTGTGATACGACCTCAGCACCTTACAACCAAGGAAAATTGAAAGTTGTGAAAACTCTCACCAAAAATCCCCACCTTGCCGATATTGTAAGTGTGTTTAAAAACCATGAGGCAACTCCAGAAAACATTGCAGTAGCAGGGGAGAAATTCCTGGTTACCGTGTACGACTACACAGGAAGGACTGAACCGTGGATAAACCGTCTGAGGTACATTAATTATAAAAAGGTAGCTTTCAAGACCTCATCAAAAACAGCTGCACCGGAAAATGCCGAAGATTGGAGTTGGAAACGAGCAACAAATTGCCTGGAACCGATCACCTCTCTACAAGCCCCTGCTCCTCCCGAACTGCTGGGTCTGGTGACATGCAGATGCGTGAAGACCTGCGCAAAAAAATGTATTTGCAAAAAAGCAGGCCTCCATTGCATCAATCTATGCATCAACTGTGAGAGGTCCGGCAACAACGTGACAATCGAGACAGATCTCACAAATACCTTGAGGACGGACCATTCGACGTCGAAGTACAGGCCGAAGTGGACTTCACCTTCTCCCCGGTTGTTGACACCATCGAAGAAAGTGTGGACAAGGAGGACGAAGGTATGTAACATTTCCTTCCCCAAAAACGACCAATCACACACTTGGAGCATAAATGTACCTGTCTGAAGTAGTTAATATGAATGTACAAGCTGACCCATATCTTCTGTTTGTTGCAGACCCCCCACCACCTCCTTTATCAATAAATCCATGAAATAACATCTCCTGTTTGTTCCAGATGATTAAGGCAGTCCAATTTATGAAGGCAGTGACATTCATCATTCGTAACATCTATCATTATAATAGTATGAGTATATATTATATTACTGTATTATACACTGTACATAACTACTTTAGTAATAACTGCATTTCATTCGTTTGTCTCCATTTTAACCTCCCCGCAATAAAATTGTGGGAGTTACTAAAATTGGTCCAAAATCGAAAATTGAGATAACATCAAATCTTTACGTTTTGAGGTCCCAGGAATCCAAAAAGTGATTTTTGAAAAATGTCTGTGGGTGTGTAATGGTGTGTATGTGTGTGTGCGGGTGATCGTGTGTGTGTGTATGTGTGTTAGCACGATAGCAGCGAAACTACTGGACGGATTTGGATGAAACTTTGCAAGAGGGCTTATTTAGTACTCTTTTGCCTTTTAATTTACTTTTTGTAAAAGGAGTTGGTGTTTGTTAATAATTTTTTGTAATCCTACCTGACCTCACTCCGTCCAACTTTACAAGTACTGTGGTATTTCTGACTGCAGATGTTCGGCTGGCTCCAAACATGGGTGTCGGGTGGGACAGATTGTTCTTAAATTTTTAATGTGTTTTTGTTTGTGTCGACTTACAAATCAAGAGATCGACGGTTTGATCCCAACACAGTGCTGTTTTTTTTTCTTTCCTTTTTCATTATAAACTTTATTAATAATTGCGGAAAATGTTACATGATTAAATATCATCATATATTAGGTGTTTATAATTATTCAGAGTTTGAGGATTGGTCACTAGTTTTAAATGAAATATAAATAATTCTATTGCTGTTTTGGCGGTGAACACATACGACGTCGTAAATTAGATAAATATAGGTGTGTCATATTACAATAATATATTTGATTTAAAGGCATGTCATGACGGCTGATTTGAATTGACTATCAGAGCTCGTAGCATTTGCTACTGCTACGAATCAAATTACAGTTAAAAAGTAGCAGACTGCTGTTTAGCAGCCCATCACTAATTTCAACCGGGTGGGGAGGTTCCAGCTTTTTTTCAATTACTTTCCCTATATTCATTATTCATGTAAGGTATACTGGGTCCGGGAATGTGGCTCTTTTTGACGCGCTCTAGCGGCGGAACGGTTAGTCTTACAAAAAAGTAATATATAAAAAATGCAGGAAACTTTGTCTACTTTGATTTTATTTGAAATGGGCTTGTCGAAAAAACGCGTTCTTTCTGAGATATAGGCCAAGAACTGAGGAAAGTGCGAAACTTTGGGCAAAAGGTGCCAAAAAAACAAAGTTCCGGGCCAAATATTTGCCTGCAAACTTCAAATTCGCATTCAGCGTCCCAAAAAACATGGAGGGTGAGAAAATAAAAACTATAGCAAAACTTTCCACTAGGAATTCTAATATACCGAGCCTATTCTTCATGTAGGAGATCCTTATTTGCTCTTTGGCACGTAGAAAGAACACAAGATGAGGTAGTCTTTACAATAAAAATAAATTCCATAATAGTATACCAAGTGTTCAATTTTCACGTTACATTTAGTCAAATTCAAACCTCAAATTCATTCTTATTTCAAATGGAACACCCTGTATTTTTTACATTAAATTATGTAAAATTAAATTCCTTTTTGTCTAGTATAGGCATTGTAGTGGTTAAAGTTATAACTTTTTGAAATATTGGCGATTTTCTGATACGTGCTTCTCTTGCCACTCTCTGCGCTGTAGTTCGAGAATGGTTGACAATACGAAAAGTGCTTGAAAGAAAAATTGTAGATAATGTTATTATCTACTTATACCTATCTATCGATCTAGTTTTATAATAGCCTTAAATGACGTATTTCGCATAGGAAGCGAGATCATTGCGAAAATCCTATTTTCATGACCTTGAATATCTCTATACGCAGACACGAGATTATATAAGACTTCCACCAATCATCAGAATGCCAAAACAAAGGTTTATGCAAATTTACAGCTTATTCCCTCCCATTCCGAGGTTTGCCCCTGATTTTTTTCTTATTTTCCTGGAGTAGTACTAAAAGTCGTGAAACTAATTACATATTTTTAAATCTAGGTAGGTGTAAAAAAGTAGAAGGTATTAAGAATGTGTTTGCACGCCACAGTAAATTCGTATATAGAAAAAGCGAACTAATGGTTATGCCGATATAATAGGAATCATAAATTGGCTAGCTATAAGTAGTGATTTCATCATCAGTTGTTGGCAACAGAATTGTGCAGGGCCGTACGGACACTATTGGAAGCCTTGACTAGATTTACAGCAGTGAATAAAAAATGATTCAGTTCCTATTAAACTTTTGAAATAGGATTTGATGATATCAAATAATTAAACAATTCGTGGTTACGTTAGGCGGTAGCCACCGCAACTATCTACAAAATCTAATAACGCAGTAATAGTTTCAATTATTGTTAGATATTGTTTTTTGTGATTTTCTTTTTCAAATTTTAATGGTTATTCATCGATTTTCGTGTGTAGGTGTTTTTTGTGGCATTTCACTTTCAATGTAAAAATGGTCATCATCTGGTGACAAAAATTTATGTTTTAGGAAAAATCTGAAAAAATTAGGGGTGGTACTCAGTAAGGGGAGAGAAATCGAATGTCGCGCACCGGAGTTCTCCATCTGCGTTCTTTCTTCGGGTATGGTCCTCGGAAAATAGAACAGTTTCACTTCTTTCGTGTGTAGGTGTTTATCATGGAATTTCACTTTCGTTATGAAAGTGGTCATCATCGGGCGACAAATTTTCGATGTTTTAGGAAAATTCTGAAAAAAATCAGCGGTACGCAGTAAGGGGAAAAAATCGAATAGCGCACAGTGGCGTTCTCCGTCTGCATTCTTTATGTGGATAGGGCCCTCGGAAAGTGAAAAAATGTCATATTTTTCGTGTGTAGGTGTTTTTCGTGGCATTTCACTTTCGGTATGAAAGTGGTCATCTTCGGGCGACAAAATTTCGATGTTTTAGAAAAAATCTGAAAAATATCAGGGGTATACAATAATGGGAGACAAATCGAATAGCACTCAGTGGCGTTCCCGTCTGCGTTCTTTATGTGGATGGGGCCCTCGGAAAGTGAAAAAATGTCACATTTTTCGTATGTAGGTGTTTTTCGTGGCATTTCACTTTGGGTATGAAAGTGGTCATCATCGGGCGACAAAAAATATATGTTTTAGGAAAAATCTGAAAAAAAAACAGGGGTACAGAGCAAGGAGAAATAAATCGAATAGCGTGCAGTGGCGTTCTCAGCCTGCGTTCTTTATGTGGATAGGGCCCTCGGAAAGTAAAAAAAATGTCACATTTTTCGTGTAGGTGTTTTTCGTGACATTTCACTTTCGGTATGAAAGTGGTCATCATCGGGCGACAAAATTTCCATGTTTTAGGAAAAATCTGAAAAAAATCAGAGGTACGCAGTAAGGGGAGACAAATCGAATAGAGCACAGTGGCGTTCTCTTTCTGTGTTCTTTATGTAGGTAGGACCCTCGGAACGTGAAAGAATGTTACATTTTTCATGAGTAGGTGTTTTTTGTTACATTTCATTTTTGGAATGACAGTGGTTATCGTCGGGTAACAAAATTTCGACGTTTCAGAAAAAATCTAAACAAACTCAGGAGGACGTAGGAAGGTGAGAGAAATGGAATGGCGCAAAGCGCAGCTCTGTGCCTCGTTTCGTTCTCGGTGGAAGCGGTGAAAAACTTCGATTTTCATTCTTCGCTAACTTTGAGCGGCCGTATCTCGGAAACGAAGGACCGCAGCGACTTTCGGTTTGCGCCACTCGATTTCTCGTTTGGTTTTAAATAGCTAAATATGCCATCGAGCTCGTAAGATTTTTTGTTTGGGAGAATTGGTCCTCGAAGCTGGACTCACTTTAGCGGTCCATATCTCACGCAAAAATTACCGGAAAATCATCGGATTGGAAATTTAATCAGCAATCAATTAAGCGTACAAGAGGGATCAATTTTCTAGAAAAAGTTACAACGACTATATTGCAGTGGCGTTGAGTGAAATAAAAATCGTAGGAATTGTAGTAATTATATCTGGATATCAACGTTGGCATGCGTGAGAAAAAAAACTGTAATGGAATTTTTTTAAAGAAATTTCATTAAGAGGTCAGTGTTGCTTGAAAAAAATTAAAGTAAAGCGTTTAGCCCTGAAAAGTCGTGAATTTAAAAATTCAGATGTTTATAACTTCTATCTAAACAAACAGAGGAACTTTATCTCTGCAAAGAAAGTTGAAATTATTTTAAGGGGATTCAGAAAAGAAATAACAAAAAGCATCAACTTTTCGATTTTAAACGATTTTTTTATTATTCCATTCATCCCCTAAAAGTCAGACAGATCTTACAGCCAAACAATCAGAAATAGGATGTAAACGCATGTGACCTTTCGTAAGCCAAATTATTAGCTCTACATTTTTCTATCTGAAACCTTTTCCATATCTCTCATCGTTCTCGATTTATACGCAAAAATAAACAATTTCATCCTTTTTGTACCCTTAAGGAAAGTGTAGGACTAACAATATATTAGACTTTTTATTTTACATCTCAGCTCAATACAACTTTTCCTGTAGAGATCCCCTCCGGTCACATTTTTGCGATTTAACCTACCTATTTGGACTAGTAACTAGGTAGGCGAGAGAAATGGAATGGCGTAAACCGCAGCTCTTTATCTCGTTTAGTTCTCGAGATATGACCTCGGGAAGAGGTGAGAAACTTCGATTTTTACCTTCCGGACTCTTTGAGCGGCCGTATCTCGGAAACTAAGGATCGCTTCCCGCGATCGTATCTCGAAAACGAAACGAGATAAAGAGTGGTTTGCGCCATTCGATTTCTCTCACCTTCATCTTCACCTACCCCTACCCACACCGAAAGTAAAATATCACGAAAAACTCGTAAACACGGAAGATTTGACATTTTCCATCGGGAAACTGTTTCGAAGGCCCCTATTCAGAGAAATAGCACAGATGGAAAACTTCGGTGTCCACTATTCGATTTTGCTCCGCTTACTGCGTATCCCTGTTTTTTTTTTAGATTTCTCCTAAAACATCGAATTGTTTGTCACCCGATGATGGTAACTTTCACACCGAAAGAAAAATTCAACGAAAAACACCTAAACATGGAAAATGTGACAAATTTTTAAATTTCTGAAGGCCCTATTCAGAAGAAGAACGCAGATGGAACACTCAGGTGTCCGCCAATCGATTTCTCTCGTCTTCCTACGCACTGCGGGTGCGAACTTTTGCAGGCTTTTCCTTAAACATCAAATTTTCGTCACTTGATGATGATCACTTTCACGCCGAAAGTGAAATATCACGAAAACACATACACACGACAAGCAATGAATAACCATAAAATTGTAATGTTTGAAAAAGGAAATTACAAAAACCAGAGGAAAACAATGGAAAGACATTTTGCGTGCTTGAGGAAATGAGAAAATCGGAATTCTTCAAAACAATATTTCTGTACTGCTAGTTTAGTTATCATTTTCAAAGACTAACGTGTCATTTTTGCTCCCAGAAAAAATGTAAGCTCTCCTTCGGGGAGTAAGAGACATTTTACTCTTTCAAAATAATAATTGATTATCTACAATCTACACTATTAGAGTGTATGCAAAGATAGTTTGTCTATATGCCACAAGATCAAAGTTCTTTTTAATCCCGCGTGGCATTGATTTTTCACAATCTGGATTACAAATAGGTACTTTTACTCCATATAAAAATTACTTTTTACAGTAATGATATGTTATTATTAGATATGCTCCTGATTTATCAGCAATATTACTAACAAAAAGTTATTGAAAATGTAGAATAAACTATAGCCCGGGAGGCAGCGACTGAAATCATTTCTATAAAGCTAGATTTTTTTCCAAAGAGAGTTTAGATAGCATCTATAATGAAGGTGCAATTCTACCAAACTCTTGGTGGTGCTAATGGGTAAAAAATTAAAGAAAAAAACAGATGGACGAAAATTTCGTTTTTGGAATTGTCACGAATTGTCAAAAAATGACGATTCGCCTTCGCTCCTGCCGCCCTCAATTTTCGATTTTCACCTCTCGATTCTCGTTGTACGGTCATCGCCGGTCTTCTCCTCGCCATCGAGACATAGAACAGGTCTCCGATCGCCGTATTTATTCAGTTCTTACGTTTGAAAAATTGACTTACGGTAGTGCTAATTGGCGACTATTTTTAAGTGGTTTCCCGAGTTCGAATCCCGCCCAGGGATACTTTTTTTTTTCGTTTTCCATTTTTTTAGCAGATATTTTTTATTCTATAATTGCTATTCGCTCCGTTCTATTGCATTTCTCTGAAAAGTTTTGCATTTTCCGCCGCGAAATATTAATCTGCACTATTTCGATTAAAAATTAGAAATTTCCTTACTAAAATAATATAACATAATGGAGTAAATAAAAGCTTATTAACAGATCTATAAAAATACTGTCTGTTCATTAATACTAATGAGGAATATAATTGTCGTGATTTGACTACGTATTGCCGTTTTTGCAATGTCTACCAAAGATTTAGCCACCCGGAAGTAGAATGTGATTTTTGATCCAAATAGAGCATCTTAATATTCCGCGGCGGAAAATGCAAAACTTCTCCGAAAAATGCAATAGAACGGAGCAAATCGCAATTATAGAATCAAAAATATGTGCCAAAAAATTGAAAATGAAAAAAAATATATCCTCGGGCGGGATTCGAACTCGGGAAACCACTTAAAAATAGTCGCCTATTGGCACGACCGCAAGTCACTTTTTCAAACGTAAGAACTGAACAAATACGGCAATCGGAGACCCGTTCTATATCTCGATGGCGAGGAGAAGGTCGGCAATGACCGTACAACATGAATCGCGAGGTGAAAATCGAAAATTGGGGCCGGCAGGAGCGAAGGCGAATCATCATTTCTTGACAATTCGTGACAATTCGAAAAACGAAATTTTAAATATTTAATTTTTTACTCATTTATGCATAACTGAGAGTTTGGTAGAATTGCGCCTTCATTATAGATACTATCTAAACTCTCTTTAAAAAAAATCTAGCTTTATAGATATTAACGCGAAAAATCTGTCGCTGCCTCCCGGGCTACTAGAAATGTAACAATTCAATTGGTAAGTAAATTTAAATTATTTTAAGCTATATTTCAAATGGTAGAGAAAACAAAAAGTTCGACCCTGCAGTTTTTAGTGATTTGAAGCATAGTTGGTACTTCGAATAGCTACTGCTTCGCCCTCTATTAGTAAACCGTCCAATTAAATTGGCAAAATTGAATACATTTTTTCTAACATATTAATCTCCCTTAGGAGCAAATATTATGCCGAGTTTTAACTTTTTTTTACATTTAATATATTTATTCTAGTACGTATCATATTTTATTTGAATATTTGAGGCCCATTAAAGAATATAAAATAATTAATGGTGAATTACGGACGATTCAGTGGCACGTTCGCCTGTAATAATCCAAAGGAAATATTTAATTTGATTTAGTTTTCAAATATAAAATATGATACGTACTAGATTTAAGTTAACTAGTTCTAATATTTAAATCAAATTCGATTTTTGTTGGTTTGTTTTTGAGAACAATATGTTGAAAGATTTACGACTGTGAACGCGGTATTTTGACATTGATAACACAGCCTTAAATTGTCAAAATATATATATTTATTTATGAAAATATGTATTCAAAACTTTGTGGTGGAAATAAAAGGAGAGGAATGGAAAAAATATATCTATAACAGCAACTACATTCATTTTATTTAAAAATTTAGGAGATCTATAACAACACGGGTATGAGGTACATTTTCAATTACAATTTATAATTCGCTTGTTGGGGCATCTGTTGATACATAATTGACTAAAAGTCTTAATTGATAGAAGCACTTATAAATATGCAGAGAAATGAATTCACAATATAATTGATCAAAAGATAATAATTTTAGGCTCAGTAAAATGATGTTGTAATGTAAAAATTTGAATGCAGATCTGCTTTGAAAAAATTAGCTACACTTAAATGTTTTTTTTTTACAACAGCTTGATTAAATTTTTACTTAACATCATCAAAATCACAATTTAAATAATTTATAAAAAAATACAAATCAATTTTCAACAAAAAATATCACTAATAACAATCTACTTATTGTCACTATCGTCATCTACTTTAATTTATTAATAAATAGTAATAATAACAAAACATCATAACAAAAATGATATGGTAGTATCTTTTATTGCTATAAACATATAGTAAATATAAAAATAAAAGCACAGCGAAGAATACAGCTAATAATGTTTAATACTGACTTCATTATTTCCCAAATTTTCCTCACAATCCATTCCATTCAGCACATTCATTACTTAATAAAATAATGATTAGCCACAAAAAAATATATAAAAAGTCCAGTAATTATAACTAATGGAAAATGAATGCAACAAAATAAGTTCTACAACGAACCATAAATTAAAAAAAACATATTAACATTTTGTACTTGTAAACGAACAAATACAAAATATTAATAACAAAGTCCTATTAAATTTAAAATTACCTTTATTACTTTAAATTGCTTAAAAAAATATAGAATTATTTCTTATTATATCCTAGTAGATATTCAGCTACTCCTAAGTAGTAGACGGTTTGGGCAATTCCAAATAATGGCGCTATTACTATCATTCGACAAGCTCCACCTTTAAAGAATGCAGTAGGGCCTTCGTATTTTAAAATATTTCTGAAAAAAAAAATCTCCATTACTAATTAGTATTAAAATATTAATTGTTTCAAATAATTTTACTATACAATATAGTCTAAAAGTTGTAAACAAATGGAAACGGTGTTCATCAAAGATGTTCTTGCTCTGTGTAGCTAGAAATTAAAAAAAATACAAGTACACTGAATAAAAAAGTCTATAACTGGAAATTATTTTCGGCGAGCCAAGACAATATTACAGGATCAAGTACCTTTCTTTTAAATGGAATGCTATGTATATCAGTACATTTCTTGAGCCCCTTTATATTAGACTCCTTGCACTCCTATATTTATATTGACTATCTACCAACCACTTGAATGTAGTTAATTTTTTTGTTGAAATAATGCCATCTGTAGATGCATATTGAAAAGATCACTACAGTCACAATCATTAGATTGTAAGAAAAAAATATGTAAATACCAGTTACGAGATATCTAATTAATGTGTTTGAATCATTTCCACTTTCGAAAAATATACAGGGTGGCCAAAAATGATTTTTCAATTTAGATCTGTTTGAATTGAATATTCTCATATTCTTCAAATGGGACACCCTTTATATTTTTCGACGATGTGATGTAGAAATGAAAAACGAACATTATTTGCATGTACATCCCTATGGCTATTTGTAACCATTTTCGCTTTATTGAGCAATAGGTACAAAATTCAAAAATAAGCTAAAAAAATAGAGGTTCCTTGAAATAGTTCAACAAAAAAAATTATAACAAGTGTTCCACATGTTGCCCATTTTGATTATTCTATCTGTTATTTTTCTTAGTCTCATAATTGTGACGGTAGTGAATTTCTATATGCATCTGCAGATGGTATTCTTTCAACAAAAAAATTATATCCAAGTGGTTGGGAGATAGTCAATAATAATATAGCGTAACGCGTCATTTTTTTATCTACTCGATGATAAGAGTAATTTAACTAAAATACTGCTTTTATTTAATATTTTGTTCTAAAAGTACCTTAAGCCTACCCCGCTAGAAATCCATACGAATGAATAATTAGATCCATTGCTTGTAGAGCAATGGTCAATTTATAAATAACCAATCAAAAACGATCCTGCCAAAAACCATCAGTACGGGGTAATCGAGTAGGAAACAGAATTCAAGGTAGGAACTTCAATAAAAACGTTGGTTATTGAGAGATTGTCGCTCTGATTTAAAAAAGTCTATAACTGCGTTCATCCAACTGCTTTAGTAAGTTGATATCTAGAATTAATGTTATCAATAGTTAACGAGTTATCTAGCGAAGTAGTGTAGTTCCAAATTACAGAAGAATTATACTGTAAGTACGCTATAAATTTTCTACTTCGTTTTCTTGCATTTTAAATGGCTGACGCCATAATGTATTTCATTAGTAATGATCTTGTAGTCCCTGGATGTTTGGTAACCAGAATTATAATTTCCGGACCTTGCATCCTGTTATTAACATTTCGTCGAAATCGTCGCGAGTGTTCGAATTTGCACCTCGGCGTGTCCTCAAATAAATTTCTTTCATGGTGTGCGAAAATATATGTTAGTTCGACAACTAACATCTCGAATATTAACTTGTCGGTTTCCTTTTGTAACTAGTTTATAGATTTTGATATTGTCGTAAAAATTGTTATCTTTTAACTCTTCTTTCTATAATAGTAAAACATTCATTTTACGTGGAACTGGCCAAACGCGAATGCTTGAGTATATATTTTGCATTTCCATCTAATAATCTTTTTTGTAAATGTATTTATTATTTGTGCTATATTGTTTTTTTTTGTATATTAAACGAAAGTATTTTTGTTCAACTACCCCCGAAAGTCTCATGCTTAGTCAATAAATAGAGTAATTTGTATTTGTTCGTTTTATTTATTATTAATCTAAGATATAATTAGTTAGCAATTTTCTTTTGCTTTTATCCCAGAGAGGCTTAAAATCCCTTTTAAGTTTCAATAGTAGTGAAAGGAGTCTGGAAACAGGCTTTGAAAAATGTACTGCTATACATAGCATTCCATAAAGAAGAGGCACTTGATCTTGTAATATTGTTTTGGCTCACCCTGTATATTCAAAAATAATTTTAGAGTTTTTTTTATCTAGTTTACTTGTATTTTTGTTTTTTATTTCCAGCTATTATTGCTACATTGCCCTACCCTGTATATTTGTATTAGTACGGGTGTTTTTTCCAGTAAATCAAATTATGTAAAGTTACCTCAAGAGTAGATTACTGTTATTATTTAAGACATAGAAAATATTTAGTTTGAAATAACCTCAATTTATAAGCTATGTTCAAATACCGAGTGTAATACGATCAAGGCATACCCCCTTTTTTCTCCTAGTTTTGAAGATGAATGATTGAAATTCGGACCATACTATATGTAAGGGCTCCTTCCTTACTACCTACTAACCTAACCTAAAGAAATCTTAGAAAAGAATTTGTGAAAAAATATATTAATCGTTACAAAATTAAAGAAAAAAAAAACTCAGCGGGAGTAGGAGTTTGATCCCGGGACCTTGTAAGCGAGAACATTACCTATGCGCCAACCATCCGGCTGACGATAACACTAGGGCAAGGAATAAATAGTCAAACAAATGATATCACGTTTTGCGCATGGTCGAAGCTCCGGACTCTCGGTGTACCTAGACGCTCCTATATTTATTTAACTCGCAACAGATAATAATCTCTCTTTACGCATATGCGTGTATACCTTAAGCGTTAATCTAATACAATGCTTCATTACAAATGATACAATTTCAGCTTGGGACCGGTGCGGTGGACCCGCGTCCCCACTCTTTGGACTGTCAGGACCGGCCCTAACACCATATACTTAATGAACGACACTTTTTCAGATATAAATGAGTTTTTTCACTTCAGTTTCGGTTTCCCCGAAAGTGGCAATAATTTGTCATTTTCAAATGTATTTTATTGCATTTTTGAAATCTGTAAGTGACATTTCAAACGTCAATATTTATTTTAATTTAATTTTTAGTTTTCCACTTATGTGTGCCATAACTGTTTAGATTTATTCTATTTGAGCTGCGTAATGGTGGAAAAATCGAAATCCCGTCGAAAATATTAAATTATATGACTTATGAGCAATTAAAGTCCATGGAAATGGTTTTTGGGACAAAACACATTTTTTTCAAATGGAACCATATTGGTACCCCAACAACTAAATCTGTTTTATAATTTAAATGTTCTACGATTATTATAGCCTTCGCAAATACAAAACAAAGAGTATTGTTAGCAGTTCACACTGTAGAAGCCCCCAGATTATCCGAACGATAGAGGCTGCTTAATAAAATAAACAATAAGGGACTTGCCTGTCTGGACACTAAGATTATTCAATCTTCTTCATGCTAGCCTGGCGACACAGTAATCAGATTAAAAAAATTAATATCACTGTGTTGGTCATCGAATTCTGAACAACTTTCAAAATGTTCGTCCGTCTGCCTGTCCGTCCGTCCGTCACGGTTTTTTAAAATATTTCGTATTAGTCTCAAGACGTACAGATCTGATCGATGTTGGACTAATTGTAGTAATCTTCTCATTTTTATGGATATGAAGGTTAAAATTAACGAGATGTAAAGAATTAGTTGTGCTACTTGTGCAATAAAAAATATTAATAGCTCCTTATTTGTGATAACAAATCCAGTAAGGTTAATTTTGCACCAGACCTAATTTTAATTCATAGCCTGTTTGGGCCGACTGAAGGCACGGACGTCTAATATCATAGGACCATGATGGGATTACTTAATTAGTTACTAATTTATTACATGATATCTAAAATATCTTAAATATCGTACAAAAACATTTGTTCCACACATTATAATCATAATTAATTTGTAATATATACTTACACAAAGGCATTCCCTACTCCAGAATATGACCTTTCGCCTTCTGCCTTTGTAAGAGCTTGCAGTCGTGTTTTGATTACATCAAAGGGATTCACGGCCAAGGCCGCAAAAGAACCTGCCGCGCACCCAGACAGAAATGAACACCAAAATACTGCTTCACCTAAAAATAACACAGTCATTACGGTATGAATCAATGAACTACGCGGTTTTTACGTATGAATACTTTTGGATTAAAAATACGCAATACGTACATAGTTCTAAAAAAAACTTGAACGTAATGTTTCACGTTTGTTGAATGGACATTAAAATTAGCGGTCGTCAACTCTTACCCGATCCGTCGCTCTTTCTAGGTCCTAAGTCGTTTAGAGTAGCAAATAAGGGAAAATATATCACAGAAAATGAAACGTCCCTCAACATCGTAGCGCCGGTTCCCTTATATAAACCAAGAACACCATGCTGTCGAAGTAAACCTAGAGCCAGTTCCGTCGCTGAGGTCCTTTGGACTGTTTTACCCACTAGAACGTATAAAGAAGGCACATTTTTAATCAATAATCATATATTCTAACTAAATAGCATAATACAACAATATAATCTCGGTGGCGGCAAAATTAAGTAGATTTAATACATACTATACATTTATAGTACAGGAACCAGCGTGTAATTACCTGACACATAAATAGGTATCATTTGTAACTTCAACTCCGCCTCATCCCTTAAACGGACAGAAAACCGCCCCTCACTCACCAGAAAGCATGCTATCCAGGATTTACAGATTTTTCGGCAGATGATCGTTATTCCTGTGCATATTCCTTTAGTTCTCACGGAAGAGAAGGTGGTAGCGACTTCGGGGGTTCCTGCAACCCTTCTAAGGGGTGTAAAATTCATTAATTACACTGTGGAATGTCAATACACCCTCCCCATTTTCGCAGGCGCTGATCACGATAAAAAATTTCACCATCATCCCCGACTCTCCTCAATCCATTGAGTTAGAAGGTAGGGAGAAGTAGTCACGTGATCAAAAACATTTCGCCATCTTGTTACTACTTTTCCATCAAATAGTGACAGCTTGTTTTCCGTGCGATTTATTGTGATTTTTACTGATAGTTTGTTAAATTTTAGACAGGTGTTGTGTGCTAAAAGAAGTTGATCTTTTAGTGATGGTGTTGACAAGAAGAAATTAATGGGAATAACATTTCATAGGTAGTGTAAACAACAAACACAGCCGTGTTAAAAAAACACAGCGAATTAAATGTTTATATCTCAGGTTATATATTTCGTAGAATAGAAAAAACAGTTTATTTTAGGATAACATTGCACATTTTATATATCAAGATGAATAAAAACTGTTACATATTTTGCCTATAGTTTTTTAAATATTAGTTATATCAAAAATCGTTTTATACAAATCATTTTTTTGTCGTTCCCTTTTTTTCTACAAGGTTGGTGTTTATGCTGTTAAATAAGTTATAAAACTATATCATAGGGTGTGATTTAAAAAACAAGTTACTAACTTAAGTGTCAAAATAAAGATTTGTGTAAAAATTCAAACCACAAACCTGTTCGTTTTTTATTTCACAAATTTCGTATGAAACATTATTCAATAGAACTAGTAATTAAAAAGTTATAAAAGCTTAGGATGACCAGATTTTGTTGAGTAATTGCTGTACACTTCTGCTGGGGAGACTTCATGGTGGAGTGGGACCTTTTACTTCCACATCCACATAGTGGAATGGAAGTATAGTAATTGTAAACAACACTTCAAAATTTTTCTTGTGAAGTAGGGTCAGAATGTCACGAAACGTCGAGATTTTAAATTTGAGCGAACAAAAAATTTCGGTCTATAACATTTTTGTGCGCACGTTTTCTCTGGAACGGTTTAAGATATTGACTTGAAATTTTGTAATCATATGTATTATAACGAGAACTGGAGCCTGATTGATTGGAACTTATACGGTGAAGGGTTGGGGGTAAATAAGGTAAGATAAGTAAAGCAAGCTGGTATGAGTACAGAAATTTGAGATTTGGTGTATATACTAGAAGCAAAGGCCTCAGATTTTTTTTAGATTTTCCATCCCCCACCACCCCCACTCTATCATTATAGGGGCTGATAAAACATAAATGAGATATTCACTTGAAATTTGGTACAGGTGTCTGAAACTGGATTATATTTTAAGATGATTCGGTTTAACCAGTGGGGGGAAAGCAGAGGTAAATAGGAAAAAATAAGTAAAGCAAGCTGGGATTTGCTGTATATACTAGAAGCCAAGGCCTCAGATATCTTTCTAATATTTTTCGACGAAGGAAGAAACTTACAATAATATAGGTACGTGATGTATATAACATGCAGCACTGGCCACAGACAAACACAAATCTGTTTCTGTTTTCACGGTGAATCACTGAATTTTCTTTAGTCATCAACCATTACAAAAGTTTCCCATTCTGCCTGCTCTCTGTCACGTCTAATCAATCTACTTGCCGCAAGATATCACAATCGGTATTTATTCTGCGTCTATATACTTTCTACTCTATCAACAAAATATTTAGCTACTATTTCCACTCCATAAATGTTAAATGTTAAATCAAATTAAAAACGACAATACTAATAAAAAGCAGATATGATCCAAGTAAAACGCAATGCTGTACGTTTTGCTGTACATCAAAAAATGCTGTACACCTCATTAAAATTCCGGACAATACAGCGAAATTCCGTACATATGGTCACCCTATAAAACCTGTGCAATAATTTTTGTTCAAATCGTATGCATATTGTTGACATATTATAATGGCACATTTCCTTAAAAACATATTGAAAAGGTCTAATAATATGTTTATATTTTAGTTTTCCTGTTGATTTAGAACGCCGACAATATTAAACTGTATTATTTGAGTAAAAGTACAATAAATAAGTCTCAAAGTATTAGGCATAAAAGTAATAAAATTGCATTATTTAGAGGCTAATAAATATATTTTAAATGTTTATTTTGTGTTTTATTTGCATATGTATCCTTTATTATTATTCTTTTTGCTAAAACTCTTGCATTTATTGAATTGAACATTTGTTTACATTATCCTACGTCTCGTAGGGGTACAAAGTTCTTATTATTTCAATTAGTTCGGGTCTGGCAAAACCACCATATTGTTACTACATTTAGCCGCGCCTACTGATGCCGTTTCTGTATAGGAAATTTGTATAGGATTACTTAACCCCTAATAATGGACGGAGACTTATCCTCATCCACCAATTATCGCTGGGGTAATGTTTGTGTAGGTTTCTGACTAGGGTATAATGATTTCTTCATCGAGGAGTAATGAATAATAAATTTTGTGGTCAACGGCAATGTTGTTTATTCAAAGAATTACATGAAAATATTTTTATCACAAAATAAATTATTTGCTTACAATTAAAAACCTAGGTCGTCTAGAAATAGCATTACAATCCTCATATGCCTCAAAATGTACATCGCACGCGATCTCTTCTTCTTCTTCAGCGAATCTGAATATTGGTATCGCTTAAACCAATTGCAGGGATTGAATTAAAATAAAAATCATCATCGTCATCTGCTCTCTCTTCTGTACATGTATCTTTATCATCTGGCGTATAACATTCACACAGATCGATATTTTTATCGTCATCAGCGCTTGCGAAAACGAGGGAGAGCGTATTGACGATCCAAAGTGTAATTAATGAATTTTACACCTTGCAGCGGCCCCCGAGGTCGCTACCAACTTCTCTCCGTGAGAACTGAATGGAATATGCACAGGAATAACGATCGTGTGCTGAAAAACCTGTAAATTATGGATAGCATGTTTTCTGGTGAGTGAAGGGTAGTTTCCACCTGTTTGAGGGATGAGGGGGAGTTGGAGCTACAGATGAATATTTCTCCCGTGATCAGCGATTACGAAAACGGGGGATACGCGTTTGAACTGAATCATTTGAAAAAACTATTTACCACCCCTCGGGAGGGTTTAATCACCCCCCTAGGCCTACTGTCTGGATTCCACTTACTCTACAGCCCTTGTATGTTATTTAAAATATAGCAAAAGGATAAATCGCTCCACAGATTCGTTTATATATGAAAACATACAGGGATGGTTTTCGGCCGTATCAGGGTGTTGCGGCTGTCAAAAACTTCTCCCACCACTTGCATCGTGTTTAGCACCCTCGAAAACGGGGGGGGGGGGATCTCATCTTTGTACGAAATATTTACAAAAAAATTGTATTTTAATGCTTCATTACATAGACTATTTATTAATCCTATTCCGTAGAGCGTGTATCTACCACGCCCTATAACAGTCATATGTGAAATTTTCATAGTGGTGGAAATCACTAATTACCGGTAATTTTAATAACCGTTTCTTAAAGGCGATTTAACTTTTTCATTTTTTTTCTTCTATGGAGGTTAAGAACAAGTGAAAAGTTTTTTGCTGAAAATAATATTTTTTAAGATATTTGCAAAAAAACCGTGTTTAGTTTATTTTACCCCATTTCTAACATACTAAGCAACATATGATTGCTAGAGACCCTTGAAGACTTTACACACATGTCTGAAAAAAAATCAAAACAAATTTTCTTCTTTATTTCACTTTATTATATGAGAATAAGCAAACCTTGAATATAATATCCACTTAGAGAAAGAGGAAATACTAATTATCTCACATAAAAAATTATATTCATTGTACTTACTCACCTAAAAGGGCCTGAGCTGCAACCCTACCAGCATCTTGCATTTGGATTTTCAATAATTCCATAGGAGTCGTTATTACTATTTGACATAGACCCGCCAAACCTCCGGCGAGCATTTGTCTGTACATAGGAAGCGTCCTAAAATGATAAAATATTTTTATGTCCTCATTGCCATTAATCTGAAAATTTGGTATATATGAAGTTTGTGATTTAATGTTCCTACGAACTGAAGTGGAGCAAAAATAATATTATATTTTTTTGGAATCTAAAGTAAAAACAAGCATCATTATAAAGCTTTTAGACTTCGGGCGATGTCGGGAACATACTTACAGAACCAATTTTAATTTCAAAACATTGTTTTTCATTCATTCTAGAACAACTTTATTTACAAAAAACAGCGAAGAGTGTCCTATAGAATGTGAAACAAATATATAAAAGGTGCAAGAAATCGACGAAGTGTATAATGTTTACTCTAATTTTGTATTTGAACTAAACATTCTATAGTTTAAATAAGTATTTATTATAAAAATTGTTAATTGTTTTTCAGAAAATACATTGAAAACTATAAATATGTTCTGTATATTATATAATTTTTCTGGTTATTATATTAATTTCAAATTTAAAAAGTGACACATGCGGTATTCTTGCCTTGCAAAATCTTAGATTTTATAATAGAAAATGGCGTATGTGAATCTTTTTTTTTTATGAAACAGATGATAATGTTTTACAGTTTAAATTGTTTAAACAAATTATGTTATCAACCTCGCGCGATGTCTAAAATACACATACTTTATTATATGTACTTCAGACTTCAGGAATAGTATATTCTATAACAAGTTATGGAATAGCCCAAATTCCACATGAGAGAAACGTTTGTACGGTTCGCGAGTGTGCCATTCCAAACGTGGTGTAGACTATACTTTCTCTAACAATATTTTAAAAATTATACAAAAAGACCTCAAAACGTCAAATGCGAAGCTAGAAATAAATATTTTTTGTTCGACGTAACCATAGCAACCAAAACACTAAATGTGACTTAACGGCTTCTGATTTGCCATAACAGTGTGTTGGAATGATACTTGTTCCGACACAATTTTCAGTTGTGGAATTTGTAGTTTCGGAAATAGTGTTAGAGAAAAGCCTTTCCGATCTCTGATGCCCACTTTCCGGTCTAGGCCGGAAAACGTTACTTTCTGTCAGAAAATTTCTCCAGAAAGGATATATTTTTTGGTCGGTCGAAAAAAAAAAATTTTCAACTTTACATTTCTTGCAATTAGGTACTTTATTTATTTCCTTACTTCTCTTTAGTCTGTAAATTATATCTAAACATATCGTTGGCGGCTAATTTGATGGCTTTTTCAGGTGTAATTAGTAGTATATTGACTGCTGAACCCCTGTACATTCCAAGAAATCCTTCGGCTCTATAGGTTTTTTTGAAGGCATCAACCCTAAAACAAAATTAAGAACATTTATACGAGGACATAGGTAGCTTCTGTACTTGCCGGGAAAAGCGAAATTACAGTATTAACTTCTACAAGAGCAACTCAAGCCGTATACCATGCAAGTAGAAAATGTGTTGTTGCTTGAGTAATAATAATAAAAAAAACTTAGAAAAAGCTGTCCTCCCCTGTACAGTACAGCTGATTAAAATCCACTTATGAGTAATATTCGACGTTTTCTTTTATAAATGGTCTGCCTGGTCTTCTAAGAAAATTGTTTGCGATGATAGTGATAGTCACTTCTTGCTTGCTTACTTTTATTTTTATCACCACTGATATATATGTTTGTATTTGGAGCAATTACTTTTAAATACAAGTTAAGTTACAACATGTCTTAATATTATTTAAAGAACAACTTAAAATTATAAAGTTAACAATTTTGCACCAAAAACAGAAAAAAGATAATTGATATAATTTCGTCCTCCTATATAAAATTGTCTGCTGTACCCATTCAAAAACCACCTCTTAAGAGCTTACATTTATTTCACTACATTTACTTTATATTTTTTGCGTAGACTTACAAATCCCATTCAAAAAGTAATGTAATTTTAAAATAATATTTAATTTTCAACTTCCTTAAAAACCATTCCCTTGATCCTTAGAAATTTTTACTAAATACATTTTTTTAACCCTGTCAAAAACCATTCCTTTAGTGTCTAACATTTTTTCGCTACCGGCACGGTAGTTCAGCCAGCTAAGCGTCTCAGTGGCTAGCGCTTGGTCAGACTTACTATCGTGTATTGGGTTCGATTCCCAGCTCCGACACAGGCAGGTGGGTAATGGATGTTGTCTGCGTTTTTCAAATGTATAACCCCCTTACGGACAGCCTAGGCTATGGATCTCGGAGTTGTTTACTATGTGTGATGTGTAGGTCTCGGTATAGGTAATCAATTAGTACAAAAATCTATAGAATATTTGATACACATTTATCTTTGTTTAACAAAGTAATGACAGATTATTCAAGTTTCTTTCAGTTTCGCTGTTTTTCAAAGTCTTCGCTACATTGGATTATATGACTACACAGTCACACAAACAATAAAATTGTCAAGTTCATAACATGTATTTTGCCGCGCTCAGATCAATTTGTAACCCGTTTTAATAAATAGGTTGTAAATAAGGAACAAGATTTAAATAAATGAAATTTCCCTCAATTTACGTTTTTTGTTAATTTAACAATATTCTGGGGTGCGGAAAAGGTGCACTAACCGGATTTATAATTTTTTTTATCCCCTTAAATATTGTCTCAAAAATTATAAACTTTCGCAATTTTTCATACCTCTTTGAATATAATGACGGGAATATACTCCTACTCGCATTGGGAATATAGGTATTCCCAAAATATAAATTATTATTTATAATACTTTTCTATATGCATTTTTTCAATTTAATTTGCGTGGATCAAGTAGTGAGAGCCAAATGATGTTCATCAACGACACAGAAAACAACATGTTATTGTTACAGTATGAGTAGAAGAGTGATGAAATCGATGAGTTGTGACACCGCAAAGATCCATTGCTTGATCTATATCTATAAGAATCCCGCGTGCATTTGCCAAGTAACTAAAATTATCAAATGTAAACTTTTCTAATGTTGGGTAAATAAACGGTGCAATAATGTGTTTCTATACAGCTGTTACATTCTTGGCATGGACCTTGCTGCAAAGTCACGTATCGAGTAACCTAATAATACTTACATGCTGCTATACATTCTCTCGCCATTAGGTCCAATTTGTTGGTTCTGTAGTCTGGTTTTGACGAGATCCAGAGGGAAGACACACGTGACTCCAATAATACCGGCAATTCCACCATTTACAATTTTTGGTACTAACCTGTAAAATAACGCTTTTGAAGAGCTAGTTTATTCTTAGAAATTATTAAAATTACAACTACACAGTACTAAGAGCAGATAAGATCGTTACAATTGAGCCAATTTTAAATTAAACAGAAAGGAGGAGTGTCCCTAAGGCCAGTTTTCGGCCTAATTTATTTATGAACAAAAAAATATGAAAAAATTTCTTTCTTCATATCTACTTTCAATATCTAATCAATTCCACAATAAATGGAATCATTTTCAACCTCCTTTCCCGCTCCTATACCCCCCTAAAATCACTGAGTCACCCACTAACAGCCAGCTGAGATATCCTAATGCTCTACTAAGAAGCAAAACATCATCGACTAGTGATAAGGGCATACACAAGTATATTCGCCCTTCCCCAGTTAGTACCTTCCATGAACATAGTTCTTGATACAATACAAATATATAGACAGCTGGGAGATAAAAATGGACACTTGGGGTGTTGAAAGTATGTCATTTCAAGTACAACTGAGAATTGGGAATTAAATAATTTTGGAAGAACGAAATAATTAATAATATGTTCACGGGGAGATTATAAATCCGTTTGTTGTGGGGTCGATTTGCTAATGCACCCCATGTGCTCATTCTTACCTCCAAACTGTCTTATACATTAGTATAGTTGATTATTCTCTAGGATTATTCTCAAGGTTCAATATGTTCAGAGATTTAAATGATGTTGAAAGATTACCTGGGAATAGTGGGACCGTTAAGTTACGAATACAGCTACAACCTTGCACGACGTGATAGTGAGATGCCACTCGGTACGAATGTTGGTCGGACTCATTCACTTTAAGAAGTAGAGGCCACTTGGGACCCGCGACCGAGCCCCTAAGCAGGTGGTTGCCTACAAGCATAAAAGGGTGCGTCGTTGACAGTCGCAGGTGTCTACCCCGGGTTCAAATGCTCTGTTACATCAGCTACAATGCTCATGCTGTGTGCCATCATAATCCTAGACTGTGATTTATCATGGAAGACAAGGAAAGCCCGCTTGTTAGCCACAGACACCGCCACAGACTCAGCAAGCTCATTCTGGGTCTGTGGATGGTGGCGAGAAAGAATGGCTCGAATGCACAAAATAATTGCACCATTGGTCGGATTTTTACAGCAAGGACGATGTGAATGTGAAAATTTAAAAATTTGTTAAAAAGTAAGATTTCTTTTGGGGCTCGTTTTCCTTAATTCCGCACCCTCTGGAATGGTTAATATGTATAATTTGTCCTACTTTGAGGCGGCATGCCCATAGGCGATGAATATGTATAATTTGTCCTACTTTGAGGCGGCATGCCCACAGGCGATGGTGGTCGTCTGAAGGGATGACGAGCCCCTCCAGGGGTAGTTTTCGGTGATTTTCCAAAATTCAACTTCTGTATTGAAATTTTGTAGGGAGACGATAGTCGACCGGGGGGATAATTTGAGCAAGGGTAAACTACCCTAAGTTGCACTGGATGTCTGCTTGTATTGAAACATTCTTTATAGGATTTTGCAAACAGCAGAAAAAATAACTATCTATAACTAAAAGAAAAACTTTGTGTAGAAATATTAATGAAATATTTGCATTCTTTCGATAACCTGAATTCTGGTTATGCTAGCAAATTAAAATCCTAAAATGAATTTGTCTAATTTCTTATTTGACAATTCTCATTCTAACACTAGCATCCACACAGTCCCCTACGGCCATGCAGATTAAACTAGTATCCACATAACCCCCTACGATTATGAAGATTCAGTTAAAAATGAGAACAAAGACCTAAAATGAATATATTTATCTACCTTGTCTTAAAAAAAATTTTTATTCTAATGGATTACATTTTCATGAAATCTATCATTCTGTTTCCTGGAAATGCTTAGCCTTTGAAACGTTTTTCGCCTTTATTCTGGAGCTCATCAGAAAGACATAAAGCCATTCATAAAGATGTTTCATGCAAAACCAAGACAATTTCTATGAATAAGTGTGAAATAATTATATTTGACATTGACTGATAAAAACCTCACCTATCTATTAGCTAACTAATAGATAGGTGAGGTGATAGGTGAGCACATTTTCATATAATAAAGAAATTGGTGGGTATAGCCACTTTGTCACCCAAAGTCGTTATATAAACAAGTCGAAGCAAAATTGAAAGCTTGCCAAGTATGCATGAATCAAGCTGCATATGTTATTACTGCGAATAAGTGCCATACGTAAATGTAGGTAGTCGCAAGCTTTATTATTACTCTTCGCAAATACAAAACGAAAAGTATATTGCATTCGATCGGCACATTTCTAAAACCGGTGATATTGTTCGTAGAGAAAAAATTTTCATATCACTGTTGGTGATCGAATTTTGAACAACTTTTAAAATGCCAGTGCGTCCGTCTGTCTGTTCGTCCGTTCATCCGTCCGCCATGTTTATTGTAAGCACGGTAACTTAAGAAGAAACAATCCGATTGTATTGAAATTTGGACAGCTAGTCAGTGTCAGCTAGACGAAGAACCATATTTTGAACAATATCGATCAATAAATAAAGAAGTTAATAAATTTTTGAATATTTTTTTTCAATGTTTTGTAATTAAACAAAAAATGTTTAATTCTAATATTATTTGCAAAAACAATTGCGAAGAGTATAATGGTTAGCTTGTTTATTATTCATTTGTTTCACTATGTTATATTGATATAGACCTTAATTAAATTGAATTATTAAATACATGGTCATAAAATATTTGAATATTTGAAATTAAGTTTGTAATTAAGATTTATAAAAATGGGTTTCGTGATAAAAATAATAAGAGCTTACAGTGTACAGGCAACAGTTGTAATACTATGTTTCCAGAGCTGTGATCAGTACTCAATGAGAGTACTTGCCGTAACCAGTAAGCAGTATCAAACAATTTTTGTTTTACTTGCAGTATTAAGTACTTTTCAGAAATACTAAATATTGTTAGGAGTTTTCCACCCTTTAGGACACACCCCGTATGAATCCGTGGGTTCTAAATAATTTTAACAAGTTTAATAATTTACTGATTACACAAACTAACTTTTACAATGTTTATATTTACACTTCGAATTTATAACCTCACTTTCGCTATTAACTTCCCTTTAGTAAAACTTCCTTTCCTGCACCGGTAATCGCGCCTTATACACTCTAAAATTGCCTTTAGATCCATCCAGAAACAATCAAGAATCTTCTCCCACCACACTCTAGAAAACTCTATCTCTTTCAACAAGTTTCTAGTCACTATTAGGTATAGGCGTATCAATCTTCAGTTCCAAGGGGATGTAATACATAACAATATACAGTAATGTACTTAAAACCAAATATTTGCAGTAGCAGTAATCAGTAAAGTACTCTTCACGTATTTTCAGTATTTTAAATACTTAGAGTATTTTATAAATACTTGCAGTACTCTCAAGTACTGCAAGTACTTTTTAAAACAACGAATTTGCAGTATTTTAAATTACTTGCAGTATATCTTTGTAAGTACCTTTTTAAAAACAGTACTAATATCAGATACATATTATTAAAATCATTTAGTATTTTAGGATTGCCAATAAGAGTCAGTAATACAACAGTAACATATTAATATCAATAATAACGGTGAAGTTTTTGAAAGTATAATTTTCATTTAAAATGTTTTTATAATTATTGATTGGTAATGATAATAACTATGAATATAATATCGTATGTATTATATATGATATGACACATGATGTATGAAAATTACAGTAAGTACATAAAAGATATAATTGTAATAAATAAAAAATACATAAAAACTTAAGGCAACTTAAAATTATAACGCATAATATATAATAGTTAGACTATTATAGCTGATAACATATTTGGGTGCCATTCTGCCCCATCTGAGCAGTGTACATTAACAAAACGTTTGTTCAAGTGTTGTATATTACGGGAAAATATTTTCAACCCCCCTACCCCCAGGATAAAGGGTTAATCGTCCTTAACGCCCTCAATTCTCACCTTAGACATATATCTGCATTTCACGGTTATCTATAGAGAGGTCAAAAACTACCATCCCCAAAGTTTCAATGATGCTCTAATCGGGCGGCTATATACATATTTTTAATTGTCAAAAAAAAATATTAATTATAGTTGCACAGTTAGAGCATTGCTGAAATTTTGAGGAATGGTAGTTTCTGATCTTCAGATGGACGTAAATATATGAACAGAGGCCTCAATTGGAGGGAGGACAGATGCGCTCAAACGTTCAATCAACAGATTAGACCACCTTATTCCTGGGGAAGGAGGTGGAGACAATTTTTTTATGATGCAGAACACCTAAATACACAACTTTTATAAGACTGTCTATTCAAATAGGGCAGACAAGTATGTCATCTCATCGGCCCTTAGACTATAAGCATTTATAAAGAATTTAAAAATCTGTATTGCTTTTCAGTAACAAGTAACACCAATTTTCAAAATTGTTCATCGTGTTCATTTTCTGAATTATTTGCCAAAATGAATGAATTAATGGATCTACTATTTTCACTGATTAAAATGATTTGATTATACTGTATTTTACCATCATCGTTCACCCCAGTGCAGTGGCGAAACATGACACAACAGGATTTTGCGAAAATTACTTTACTTTGTAGAGAATGGTAGAAACTAAGTACCCAGTACAAGTAAAGTGCAAACATGGAAATTAACAAGACCAGTACATAAATGTTAACAGTACTCTAAGTACCTAAACTACTGCAGTACATATTTGCAGTACATTTTTGTACTGAAATACTCAGCTCTGTATGTTTCCTATAGTTCAGTAGATCTATTTATACAGTTAATGTGGGTTTTCTTATAGGTGTGTGTGGCCCTAGCACCTCCAATCTGCAATGATAAGCAGACCGGCCCAGTCTTGCATAAAATTTGGGCAGAGCACCAAGTGAGTACCCCAAACGAAAAGGGACCGGTCCACATGACCATTTTAATTATTCTAGGAATTAATAATACTAAAAATCTAAAATCACCAAAGTCATTCGTTTCAATTTTATTTCGAAAAGCGATGGTTGTGTGATACCTGCTGTAAAAATAAAAGAAACCAGTAAAGGGGTGTATTAATTATAATCTCATAAATACGTGTCAAATGAAAGGGTAAATATTATTTATTTAATTGAATCGTGCCTCATGCGTCTCACAATAAAATCTATAACGACAATTTGTGCCTTCCGATTCTTCACTTTTTTCTGTTAAATACTGAGTCAAAGGTTTGTAGTTAGAGGTGTTTCAGAATCTTATGAACCGCGAGATGCGCAAAAGGCAAAGTTTGTCCTGGGTTATAAGTGTATTTTGAAAACACTGACGGCTGGCATTGCTGTATACATAATCAAGAGCTCGGGATGAATTGTAAACAATAAATATAAAATTATTAAGAAGTGTAACTGAGTCAACGAGAGGGATTATGTCTTTGCGCATATGAAGGTCACAGCTCATGAGATTTTGAAACACCTCTACAATTTATATTACATACTACTTTTATTTCTTAACAAATTGTAGAAAATGAACTATTGTGTATCCTACCACTCATAAGATTCTCGTGGCTTTATTTGTAACTAAATAGATTTGCAGTACGCGTGTTCGTGTTTGTTTTTACCAAAATATTTTTTTTCAGTTAGGTACTTTTCTTAGCTTCTCATTAAATTAAAACTAGCTGCCAAGAAGTGCCAAGAACTAAAATATTTAATCTTTTTAGACATCATGTCGATATCGAGGAGAGATTTGTTCAGCAGTTGGCATCAAGAAAATGAAGCAAAATAAGAAAACTCGTCAGTTTTGACTTATGTTTTGAACAAACCTAGTTTAATGGAGTGTGAAAATGAGGGCAAACATTCCAAAGTTTAAATAATGGGCTTGTTCGGCATTTTTTTTTTATTTCATAAATCGAAAGTGCAAGTATAAATTAATGGATCTGCAAAAAATCAGAATCTTATTCGCACGTTTAGTATCTTAAAAACTATTACAAATTTCCATCTCGCGAAAATGGGGCGTGGCCAGGTGCTACGTCACTATACGCATAGACTCGGCGATCTCAATAGACTTGATGCTCCTTATTGGTTATAATTATAAGTGTTTTCGAAGTATTGTTTGTTTTGCTTACCACTTGACAGTAGGGGAGTACAATTTGGTGAAATGTCAAAAAATTACAATTTTCTCTCGCTCCTGCCAGAACGAATTTTCGATTTCGACCCTGCAATTTACGATTATAATTCATCGCCGACCTTCTCCTTTCCGTAGACACATAGAACAAACTTCCACTCGACGTATTTATTTAGTTACCAGCGTTTAAAAATTCCATGTTTTTCGACTTTTCAGGTTAAATTTGAAAGGTCCCAGAAAGCCATTTTTCTTACGTCACTTGCGTATAGTGACGTCACAAATTAGCGCTCGGTTTTTGCAACTATTACTAATTTCAACTCCTTATATCTCGAGAACGGAAAAAGTTAATAATGCGAAATTTTAAGTGCATAATGAGAATATCGAGTACTATATGAAAAAGTATAAAAACTATATAAAAAGAATATCATGGAACAAGCCCATTATGGACAGTTTTAAAAGCGCGAAAATATGTAAGGATTGTAAACGTACTTTAAGAGTTTTTGAAGCACGATATCACCAATAGCTTGATGAGGAAATCATGTTTTTTAGTAAAAACAGACATCAGGAGAAACTTCACATGCCAAAAAAGGCCGACCTCAAAAATATCCTCGGTGACCAAATTAAAAGACAAAAAATTGCACCTTTGCTGGAAAATTATTCCAAGGAAGAGTTGACCTTTGCAATCCGTAAAAGCTCTGAGATTTCTGTACGCCGCGCGCCGAGATGGTACTAAAAGGGTGCGACTATTCTCCCACCAGAGCAACCAAAATAAAAAGGCTTTACAAGCACCAAGTTCATTGCCTATCAAATATACTCAAGCAAGGCAGGAATAATTAATAGATTAAAAAAAGAGATTATCTACTGATTGATATATCCAAGTCTGGGTACGGAACAACACGATGGTAACAATGCCCAAACATTTTCCCCGAGTTTTCTCTGGCTTCCTCTATAACAGGTCTAGATGAATATTTTCTAAAACATCTTTATCTAATTTTATTAACAATATGATGTAGGTATGCCACCAACACAGAAGCATTCGCAAATGATACAAATATGTGCAACCCTACCCGTGGTATTATATGCCTTCGAGCATCCACTGCATCCTAATTTATGGCACTGATATAGCCAAGGGAGCTGCTCTTCCCATTGGAATGTTTTCAGAGGAGGCATTAGGATCTCGAAACAAACATTTTATATCTTTTGTCCACGACTATTAAATAATGTACTCATTATGTATGTGTTTCTTCGAGGATAATGCTATCCATTATCCCCTGCAGTGAATAATGATTTCATTATTCACTGATTGCAGTGAATAATGAGGACAGTCAGTTCTTTATAAGAATTGACGTTAGTGGGTTTTTACTAAAAATTTAAAATGTCAAAATTGAAGCAACTAAAAGACAAGTGTTGTCTCTATAAGTTTTCTAGGAAGCACTCAAATGGTATATGAAGAGGTACTTTCATGAACACTCAAAAACTACATTAGTAAGTTTTTTTAATCATCTATTAGCAACACGTAGCAATCCCCAACATTGTTTTTGAAACCATTTACCTACGTACCCACAGATTGTATTATTTTATTAGTAAGCTATGACAATGTGTCAAAGCTTAATTCTGTAATTGATTTGAAATGTCAAAGTTTGTGCGATTTTAACGCCAACGTTATTTACAATAATTTTACATATTAGATACTCAAAAAGAGCAATATAATTAAATAAATGGATACTGACAGTGAAGACGAGATTTCTTTGACACCGCCAAAGATAAATTAAGCTGCAGAAATCGCCTCATTAAACTTGTTGCCCGAAAAATCGGAAAAATTATTTATGATGACATATGAATCTTTCTTAAATAGGAGAAATGAAATGAAGATCAATTAAATAAATATAAAATATTTAATAGTCGTGGACAAAGTATAGTATTTTACTCGCATATAATGACTATTATTCACTCTGGTGATTTACGACACTCGCCTGCGGCTCGTGTCTTAAACTTCACCCTCGTGAATAATAGCCATCATTATATGCTCGTTCAATAATATACTATTATTTTTCACCTGCATATTATTTGTTTATTATACCGTGGATACGGTTACCATAAAAACGCGCATAATGACCACGGGCATAATGAGCGGGCGTTATGGCCATAACGTCCTGTTATATGAGAAACAAAGAAAGAATAAATGTTTCATATTCCTTATCGTATGGTTTGGATTTGACCGGTAATACATTTTCTGTGGCTTTTCCCCCATTGTTTAGGATATTTTGTGGTATTTCTACATTAATTTTTCTTTTATTTAGCTAAACGTATTATCTACGTACAAAGCAAAGCAACATCAACAAACGTCAAAATATCGACAACTGTCATAGACTACTTGGTAAAAATACTAAAAAGAAAAAGCGAGCAGCATTGTACATACTAGGTTACCAAATTTGAAAGAACAACATACTGACACTCAGTGACATTAATAAACGTCAAAATATTAACAAATGTCATAGACTACAAAAAAAATATATTAAAAAATTGAAGTCAATTTTTAATTAAAAAAATATATTTTTCGTGAAAAATAAAATATTGTATGCACCACGAGCGTTATCAGATTATAACGCACTTGGTGTATAAATAACTAATATCATCATTATTACAGTACATAGAAAAACACTCACACAGAGAACCGTTGATTAAAGAGGTTTTACAATTGCTACAGTGCCACAATTCGTGAGCACTTTGCTACCGACAAATGATGATCCTGATGATTCTGACAACGAATCCTAAATTCTTTTCCATAAACTAAGTTCCCAAAACACTTTAGTAATAAAGATATTGGTTATTGTATATATAAATTAATATTTATTTAAACATAAAATCAGAAAGTTTCGATCGAAAAATAAACACGTTAATGATGTATTTGTTACTTTTCTTTCTATGTATATGAAAGGTAAGGGCCTGCATCTTAAATTATTGATCAGTTGATCTTAAACAAGTGAAATACAACATAATTTAGAAAAAATAATGTAACACAGTTATGTATTATTTCCTAGAATAATTAAAATGACCACTGTGCCTCCCGAGGTTCAACAACATGAACAAATCCAAACTGTGGTCAATTAAGGATGTCCTTTAAAAGTATATAGGAATTAGATGATTAAGGATTGACACCGATACCGAAAAACATTTCGAAAGTAATAAAAATCAAGTAAGAAAGTATTCTTTGGTCTAATAGGGTCAAGTGAGGTAATCTTATTTATATACGGTAACATCAGAACTCATTCGATTTTTTGTTAGGGTATGTTCAAAGAATTTGCAAAAGAACAGCTGTATTTATTGAAGCCGGTGACATTGCAACGAATAATTCCAAATCTTCAAAGCTTCTTTCTGTGGCTAGGTATCTCAGAGTTAAAACCAGTATTTCATTATCTGGTAAACCGCTCCGCATAAGTGTGTCTTTCCGTATTAAAATTGGTTCGATCATTCGTAATAATTTATTAAGTCTCTTCATCATCATCATTGGTGCTACAGTCTTAGTTGAGCCTCGACCTTCCTAAGTCTTTTCCGCCAGTCGTCTCTATTTCTTGCCAACCGTTGCCAGTTTGCAGCTGAGATTTTTCTGGCATCTTTATCCACGCCGTCCTTCCATCTTAACTTTGGCCTGCCCTACGTCTATTTCCTCCTGGTTGTGACATCAGTATCTGTCTTGGAGTACGATTTTCATTCGCTCTTGCCACAGGTC
Source organism: Stenurella melanura (assembly GCA_963583905.1). Classification (NCBI taxonomy): domain Eukaryota; kingdom Metazoa; phylum Arthropoda; class Insecta; order Coleoptera; family Cerambycidae; genus Stenurella; species Stenurella melanura. The sequence goes on from OY757311.1 coordinate 63,082,749, forward strand.
CTGCCCATCTCAGTCTATCTATCCTTATAAACGATACAACATCTCTTCCCTCTGAGATCTGTTTGTATTTGTGTAAAGCTCGAAGTTCTATCGTCTTCTCTACATACAATTTTCTTGGATAGCGCCTAGTATTCTCCTCAAGATCTTACACTCGAAGGTTAGTAGATTTTCGTCTGCCTTCGAGATTGTCCATGTTTCAGATCCATATATTAGGACTGGTAGGATAAGGGTCTTATAGATGGTCAGCTTGGTTTTTTTGTTTAAATTTCGGCTCTTTATTTGTTTGCTTAGGTCAATGTAGCATTTGTTTGCTAGAATAATCCTTCTTTTAATTTCTTCGGAAGTGGAGTTCTCATGAGTAACCATCAAACCCAAGTATATAAACTGTTGAACAACTTCGAAGTTAAAGTTGTCAACGCTGAAGTTTTGCCCTATGTTTCTGGCTCTATTATTAGGTGTTGATGTCATAAGTTTCGTTTGATCCTCGTTGATTCGAAGGCCCATAGTTTCAGCACCACTTGAGAACGTCGCGAACATTTCTTTAACTTTGTGGACGGTGCGTGCCGCCAGGTCCAGGTCGTCTGCATATCCCATAATTTGCGAGGATTTAGTAAATATGGTTCCTCTGTTTTCTAGTCCAGCGTCTCTTATTGCTTTTTCCAGAGCTATATTGTCTTTTCGTCCATAAGAAAATATTTTTTATAATCACTCACTTCCTTCGTATTGTTATTGAACCAAGTAAAACGATCCCTTTGAAAAAATATCCAATTTACTAAAAAAGTAAATTCAGATAAAAATCCCATGAAAAAATAATATTTAAATTAGTAAAAAGACTTCTAAACACCTTTGGCATCATATTAAATCGAAATCCACGTAAAAAAATTATATTACTAAAAATTACCAAAATATTGACTTTGAAAAATTTTTCATCTCGAGGACGACGGTCAATCGCCTTTAGGCTCCGTCGTTCGAATTTTCAAAAGTACTCCAAAAATTGACTAAACGAATAAAATCGCACGGGACGGAAAACTGCTCCGTCCAACAGATTTTTTCGAAACTACAACGAATTTGACTTTTCGAAAGTACCACGAATTTGGTTTTTCGAAAGTGCGAACAAAATCGCATAAGACGAAAAATGCTCCGCACAACAAATTTTTCGGAAGTACAACGAATTTAATTTTTTGAAAATTTCAAAAAAAATATTTTTATAAAAATACAATAACAAGACGTAAATAAAGCAGAAAACCGCTCCTCGAGATGAATTTTTCGAATTTGGTGGTTCACAAGTCGAAATCCTCAGTCAGGATGTAGCGAGTAGCTATTTTAAACGTCAAAATTTAGGAAAAAATCGATGGAACGGTTTTTCCAATAGAAACCAAAATCCTCATTTAATATTCCTCAAACGGTTGGAGCATAATCCTCATACAAAACCCCAAAAACGTACAGAAAAATAGTCAAAGAATTCTAAGTCGGAGGGTCGATTCCGACGAACCCAAAATACGTTTTATCCTGGCTCAGGCGGACAACGCCATACTAATCGCTCGAAGGCGAGTCGGCGGAAAAAAAGTATATTTGTGTTCGATGCCGTTAGTACGTTTATAAAAGCAGGAAAACCATCGAACTCACATAGATAGCTTCTTTAAACATCCTGACAATCATTTCGATAATTTTAGTGCAAAATTCAAAGTGAATAATTTTCAAAAAGTTTCGCATATATTTTACAAATATTACTAATTGGGAGTCTGAATCTTTTTGTACAGTCGATTGTCATAGTTCTCTCGACGCTGGATGAGTTACATTCCTACGGGAGGTAACGGCTTGCCGAGTGGTGGTGATCTTTGATGTTTGCCTTATACACATTAGCTAAGTATTGAATATTTTACATTTTATGAATTATTTCAATAAATGAAAAGGTATTTTGAATTCGATTTCTTATTGATCCACTAATTATAAGATTTGTGACCGACGCGACGTGCGATTCTGTGGCGTGAGTCGGACAATTACTTTCCGCGGGTCACCTCTGATCCCGCCAAGTCTGTGTACTTGTCGAAATACTCATAGAATCCATCGACGGTCTTAATTATTAAGAGGTGTTTCTGAGAAAGTGCTAATTATAAGATATATTCATTAAAAGTGCACTACCCGACATAAGATTTCGACGGAGAGAGCAGACTGTAGCTATCACAGTAAGTATAATTTTGTCTATTTTCGTCTTGGAGAGTCTGTAGGGTATCTCGAATCCCCCTTGTGAGTAGAGCTGATCAGTATTGTAGCGGTGACACGGCTCCGGTCTAAATTATATTCAATACTTGTCGCGTCCATTAGACCAAACGATACTAGGTTACTTATTTCCTTCAATAACATTAGATGTGAATAATTTTCGCGATTTTTCAACCGTTCTTGCATCCAATAACGACGTTCAACATGACGTTTCATACTTAATGCAATAATTATAGCTAGACACGTTTTTTTCTTAAGATCTATTCTCTGATAAAGCAAAATCGGTGTGCTTTCTATCGCCACTTAAATAATGAGGGAAAACAATGTCAGTAAGGTGCGAAAAATAATGACAGGAAATGATGGGAAAATTTTTTAGTAATGATGTTTCTGTAATGACGTGCTGGAATGACATTATTACTGAACGTGTAAGATGCCCTAAAAAAATGTTATAATTTTAACAAAACAAAAGTAGATAATAAGTTAAACCAAAGATATTATAAAACCTATCAAAAATATATGTTCTGTTTTATTTACTATACAGAAACATTTCTCCAATATACAGGGTGTCCCGTAAAAACGCGCAAAAATTTTAACTACCAATTTATGATGTAAAATGAAGGTGATTCTAATAAGCCTTTCCTGTCCTGTCCCTTTAATGGGGTGTGCAATAAACGGTTTTTAATTTTAATCTGAAAATAATTTATAAGCACCAAATGTTCATATCGGTACATAGTACTGTGAAGTTATGATTTGGCATCAGCCTACTTAGTGTTTCGACTAATATAATAGTGCTCGTCGCTTTGGATTTGATTGATCACCGATGAAAAATTTTTTCTTAATAACGGTCGATTTTACGAAATTTTTTAACAGGAAAAAGTTTTTAAATGAATCATAATGTTAACTTCTTTTTTTAATTGGAAGAAAAAATAGCAGACAGAAAGATATTTACAAAATTATAAGAAGGGTTGTTAATATCATCCATTTCTAAACACGCTAGATGGATGAAATCATTTCGTTAGATGCCTTTTCAATAGTAACCGAGATGTGCCAAACTTCGTCGTTTTCCGATTACGCTATTTTCAGAAAGAAACTAAAAACCGTTCTTTTGCATAGCTGGACAAGAAAGGCTTATGTTGAAAAATGTTATATGAAGAACCCATCTTAATTTTCGATAAGGAATTGGTAGTTACATTTTTTGCACGCTATTACTGTATAGAGTAAATACGAAGTATTTGTTTCATCACGGAGTAATTAGATATTTTTTTACATATTTTCTTACTGATCAGCTGTTTATATTTTTACACTTCAGTGTCTCTTATATAGATTATTTTTAACACATTGTCCATGTGATATGATTTCGCTTGGAATAGTCGCCAAGTTAAATATTATAGACTACTTATTCAACAACTGTAAATATTAGATTCTAGAGGAAGCTAAACAAGATGGGGGAATTTACTGGGAAATTTCATGAATGCAACATATCAATATTATTATTGGACGAATCGGTAAAGATCAACGAGAGCGAGTAGGACAAAGAGCGCATCGCAGCGCTCTAGATGAGGGTAGAGCAAAAATTGCAGTAAAGAAAGCACGGCCATTACGTTATTAGCGTATTAGGGAAAAGGGCGGGAGCAAATGACAGTCTGTTTCGATGTGTGCAGCGCCTAGACTAGTGTTATTAGCTCCAAATTAAAGGGATCTGATCTATTTTTATTTCATTTACGATACAAACAATTGTTAAAAATGTTTGATTATCCGTACTCTTTAGTTTTCACCTCGCAACTGTTTTATATCCATTTAACAATGCACATGCAATGGTTTGACACCAAATAACGAGAAGCACGAGCTATAGAAAAACATACTGTGACCAGTAGGTTATTTTCAATCGTTTTCTGTATCAGGAAGGGCCTCTTTTTGGTCACACTTCCCACAGGATTTTATATGTAACAAAAAGTATGTAAACACTTGTAGTTCTGGCCGTTCTTCACCAATATTGTTGTTCAATAATTTAACTTTGCATAAGTAAACTATTTGGTGAAACAAAATATTAGCGTCTAATTTTTCCTTTTCAACAATTCAATGGTTTCTACCCTAATGGACATTTGCCCTTTCATAATACTTAACAGACATTTTAATAGCTTTAAATAAAAAGAATTTCTGGTGAATATTGGCGGTCAAGTAAAACAATATCATTGATATGCACTTGGAAATCTTACTAAATAAAAATTACTCAATTTTGTTTATCGTACTCTTCTTAGAGAGGTTAAAAGGATTGTATTACTACCATTAAAGTATCAGTTAAATACTATAGGTATGATTATATCAAAAATGATTTCACTGAACATGAGGCAACTGTACAAATGCGTCAATATGATGATATTGATTATACAAAGTTGATATATTTGAAGATATATTAAAAACTAACAAAGTGAGCTGTACCTGGTTTCGAGGTCACCTGGTAAGTGTATTAAATAATTCTATACTTTTGCACACATGCTCTACTTACGAGAATTGAGTTTGTTTTTCAGCCATAGGTAGTGTTGTGGATTCTGAAAATAACGGTAAATGGTTAATTAAATATTATACGAATGATATCTTGCTTATTTTAAGAAAAACTGTAAAAATCATGTATCGCCAATAAAGCATGTTGCTTTTAAGGTAACAATCGAAACTGAAGACACCTCTAAAATACACATACAGACTGTCTATTTTACGAGGGCCACACCAAATATCTCGCTTAATATCTATTGTAGAAGAATAAAGTTTTAGAAACAGTTATCCCATTTTTTGTGAGCTATATTTCAGTAAAAAGAAATTTGAAATCCATAGCCTACTTTATGAGATATATTACAAAAACCTGAAAAATAGGAAAACCACAAACGGTTATAGCTTCCTTATTTGAGGAGATACGAAAAAAGTTAAAGGAATGAAAGTTGACTGCAAAGACAATAAGAATAATAACGTGTAACAAAAAAATCGAAAAATGCAGTTGGCTTTGACATACGCTATTGTGCAAAAATGAAAAATACATATCTCAAAGTAGGCCATGACGCCGTTAATTCCGTTATTTTTTTCTCATTCCAACGATATAAAACATGTCACAGAAATTTTAACCGATAGTGTCAATATTTAATATTTTACGAATACCACAATTCATATAATTGAATCGTAACAATCAGCTGTGCCATAATAGTAAAAATTCACTTTATAATAATTATAATTCCGTAATTATTTATTACAATTTAATACAAACCAATAAATATCTCATAAATAAAAATACAAGTACAAAACGAACATCCAAAGAAAAAAACGAAAAACTATGTATAACAGTACTACCAACTACTATATTGAAAAGAAATTGTGTGTATTTATTTTTCTAACTACAAATGCCCAAATTGTGCACCATGCATTCTGACCAATAAACGTGCTCTACGAGACACGTCACGCATTACATTTTGGAGCATTTCAGGAGTAATTGCCTCACATGCGTTTCGAATTCTGGTTTTGATGTCCTCAATATTTTCAGGGGCAGTTTGAAATACCTTGTCTTTAATGTAACCCCAGACGAAAAAATCCAAGGGAGTAATATCTGGTGATCGAGCTGGCCATAGAATGGGTCCATAGGTGCCTATCCAGCTATCTGGCATAACTTGATTTAAATAATTTGTACATATTACAGCAGTGTGAGGCGGAGCCCCATCTTGTTGAAAATATGAATAATTTAATCTTTCTGCCACTGTTAATTCATAAAGAAAATCTTGAAATTCGTTTTGCAGGAAATTAAGTTATCTACGAGCGGTTAATTTGCTATCATAAAAATAAGGTCCAATTACTTTAGTCCCTAAAAGACCCAAACAAACATTCGTAGAAAATCTTTCTTGGAAAGCAGTCTCTCTGCACCAATGTGTATTTTCTCGTGTCCACTTGTAATGCATATTTCTATTGAAAAATCCATTATTAGAAAAATTTGATTCGTCCGACCAAAGAATTTTGCTACATATCAGCGCGTCATTCCTTTTCTTATTTAATAACCATCTACAAAATCTTACTCTCCTTGGCTTATCTCCCTCATTTAAATGTTGAACTTTCCTCATTTTGTAGCATCGAAATCAGTTTTTTTTCAATATTTTTCTTGCACTGTCTTTTTTTATGCGACAGTTTCTATGAATTTGTCTCAAAGAGGTTTCCTCATTTTGGTTAACATAATTCATTACTCTATTCACTTTTCTTACATTATCCGCAACATGCGCTCGCCTTACTATTTTTTTTGAAAATGAACCGTGCGTTTTTAGATTTTGAACTAACTTCCTAAACATAGTTCGATTTGGCTGCGGAGCATCTGGAAATCTATCTCCGTAAACCGTGACTGCCATCTCAGCGTCAAAATTGCACTGACAATAAATGCTAATCATATCGAATTTGTTATTATTGGTGTACACCATAATTACTGATATAAAATTTGTCTTAGAATTCGACAACGCAACATACAACATACAACAGTTACAATCTGTCAAATTTATTAATAACTGTATACATTGTTTTTCACTAATTATGGCACAGCTGATTGTTACGATTCAATTATATGAATTGTGGTATTCGTAAAATATTAAATATTGACACTATCGGTTAAAATTTCTGTGACATGTTTTATATCGTTGGAATGAGAAAAAATGAAAATAACGGAATTAATGGCGTCATGGCCTACTTTGAGATATGTATTTTTCATTTTTGCACAATAGCGTATGTCAAAGCCAACTGCATTTTTCGATTTTTTTGTTACACGTTATTATTCTTATTGTCTTTGCCGTCAACTTTCATTCCTTTAACTTTTTTCGTATCTCCTCAAATAAGGAAGTTATAACCGTTTGTGGTTTTCCTATTTTTCAGGTTTTTGTAATATATCTCATAAAGTAGGCTATGGATTTCAAATTTCTTTTTACTGAAATATAGCTCACAAAAATGGGATAACTGTTTCTAAAACTTTATTCTTCTACAATAGATATTAAGCGAGATATTTGGTGTGGCCCTCGTAAAATAGACAGTCTGTATATACTTAAAGGCACAGGCACGAGGGCATATAGACAAATACAAAACAGAAGTGAGAACCTCCTTCTTTGAAGCCTGCTAAATATCAGATTTTTTAAAGAAGCACCACATTAAGGTCTGTTTTATCGAAAACTAAGCCGGTAATAGTATATTATGCACCAAGTACAAAATGAGCAATTTAGTGCGAGTTGCATACAGTCTGTCCACTTTATCAAGAGTAAGTCACCGGAAGGTGAACATCGATTATTTTTACCGCTTCTCGAGACCATATCTCGAAAACGAAACGAGATATAGAACTGCGGTTTACGCCATTCGATTTCTCTCGCTTTTCTACATACCCCTGAATTTTTTCAGATTTTTTGCCGGCACTTCCATTTTTTTGTAAAATTTCTATTTCTGTTTCTAGCATTTAAGAGGTGAGAGAAATCGAATGGAGCAAACCGTAGCTCTGTATCTTGTTTCGTTTTCGAGATGTGACCTCGGGGAGTAGTAATAAAATTCGATTTTTACCTTCCGGTGACTTCGAGCGGCCATATCTCGAAAACGAAGGCACGCATCGACCTCCGGTTTGCGCCCATCGATATCTCATGTCTTCCTGCCCTTGAATTCGAGGGGTTTGAGACGATTCCCCACATGCCCAGAAGTGTAAAAAGGGGGTAGTTTCGGGGATTTAGGGGTGGTTAGTGTGGGGGAGAAATGTCTGTTACTATCGTGTTGAGCACCCGTACAAATGAATAGAAACAAATTTTTATCAATTTTGAAATTTTTGAGGAGATTTCAGTACCAGGGGAAGGGGGAGCTTCAACACCGGGAGTTGATAATATGTTGGTTGGTCATCGAAGTCAATACAGCCTACCTGAAAAACTCGATCCGACAAGCCCTCGCATGCCTAGAATGGAAGAAACGCGAAAAGGGGGTGGTTCCTCGCGTTTAGGGGTAGTCTCCGAGGGGTGGGAAGTCTAAAAATATGATTATTGTATTCAACATCCTCGAAACAGGGGGGGGGGCACCCAGGTACCGTCCTGGTCACGCACTTTTCAAGTTTTCACCTTCTTTTGCAACTTTTTCTTGAACTAAAATCTTCAGTGCGATTCATTTAAGATGAAGACACCCTCATATCTCGCTTATCTGATACCCGAATACTTAGAAATTTTGGTGGTAAAAATATATCTATAAAGTGAGTGAGACGTATCCGCATTTAATTTTGATCAGAGCCGTCCGATTCTAGGATGGAGAAAGATTATCGGTTTTCAAAAAAATGTATAAAGTGGCGATTTCTTTAGAAAAAAGTTAGTAATATATTCTTAATCAACATATATAGAAACCCCTTTATACAAGATTATATCGTAGTGGGTTCAAAGGTGTCTGAGATGGGGCCGTCAAAAAGTTTTTTTCAACCAAAAATAATTTTTATCTGTAAAACTGATTCTCAAAAGAAAAAAGCACATTCTCCATTTTTTGTTCAGAATAATGTATTGCACTAGTTTGAATTGATTTTACAACAAATTAATTTAAAAAATAAATAAATAAATAAATTGACATTTGCAATAACTTTTGTTTTCGTGACTTACTTATACTTTATTTGAGATTTTTTGTTAGAAAAATGGTAGGCATTTACGAATTAAAATCTTTGCCTTATTAAATAATTATTCTGTTGCAAAATCGATTCAAACTAATTAGTATACTTTATCCCAAACTTATTGTCGGTATAAAGAATGTCGTGTTCTTTGTTCTTTACCGAGCGGACAAAGGCGCCGATATTTTTTATACCCAGAATAAGTTTGAGACAAACTATACATTACTCACGCTTGTTAAATGAATACCTTTTGAGGTTGGCGTAGAAAAATACTATAAAAATCCCAAAAACTGCATTTATAGTGTTATTTGCGAGTATGCGGTAAATATTACATAGGCGAGTCATTTTAGACCTTTCAATGTGAGGTTTGATTAACATAAAAATTATGTTAGAAAGGGACAATTCTGAAACAACAAAAATTTTGGGGACACCTGACGTGACAATGATATTGCCAAATAAGACTGTCAAAATTTTGGAAGGAAAAAACATGATTCCATAGATCTGTTTACTAGCTGGCTGCCAATCTTCAGAGATAAAGTTCCTCAGATTCGGTTGTGTTTGTCTCCATGTCTGTATGTGTGGCCTCATAACTGCAAAACGATCCGTCCGATGTGAATGATCATCCATGCCAACGCGAGCTCGAGTTTTTACTGACATGGGGGTAGTATCCTGTAACAGTCCTTCTATCTAGGTCACGGTAAATGGTAATGGGCAGCAGCGCTAGAATACCATTATTCGCTGGTGAATAACGTGCGAAATACAAAAAAGCGCAATTGAGGCAAATTTAACGGTTTTGTGTCAGCGAAGTTAACAGTAGCGTTTGACCCAGAGTGGGCGGCTGTCACTAAAAGTGCAGAAAGTAAGAACAAACTACTGCAGTCAGCTTTTTCCACGAGGATCTCTAAATAAAAATTAAAAATAAAAAGAAAATAACCCTCCGCCATTATTCTAGCAAACACTTTTTATGAGGAAGTTTTTTGGTATACATACAGTGGGACCCATTTGTTCTCGAGTCATCTGTAAAACCTTTATTTATTATGCGACTTTAACCGGATTTTTTTTGGTAGAGCTTGACGAACTATATTTTTGACGTAAAGACGCCACATTCCTACAAAATCCAAAGACTTCTATGTCAGTTTTTGGGAGTAAAATTTTAAGAATTCAAAGCAGCGATTTTTTCAGAAAAATCTGTTACTGCCCTTGGATTCGGCACTCCTCAAAACGGGTATGTAGTAAATGTTATTTAAAACTTGTAATTAATAACTATTTTGTGGCCAAATTAAAATGAACGAAAAAACATTGAAGTAAAATTAAACTTTAACAATATGATATTCTTATTCTCCTTCCTAGTCTTGACAAATTAGAAAAGAAATAAAACTTAAAACAAAACTGAAAGAAAACAGATAATTCCGTTATAAAAACTACAAAATTCCCGTCACTGCTACTAATCCGCCATTTAATTCAATACACTTGTCAATCCTTTTGCGCACATTCATAGTCACCTTTCACATTTGTTCTGGAGTAATTTCTGCGCAGGACTGTATTATCCTGGCATGTAGTTTTTGTACAGTTTGTGGCCTTGATTTGTAAATTTTTTTTCAGCAAATCCTAAAGAAAAAAATCGAGTGACGCCAAGTCTGGGAATCTCGGCGGCCACTCACTCAAAGGATTATTTCGCCTTATCCAAACGATCTTCAAAATTTTTATTTAGCCACTTTCTTATCAAAGCAGGGTTATGAATGGCAGATATTATTAAAAAACTTGAGACCTTGTCGTCTAGTATATACACCTAATTCCAATTTTTTTGACTCTTATTAGCTTGCTTTATTTATTTAGACTTATTTGCCCTATCTATCCCCATTTTCCTATAATATTTCAGATATCGTTATATACATATGTGTACCAAATTCCAAGTAAATATCTTAGCGTTATTTTGTAATTTACCCCCAACCCTTCATCGAAATAAGTACAAAATACAATCTAGTTCTAGATCCCGTTATAATACAAATGTGTACTAAACAAGTCAATATCATAAACCGTTTCAAAGAAAACGTGCCCACACAGAGAGTCACAGATAGACAGACCGACTAACAGACAGATGACCGACAGAATTTTTTCCGCTCTTTAAAATCTTGATGTCTCATAGTATTCCAAACCTATTTCAATAAAAAGAACTGTTGAACTGTCTTCTACGATTATTAGTCCATTACGTAGAATAGAAGGAAATTAATTAATATGAATATGCTACAAATTAATAATTGTATACAATGCCTAAATAGGAATCTTGCTAAGATTATAAATAAATATAGATTTCTATAAGAGTTGGTTATAAAATGATTATAATGTTTCCAAACTTTAAAAAAAGCATGTAAAATATTCTATTAAAATTATAAATCTTTATAATTCTATTTGTGGAAAATTAGGTGCTTGCCCTGGGCACCAAATTTCCTAGCTACGACCCTGTTATTATTGAATAAAGATTCATAAACCAATTAATGTCATAACTCTACTTACGTAATACTATAATTTTTTCACAACATATGTGTTACCAAAAAAGTTATGATCAAAAATAAGTATTTCCCCATCTCGTGGATATAGCAATCTTAAAACAATTTAAATGAAAATAATGATACATTCGCATACAACAAATTTATAATAAACATATTTGGTTAAATTTAACTATAAATTTGCAACTAATGATTGCAAAAGTGTGTATGTTTGGATATAATAATAACTTTTATCAAATTCGTGCAAACAATTCTGTAATGTTCTGATTTGTAATATTAGAAATCCTAATTGTGACAACATAATATCTTAATCAACAACTGGAATATTTTTGCCACTGTGATCATAGTCAGTATGCACTTTTTAATTGTCTATTAGTGGGCTATAAATAGATTAAAACAATATTTATATATCAGGCATATAAATAACCCCATACTATCATGTTATTATAATCATTAAAATTGTTTTCATAACACCAAATTGGAAGAGTAATAAATTTTAAATTATTAAATTTTCCTCTTGCTCCTTTGACCCGTATATATGCAATTTTATAAATAAATTTACTTGGTGATTAAAATAAAGCCGACACTGATTCTCATTGTACTGTGATGTATGATTTGATTACTTTTGAAACACACATTGGATAGGTACTATTATTAGCACATGTAATAATATAAATTAGGTAAATTTTAATAATCTACTTAAAGTAATATCCATAAACACTAAAACACTTGTATTTAATTAATTTAAACAACCCCCAGTAAAAACCAATTATGGAGTTGAGCAAATACAAAGAATGGATTAATACATATTAGGTAGGCATCAGGAAATAAATTAATTAAAAGAAAAAAGAAAAAATAGTAAAAACTATACAGAAATGACTAGAAAACTGAAATATTTCAGTGAAATAAATCAAGCTAATCCTCAATAGATAGTAAGTGTTACAAATAAATAAATGGGAACTTCAGAACGTTTCATCGTGAGGCGGAAAGATAAAAAGCTTTATTATTGAGTATTTCAAATGAAGGGTCATGAAAATTAGCATATTCAAGATATTAGAGCAATCAACAACATTGTGAATTAACTTGTGCAACTACAAGGGAGACCAGTATCCTGCAGACGGTAAGCTAAGGAAACCGAATCTATTTAGTAACTGTCGAGTAATATTATACGAAGAAAAATTTAGATAGCGACGTTGAATATTCTCTATAAAACTAAGTATGAAGAAACATCTCACAAACACCTACACGCTCCATCCTATACTCCTACGTCATGCGTCATGCGGCTCTCGCTGCTGACAACAAGCATGTCCAATGTCCAATCCAGCGTATGCAGCCGGTTCCGGTGGTATATAAAAGCACCGGGGGATTATTCCGACACACGGTGGGATGATCCGTTGGTCGGTCGGGTGGAGGCGCATAAATATGTAATAGACGACTGGGCGACTGCAGAGGGACGTTCGGCGGGCGATCGGGCTGCGTCGTGGAACAAATCTCCATGCACCGGAATTGGCAGCAATGCCCACCTTACGCTGGCAAATCAATCAATCAATCAATTAGTAATATTAGTTTTAGACATTTTTAATTTAATTACAAAACATAAAAAACAAGCTAACCATTATACTCTTCGCCGATTTACTGCTCCTTTTATATAATTGTTGCACATTCTATAGGATATTCTTCGCAGTTTTTTGTACATAATATTAGTTTGAGACATTTTTAGTTTAATTACCAAATATAAAAAAAAAATTATTTAAAAAATTAATAATTTTTTTAATTATCTATCGATTTTGTTCAAATACAATACGGTCCTTCCTCTAGCTAACGCTAACTTACTGTTCAAATTTTAATACAATCGGACTTGTCTTTCTTAAGTTATCGTGTTTACAAAAAACGTGACGGATGGACAGACAGACAGACGGACAGAGGGATGGACAGGCGAACGGACGAACTTTTGAAAGTTGTTCAGAATTCGATCACCAACACAGTGTGAGTATAAAAATATGTAAAAATTATTTTTCTATTTAAAAAATGTATAACTTTTATTTATTGATCGATTTTGTTCAAAAACAATAGGGTTCTTTCCCTAGCTTACACTAACTTACTGTCCAAATTTCAATACAATTGAACGTTTCATTCAGACGGACAGACAGACAGACAAGCGGACAGCCAGACGGACAGACAGACGGACATTTTGAAAATTGTTCAGAATTTGATCACCAGCACAGTGATATGAAGTTTTTTTCTCTACGAGCAATATTACCGGTTTTAGAAATGTGCCGATCGAATATACTCTTCGTTTTGTATTTACGAAGAGTAGAAGACTTGATTGGATCACTAATACTACAAAAATTTTGTTCAAAGAGCGAGATAAAGTCTACATTAAATACGAGTTTTCGACGATTGTAACTTTGTAGAATTGCGTAATTACACATTAGCTGCCATAAGAAGAGAGAAAACTTCACACTTAAATCATTTACAAGGTTTACCAAAACTTCAACTGAGGTAATTAATAAAGTATTTTCAATCTAAAATCTAATGTTTGCGGTTTTGACAAACTTTCCCTAGTAATGTTAAAATACAGTTTTCCAGTAATTGGTGACTATCTCACTCACATTATGAATTGTTGCCTGGAACATAGGTATTTCTACTCCAGGTAATAGACTATATAAACGGCTCATCTGGAAAAAATAGGAGGATTTAGTTTTACAGGCTAACTTTATGTTTTTTGGATCGCTGATTCTGAATTTCTCACTTCCCACCAAAAAATCTCACCGGAAATACTTCCATTTTGAAAAAATGGCGCCAAAAAACGAGTTTCTTTCAAAATAACTTAATTTTTGTTAATTTTTAAAAGAAAATAGCTTCAAATATACAATAAAATAAACAAAAAAGGTCTAAATGCGTTTTTGACAGATCTAAGTCTAGGTTATATTGAAAAATGTGCTGCTCTTTAAAGAAATTTTGACAATACCAGTTTTAAATACATTATATCTTGGAAAAGATGCCTACTATGTAAATAATGTTTTAGATACCGACAAAGCACGGCATTTTTTGTACGAGGAAATTTTTTCATAATTTGTTATTCTAATGTTTTGCAGTTATTCTCAAAAATGTGACCCCATCTTTATTCGGTTATTTACCGACGTATTAAAAGAAAAATCGATAAAATAGTTAATTATATATAATGTAACTATTTTCAGAAAAAAGAATTGGTATATATCAAATATTAATTTAGTTATCAAGCGCAATAAATAATGTTATTGCAAGCTTGCTACTAGATATTCGCGGTTAAAGTGAGGGGTCAATGCATTTGAATCGTATAATAGTTAGTTAGTATTTTGCCAAAGGTCAATAATCCTCAAAACAAATCAGTAAAAAAATCCAAACTTGCGATAAAATATTGGGATTCCCATCTAAGAAACCGAATTTAACCTTGAATCACCTTAACCCCTCCACCCAATGTCAAAGTGACATATACCGCCGAAATGCTCCCATAGAATTCTATAATATTTGTTTGAAACATTCTTTCGTAGAGTGCTTATCACTCGAGATATTTGAAAGTTTCAGGTTAAAAAGATCAACCGCGTGATTCTTTTAACCGTAAACTTTCTCGAGTAATAGGCATTCTACGAAAAAATGTTTCAAATAAAAATTGTAGGATTGATGGGGGTACTTTGGCGGCGGTATTTGTCACTTTGACATTAGGTAGAAGGGTTAAGGTGATTAAAGGTCAAATTCGGTTTCTTAAATGGAGACGCCTATATTTTATTGCAAATTCATTGTCTAATTAAAAATGGACTACTTTTGATCAAAGTATATTTTTCTGATATTGTCAATTACTTAGTAACCCGGCAAGGAAAAATCAATATTTTAGAGCTTTGCGATTTTTTTCCTCGAAAAAGAAAGGTTTGGACAAAAATTGTAAGAGGCAAAAAGAGTTTGGAATCATTCCAAGAATGTACTTAAATTTTTTCAGACTTGTCCAATGCCCTTTTTGACGTACCTAATCCATTTGCAGCGTCCTAACACCTCTCCAAAGAAGATAAATTTAGAAAATGAGTAGAGAAAATGGTTCGCAGTAAAATGGTGTACCAGAAACATCTGATGTGTATTTTCAATAAAATCAATAGAAAAGAAGTTATAAACCTTTAAATGTCATTTTTCTTGAAAATTCTAGTCTATTTTTAATCATACCTTTTTCATTTTTAATTTTATGGTAAGAAGAATCTAAACCAAGACTGTAGAGAATTCGATTCTTTACAAAAGAAATCCTTAAAAATTTTTTGTGTGATTTATGGTTCTCAAGATATCGCGGAAAAACTGTTTATGCCCCCTATTTCAAGATGGCGGCCAAATGGGGGGTTTTCAACCCCCGAAAATCGAGTTTTATACACTGATCCCCCCCCCCCCCCAAACATAAAAAAAATCTTGTCCTACCCAAAATCCAACGTTCGGCCAATGTTTTGTAACATTTCAATGGACCATCTATATAAAAAGTAGAAGGATTTTAAAAATTGACACTGAATTACATCTTCAAAATTACTGAGTACATATTTTCACTCGTAATTATAGGAGTTTCTAGCGTGACTGATTCAGTCAAGCATCTATTCTGAGACATATAATGAGTAATGGCAACCTTTCAATGATAGTCCCCTACTATGTGGATGCTAGTGTTAATGAGAATTGTCAAATAAGAAATTAGACAAATGCATTTTAGGATTTTAATTTGCTAGCATAACCAGAATTCAGGTTATTGAAAGAATGCAAAGATTTCATTAATATTTTTACAAATAGCTATACTTTTAGTTCTCATATAGAGTTCTGCTGTTTGCAAAATCCTATAAAGAATATGTTTCATTTCAATTATAAACAAACAAATAATAATGCACTTTTAAGTTTCACTTAGTTCTGAAAGGGCATTTTTAAATTTTTTTAAAATTATTTATTTATTATAAAAAACATACTATCTCCCAGTTGGAATTCACTTGTGATCCTGATCGTCGCGTTCTATTCAAAATAAATAATCAGATACACATTTAAAAATTCGCTTCCGCATTTCACATACCATCCGGAAGTTTTTAGGAAAATCCACCTGTTGTTGCGCACGTCACTTTCAAAAATAATTGTCTAGCGTATAGACACATGTATTTTAAATTAAATTTTGTATGCATGCCAACAATGGTTTCATATGCAAGCCAACAATTATTTTTGAGTTTACATTTCTATGCAAATAATATGAAAGTATAGTTTCAACTAGTAGCAGTAAGAAAAGTCTTCAACCACAAACTGTACACTCTTGAAGTATTGCTTCATACTCCTGGGATGATAACTTGAATTAGGTTACCCTTAAAACTAACACTATGGAAATAAAATGTATATCGGAGGGTTTTAAAATAGGATTCTATTCATAAAGGAGGATTGTAGATTATTTAAGGAGTCGCTCGACTCATCAGTCCTTCTTCACCTTGATCTAAGAGATCTTCTGCGAATTATCCTAACAGTTAGTTATTACCCAGGATTTTCAAGTATTTTACAAAGCTTGTGATTTTTCTAGGGATCTAGTTTTCCCATGTCTTCGAACGTTAGTTCCACCTTTTTTAGATAATACGGAGATCAACATCGTGCATTCGCAAAGTGTGCTTTTCTGCCTTATCGTTGGCCTGCAGCATCCCTTCAATACTACTTTTTCTATTCCTTTTCCAATTTTTCCGTAATGCGTGCTACAAACGATTCGGGCTATAAACGATTCGGGCCCAAAAATGGGGTTTCAGTACCTTCTCTTGCAAGGGTGACAACTATTCATTATCTTCTCTTGTCCCTGGCCCTCACATCAAGGCAATCTTGTTGTTTACTGCCAGTTCCTTCAGCTGTTTGCATTCCCAGGCAATTTCAGATACAAAAGTGTAAGACCTGAGTGCTTTTAATGTTGACTGGCTATCCGAAAGATTGTAGTTGATATTTACCCTTTGAATGCCTTTGTTGTGAATGCCTGGGTACCTAGATATATATAGTACATGTTTATGCCTGCAATATGGTAAGGGCTCTAAATAGCCAGCCATTAAGTCCTACACTCGCATCAACTTCTTCAGCCACCTGTGATTCATGTGTGTATGAGATAAATGACCATTTCTCCAACCCAAATGCTTAGATCCTTTGGCGACTCTCAGTTAGCACATTAAGAGGACAAGTGAAGTCCCGTTTCGTTAGTACTGGGTCAGTGTGTTTGGTTATGGACTTCAATTGGATTAGCTCCAAAATCCTTAAGTGATGAACGAGAAGAAAATTCACGTCTTCTTCCAGGACATCAGATTTGGTCTTCAACCAACGTTTGGGTAGGAATCTTAGGCGATAGACTAATCGGACAATTTTTGTTGCTTAGGGCCGGTTTTTCAATGTCCAGTTAAAAGTGCCTGGCAGGTAGCTGCTAGTTACGCTTAGCTGGCAGTTATATCTATGGTAGTGTTTATCAACAGTAACTTAACTGCCAGCTACGTATCCATGAGTTTAATTCTTTCTTAGCTATGTTGGCGCTACTGATTCCACCCGAAGTTTATTTCAATTGGTTTAATTCAAATTGTGCGCGTGTTTTAGTGACAGTTTATCTAATTTAACCCCAAAATTCATTGCGTTGTCTAGCGTGTTGATCGATGTGCTGTCTTTGATTTTGTGCGTTTGTGTATCAGCAATAATTGCAATGGACAGCGTAAAACGCAATTATGTGAATGCTGAGTACCCCTACCTGTCCGTGATGGTTCCAATTTCTTCCTCTATCATAATAATATCAACGATATGTAAAACAGTTTCTTTACGCACTTGAAATCTTGTAAGAAAATCTTTATCATAATTCTCAAAATTATTTTCGCGTCCCCGTATGGGTCTCGTTTCATACTTTATAAATTGTATCATTTCATCGTCATTATCACTCATATCCGGAATATTATTATCATAATTCATTATTGGCAATAATGTATTTAGTATAAATCACAAATTAAAAACTAACATATCAATCAGTTACATTAGTTTTTAGTATAGAATGTTTTAGAATTGTCAGAAATTGAACCAACTGCGCATGTGCGATACTGCTAACAGTAGACTAAATCATTAACTGACACTTTCAATTCTCAGCTAAATTTACTTTCAGATCGTGAGGCTAACCCTCCGATAAAGTTTACTTGCACATTGAAAAACAGTTTACCTGCCAGATTTTTATCTGACAGTTAAGCTATTTAACTGGACATTGAAAAACCGGCCCTAAATAGACTAAATAACCAGGATTATTATAATTTCTTCTCAACAATTTGCCAAGTTTTTAGAAGATGTATTGTTGAATGAACGCCAAAATACGTAGTTTATGAGAAATGGGACTCCACTGCAGTACTTTTAAACGAAGCGTACGAGGAAAATTGAATTAGATGAGGAGCTTCTGTTTCTTGTCCTTTCAGGTCTTCTGACCTTAACTATTTACACATTACTACACGCTGTAGAAGTTTGAAAACCCTATTTTATAAACACGCTGTATATACCTACTTTCTCTTATTGAAACACCTGAGAACAATCAACAATGAATGTTTTTAAAATGTAAATAAAATTATTGTTATGCAATGACAAAGTATAAAACTATTTTTAAAATTATAGTAAGAACTATTTCATGCAATTATTTTCTGCTACACGCGATATTTCTTCATGTATAAATAGCATAAATAGGTACTGACGATACAATTTTATTCGTGTTACAAATCGAACATTTAGGTTTATACATTGAAAACGGATTATACCAAGATAATTAATAAGATAACGAAAAATATTTGAGATTGTACGTTTGCGAGGCAATAAATTATTTATTATTTATTTGTAGTAATTGTAATAATAATACACCGCGTGTACCACTTTTACAGACTTTCTATCTAGATATAACAATTATTAGAAATCATTTTTAAACTACATTATATAACATCAAATAACATTTTGCTATTTTGTTTCGAAGCGAGATGAACACGCAGTTTCGTCTTCTCGATTGCAGTTCGCTTAGAATATATAATGCGTACATACTCCATGTCTGTTTTATTTCTAACGCCTTGTTTATATTTACATCCTGGCAGAGTTTAACTATAGCTATTCCACCACTTAACTAGGACACGTACACATAGACATCAACGCAACAACCATTCCCTGTGGTATCGCCATCTACCGTAGCTGTGATTCAAACTCAGGAGAGATAACAGCGATTAGGCATGTTGTGCCACTCACAAGAGGTCTAGCCCACTACTTCCTTGTCGGTAACTTATTGAAAAGCCCCTAGATTGCTGTAAGACGGAAAAGCGTAAAGGACATGTGTGTATATGTCAAGGAGTTGTCGAAATTTACTATGTGAGTGTGAATGTCGAGAATCAACTGGAAAACATTTGACAACCACGCTATATCCAAGACCAGATCATCTCCATTTTGTGCGTTGCAATTATTAACTTGAATATATTAGGCCAGTAGAATTAGCTCATGGGAAGGCTAATCTTGGATGAAATTCCTTACAGGCAACCATATGGTATATTCGATGTATTCATTGATAAGGAACATACCTGCGAATTTCCTCCCATTTTACAGTGGGGGAACATTTTTTAATTCACGCTTTTTTGCGCAAAAATCACGAAAAATCGTGTTTTCTAAGCGTAGCTCTAAGCCAATTGACAATAGCCATATTTGATGTTATACGTTTCGTAGGTGATATAAAAACAGTTCATTTGCCATACGAATAATTTAAATCGGTTAATAATTTTTTTAAATAATCGAAAAGAACTGTCGAAAAAATCGAAAATTTCAATAATTTTTAATTCCGTGAAAAATTTTCTTATATCCTTAGAACTTGGTAAAAACATGTCTTATGTAACCCTGGAGCTATCATAAAATTTTCATCAAAAAATATGTATGGCTTTTCGAGAAAATGCATTTGTTTATAAAAAAGGTCTCAAATGTTTAATTCAATCTGACCCAGTTCCCGTCATCAAAGATGACTCATCCGGAGCTCATTTCTTTCGTTGTGACGTCTAGTTCACGAATACATTGTTGGCATAATGATTTTTTAATATTTTCATCAACAAAATGGCGTTTGAAAAACTACGACTTTTTCGGACAGCGTTTTCGCGAATATCGTAATAACCAATTAATGTACTGGCATAAAACTTTCATATTCTGATACCTGGTATTTTTACACGAATTTGAAAAAAAAATTATTGTTGTAAGATGCTTAGAAGCCGAGATAATTTTTTTAGTTGTTAATTACGCCATTTGTTTATTTATTAACATAAACATTTGAAATTTACATAGTAACTAGATGAAGACTTGATTTTTGTAATTCAGTGAACTGTCAGGTATCATGTTATGTATTAAGGCACGTAATGTCAATTTTTGACGTTTCTGTTTTGGTGAAAATTTTTGCAAGTATTGATACTGTTCGTACTGTTTATTACTGTTTTAACTAGTAGATGAAAGTAGCAACGTGGTATCTGTGTGAAAATGTACTAGCTGTCTTTTCCGATTTGATCAGTTAAACTTCAATTTTCAAATATACTGATTAACAAAGTGGTGTGCTCGAATTAGGGCTTGTTAAATTCTCGCGATTTTATTCAAATAGCTATGACCTCAAGAATTTCCAGAGGGGAAGGGAACATAGATGATATTTCGAGGGAAATTGTGACAGTAGATACCGTTTACCAGATTTTAACTCAGACAGTCTAGTCATTTTACTAAGTTAAAAGAATTCCTGTTTAAACCCGGTTTATCCCTAAAGGAGGCAGAGACTTAAAATATATCGTCCATTTTGTTTATAATATTTCATGCTGCCTCGAGTCAAAACCACATGCACAAGTTTCATATATTTATTTGCTTATATAAATGTATAATAGTCCAGGGATTGAGCATAAAATCTAGGTGAAATAAAATTAATTAATTATCCGTACATTTTGATACTTAGAAAATTTTCCGCATCAACTCCGACAAGATACCACGTGGCCGAGCTAAATTTTCACACAAATGCACGGAAATTAAATTTTATACCCAATAAAAAGTAAGAAAATTATTAAATAATATATTGTGACGTCCTTTCTTCCATTTGTCTTGCGCGTAAACAAGCGGAAGCGTTACTTTGACGCTGAGCGTGATTTCGGTTATCTCGAGCGCCTGTTGCAGTAGGGCTGGGATGGCTACAGTGGAGAAACGGTTCTGCCCAGGGGTCCTGGATGGCAAATTAGACTTTCACTCACATTCAGCAGTAAAAAACACGTGTTGGTAGATAACAAAGTTTATTAACATATGAAATTCAATAATGCAATGAAAGAGAAAACCAAATAAATAAATAACGGAATAACCATAACGTATCAGGTACTTCAAAATTATTTTTAGAAAAAAATTAATTAGTGCATAGAAAATGCGAATCAGGCCGTGAGTAGCCAATTATTTTAATATTTTCTGAGACTATTGGCAAGGTAATGGCAGTATGCAGGCAGGCGGTGTCATTGGTATCCACATTTTAATTGATAGCAAAAGTAAGAAGCAAAGAAATAAATAAATCGGTAAAAACAGCAGTAAGTAGTAAGCAGAGAACACGGTGTGCAAATACCAAGCAATAGTAAGTAATTATTTACAGTAAAATCATGCTTATAGGAGCGGTCAGCATATGTGTGTGAAGAGTTGGCAAAATTTAATTTCGGTGCATTTGTGTGAAAATTTAGCTCGGCCACGTGGTATCTAGTCGGAGTTGATGCGGAAAATTTTCTAAGTATCAAAATGTACGGATAATTAATTAATTTTATTTCACCTAGATTTTATGCTCAATCCCTGGACTATTATACATTTATATAAGCAAATAAATATATGAAACTTGTGCATGTGGTTTTGACTCGAGGCAGCATGAAATATTATAAACAAAATGGACGATATGTTTTAAGTCTCTGCCTCCTTTAGGGATAAACCGGGTTTAAACAGGAATTCTTTTAACTCAGTAAAATGACTAGACTGCCTGAGTTAAAATCTGGTAAACGGTATCTACTGTCACAATTTCCCTCGAAATATTATCTATGTTCCCTTCCCCTCTGGAAATTCTTGAGGTCATAGCTATTTGAATAAAATCGCGAGAATTTAACAAGCCCTAATTCGAGCACACCACTTTGTTAATCAATATATTTGAAAATTGAAGTTTAACTGATCAAATCGGAAAAGACAGCTAGTACATTTTCACACAGATACCACGTTGCTACTTTCATCTACTAGTTAAAACAGTAATAAACAGTACGAACAGTATCAATACTTGCAAAAATTTTCACCAAAACAGAAACGTCAAAAATTGACATTACGTGCCTTAATACATAACATGATACGTGACAGCTCACTGAATTACAAAAATCAAGTCTTCATCTAGTTACTAAGTAAATTTCAAATGTTTATGTTAATAAATAAACAAATGGCGTAATTAGCAACTAAAAAAATTATCTCGGCTTCTAAACATCTTACAACAATAATTTTTTTTTTCAAATTCGTGTAAAAATACCAGCTATCAGAATATGAAAGTTTTATGCCAGTACATTAATTGGCTATTAAGATATTCGCAAAAAACGCTGTCCGAAAAAGTCGTACTTTTTCAAACGCCATTTTGTTGATGAAAATATTAAAAAATCATTATGCCAACAATGTATTCGTAAACTAGACGTCACAACGAAAAAAATGAGCTCGGGATGAGTCATCTTTGATGACGGGAACTGGGTCAGATTGAATTAAACATTTGAGACCTTTTTTATAAACAAATGCATTTTCTCGAAAAGCCATACATATTTTTTGATGAAAATTTTATGATAGCTCCAGAGTTACATAAGACATGTTTTTACCAAGTTCTAAGGATATAAGAAAATTTTTCACGGAATTAAAAATTATTGAAATTTTCGATTTTTTCGACAGTTCTTTTCGATTATTTAAAAAAATTATTAACCGATTTAAATTATTCGGATGGCAAATGAACTGTCTTTGTATCACCTACGAAACGTATAACATCAAATATGGCTATTGTCAATTGGCTTAGAACTACGCTTAGAAAACTCGATTTTTCGTGATTTTTGCCCAAAAAAACGTTAATTAAAAAATGTTCCCCCACTGTAAAATGGGAGGAAATTCACAGGTATGTTCCTTATCAATGAATACATCGAATATACCATGTGGTTACCTGTAAGGAATTTCATCCAGCGGTTTTTCTAATTCTACTGGCCTATATGAAAATGAACGAAGAGTTGAAGGTTTCGAAAACCATTTTTATTTCTTTTCGCAATCTTGACCTTCACCATCTGAAGATCTTAACTGTTAACTCAAGAACGTTTATATCATGATCTAAATAAGCAGCTTCAATTATATAAGACCTATGTTTCCAATTCAATAATTAAAAAACAACATCAATGTATCATTGTTTATGTAATAATCATTGCAAGATTTAGTACAATAATTTTACTGTGCAAGGGGATCAAACTGGGAAAATTGAGAAAGTTAAGATTTTGAAAAAAAAGTTAAGATCTTAAAATTAAAGTCAAACTCGACTTTTGACTTTAGTTTTTTCGTAGAAATGAAATACACCTCAACATGTGGTGAATACGCTGGAGAATCGTCAAGGAACAGGCCGGCAATCTCTAGTGACGATGAGAACTCCGGTGATGAGACCGATAAACCAGATGATCCACCAAAAATAAACACCAGTGTTTAGTTGGTTATTTCAAACGGGCGTCAAGCATTTCAGTCAACTCTAAGCATCAGCATAGAAGAAAAGTAGCCTCTAAACAAATGACATATTTAAAAATATCAGTTTCCTATATACTCTTCAACACAGGAAAATTATTCAAACATTATTAGTGGAGTAAAACTAAAATTTGTTGGGAATTGTCTAACTATAGCAATTTTATTGCTGGAATTTGTTGTAGACATTACAAGAAGTTAGAGAAAAGTTTTGGATTAAATCCGTGTGGTGGAAAGCTTTTGTTTAAACAAAAGAATATTCAAAATTGTGTTTTTTCGCAGTTTTTCTTCAACAACTCTGGTTCTATGACTTTTATCGTAATAAGGAAAGAGAAAAAAATTATTCACCATGAAATTGCGGAGAACACTAGATGTATCCTAATTCTCTTGGTCAATTGCAAAACATAGAAACAATTGTGGGTGGTGGCCATTTTTAAACAATTAGTAATAACTTAATCGATAATGTATTAAATTTAACCAAACTTTGGAAGAATATGTCACTAATGGAGATGAATTACGGCGGCTCAAAAACAATAACAAAATCGAAAATTGAACAGTTGGCCGTTTTTGGGCATCAAGTCGTACAACAAACTTTTTTTTGTTATTTGGTTATTTTATGCACTTTTCAGAGGCGTTAAAAGAAACATTTTTAGTATTTTTCAAAACCATTTTTTTATTTAAACAAATGCATTTTACTCATCAATGTTTAAGGCGTTGTGAAAACAAGTTAACTAGAAGTAACTACCCCCAAAGTAAACCAATATAGTATGTTTTGGTTTCATGCAGTGACGTCATATATATTCATTCCTCAATCTTGTTTTAGTTATACCAAACGGCATACTGAAAGTTGAATATTAAATATTTCTATACATAAAAAGAATTGTTATTACTTCCACATCCACGTAGTGGATTGGAAGTATAATAATCGTAAAAAAAAATTCAAAATTATTTTCTCTTGAAATAGATTTAGAATGTCATGAAACATCGAGATTTTAAATTAGAGCGGAAAAAAAATTCTGTCTGTCTGTCTGTCGTTCTTCTGTAACATTTTTTTGTTCGCACGTTTTCTCCAGAATGGTTTAAGATATTGATTTGAAATTTTGTTCACATATATATTATAACGAGATCTAGAACTGGATTGTCTCTTGAACACATCCGGTGAAGAGTTGGGAGGTAAATAGGGGGAAATAAGTAAAGCAAGCTGGTAAGAGTACATAAACTTGAAATTCGATGTATATGTACTAGAGTCAAGGGCTCAATTCTTTTTATAATATTTTCCATCCCCCCACCACCACATCACTCCATTATTAAAGGGGTTGATAAAATAAAATTGAGATATTCACTTGAAATTTGGTATACGTATATATTATAATGACATCTGGAACTAGATAATATTTTTGGATTATTCCGTTGAAGGGTTGGGGGTTAAATAGGGGTAAATAGGGGAAAATAAGTAAAGCAAGCTGATAAGAGTACATAAACTTGAAATTGGGTGTACGTACTTGAAGCCAAGGCTACAGATTTTTTAATAATATTTGTCATCTCCCCACCACTTCTACTCCATTATTAAAGGGGTTGATAAAATAAAATCGAGATATTCACTTGAAATTTGGTACACATAATATATATTATAACATCTGGAACAAGATTATATTTTGAGATTTTTTAATAATATTTGTCAACCCCCACCACTTCTACTCCATTATTAAGGGGGTTGATAAAATAAAATCGAGATATTCACTTGAAATTTGGTACACATAATATGTATTATAACATCTGGAACTAGATTATATTTTGGGATTATTCCGTCGAAGGGTTGGGGATGTGACTATAGGTATATATTATGGGAAAATGAGTAAAGCAAGCTATGCAGAGTACAAATACTAGAAGGCAAGCCCACAGATTTCTTTATAATATTTTTCAACCTAATTTTGATTTCTAGATTCATATTCTTGCATTTTTACGTATCGACGCCGACCGACGCCCAGCGTCGTTTTTTATAATTTGTGTATTTGATAAACTTTGACATCTAAAATGTTCTTGCATTTTTAAGCCTAGCGTCGTTGTTGTAAAACTTCTGAATTTGATAAATTCTGATACCAAGATTCATATTCTTCCATTTTTTCGTTTCGACGCCGACCGACGCCTAGCGTCGTTTTTGTATAGCTTCTGAAATTGATAAATTTGAACACCTAGATTCATATACTTGTATCTTCACGCCTCCACGCCGACGGATGCCTTGCGTAGTTTCTGTAAAACTTGTATTTGATTAATTTTGATATCTAAATGAATGTTCTTGCATTTTTACGTCTCGACGCCGACCGACGCCTAGCGTCGTTTTTGTTAAACTCGTGTGTTTGATAAATTTTGATACCTAGATGAATGTTCTCGCATTTTTACGAAACTCGTTTTTTATGGAATATTAATGTACAGCCTATTACAATTACTCGGGGTTATGTAACTTTTTAAACTTTTTATCCGCAGCTTAACAAAAGTTTGAAAATTTCCAAACATTTTTTTTATTTCTATCCCCTGCACATTTTGCAGATTTTGTAAATATCGTGTCAGGCTTGAAAGTTCATTTTCAATGTCTTAACGAAGCTTGTTAAATTGCAACTTCTGTAAATTTTTTTATGACATCTGCCCCTAACATTATTAAAATTCTATGACCAATTAAAGTGCAAATATAGTCAAGAGGTTTACATTTAAAGAGACTTGGAAAGAAAATCTGGACGTGGAAGTAGTGAATCCTTAGGCAGCGGTTTTTTAAAGAAAACTTGAATTTCGCTTCAAATAAAGAAAACCCGCGCCTGGTCAGCATAGCGTCATAATATGTAGCCTATTTTATGACACTTTAGGAACCTCAAATTATTGAACAGTAGTGGTTTCATTAAAATCGGCCTGGTAGCTTTGGAGATTACCTCCTGCATATAGTGTGACAGAATGGACAAAATCCGCTCTAAGGTTCAATTTTTGAGACAACGACTTGACTTTTTTTTTTAACACTCGGAAAGGAGTCTGGAATAGTGGGTCACTGCGGCTTTTTTGATATTTTTTGTTTGCATGGAAGGATTGAGGTCATTCAAGGTCAAATTCTTTCTTTTAATGGGAACCCCTATCTTTTATTGCAAATTAAGAATGTCTGACTAAAAATATACTAATAATAAAACATCTTCTTTACAGGATTTTGCAAACAGCAGATGAAAACTATCTATGAGAACTAAAATAAAAACTAAATGTAGTTATTGATTTACAATCTTTGCGTTCTTTTGATAACCTGAATTCTGGTTATGCCAGCAATTAAAATCCTAAAATCAATTTGTCTGTCTTATTGGACATTCTAACACTAGTTTCTACACAGTCCTCTATGGCTATGCAGAATAAACCAGTATCCACCCAACCCTCTACGGCTATGCAGATTCAGTTAAAATGAGAACAAAGGCCTAAAATGAATTTATTTACATACCTCGTCGTTTGGAAAATTTTTCATTCAAATGGATTACATTTTCATGAAATCTATCATTCTGTTTTTTTTTTCTTTTTGGAAATGCTTAGCCTTTGAAACGTTTTAATTGAATCTTCATAGCCGTAGAGGGTTATGTGGAAACTGGTTTATTTTGCATAGCCGTAGGGGGCTGTGTAGAAACTAGTGTTAGAATGTGAATTGTTCAATAAGAAAAACAAATTAATTTTAGGATTTTAATTGCTAGAATAACCAGAATTTAGGTTATCAAAAGAACGCAAAGATTGTAAATGAATAATTTTACAAATAGTTTTTATTTTAGTTCTCATAGATATGTTTTTTCTGCTGTTTGCAAAATCCTATAAAGAACATGTTTCATTACAAGTATAAGCAAACAAAAAATAATTCACTTTTAAAAATAAATATATAGTACTTTTGATTGAAACATTTTTCCAGAAATTGTGATTTTTTTTTTTAGTTATTAGGATTTTTTTTTTGAATTTTGCGATTTTTTTACTCGAAAAAGAAGAAGTTTGGACAAAAGTTGCAAGAGGCAAAAAGAGTTTGGGATTATTCCGGGAATGTTTTCAATTTTTTTTGGAATTGTCCAATGCCCCTTTTGATACACTTGAAAATTTCACAATGCTCTTTTTTGCAAGTAGTGAGTACTATTTCAGACTCAGATCCGAGTATTAAAAAAAATCAAGTCGATATCTCAAAAATTGAGCCTTAGGTGCCGTCTATAAATGATGTCACGCCTTTTTGCCAATTTTTGACCCCCTCCCCCCCTTGTGTCACACATTGTCACGCTCACCCCATCCCCCCACCCCCTGTCTCCACGTCACAGTAACTCTTATGTAAATTACTAATATCAAGGGTGCTGATAATAAATAATCAAGATATTAGGCATAAAATTATTTTCTTGTATTGCGACATCACAGTTGCTTAAGCCCCCCTCCACCTCCCCTGTCACAAAGTGTCACAACTTTCAGAACCCCCCCCCCCCCCTTAAACCGTGACATCATTTATGGATGGCCCCTTAGAGCGAATTTTGTCCATTCTGTCGCACTGTGCTGCGTAGGAACTTAGGCCTTTACAAATTCTGAAATTTCCGTCCGTCTCTTAAGAGCTGATTATACACGGGACAGGATAGTAAGAAATGTGCCCGAAAACACTTTTTGCGAGAATCACAGCCAGCTCTCGTGAACTGGGTTTCATATCAAATTATTTAAAGTAATTCAACATAATCAGTAAAAATCAGTAAAAACATCATTTAGACGCTATTATTGAAACTCAACAGCTCACTTAGAAAACATTTCTGGGTATACAATTATAGAAACCGTTCTTTATCGTTGATGTAGAATCAGCTTCTAAACAAAAGAAACGGAATTTCAGGACACTCTGTATATTAATATAGATGAAGTAAAAATACGAAGCGTAGAAGCATAGGAAAAATAACGTCAGCGAAAAAGAAAATAATAAATAATTCAACACTCGGAAAGGAGTTTGGAATAGTGGGTCACTGCAACTGTTTTGAAATTTTGTTTGCATGGAAGCTCAACCCTTCCATTCAAGGTCAATTTTTTTTTATGGGAACCCCTATCTTTTATTGCAAATTCAGAATGTCTGACTAAAAATATACTACCTTTGATTGAAACATTTTTCCAGAAATTGTGATCTTTTTTTATTTATCCGGCGAGGAAATTTTTTTTTTCAATTTTGCGATTTTTTTACTCCTAAAAGAAGAAGTTTGGACAATAATTGCAAGAGGCAAAAAGAGTTTGGAATTACTCTGGAAATATTCTCCATTTTTTTCGGAATTGTCCAATGCCCTTTTTGATACACTTGAAAATTTCACAATGCTCTTTTTTGCAAATATGAGTACTATTCCAGACTCCGTTCCGAGTATTTAAAAAAAATCAAGTCGATATCTCAAAAATGAGCCTTTGGGGCCGTCCATAAATGATGTCACGCTTGTTTTGTCAATTTTTTACTCCCTTCCCCCCTTGTGTCACACATTGTCACGCGTTCTCTGTCGGTGATTAAATTCTATAAGGATATTATGAATTTTGATCAAACTGTAGTCTAATATTTGTCAACGTTTTATTTTATCCCACATTGATAAATCCTGGCTATAAAAGCATTCTTTTAAAACTCTGTAATTTTTATTTTTTTATCCACATTGTAAATGCCTATATATTCTGATAACAGATAATATATTATCACATTATTTGTCACTTAAGTTTACTGTTTTATATTTAGTAGTCAACATGTTTGTAAATAAATAGATATAGTTGCATTTGTCGATTATACTTCAATTGTTACATATCAAAATCAATAGCACTTGTCAATAAGTGCATTCATTTGTTATTATGAAGTCAAGTTGGTTTTACTAAATATTATTAATATGAACTACTAAATTTAATAAATTGACCCACGTAATGAACGTGACCAAATTGAAAAGATACTGAAATTGAAAACAAAGCCTAGGGTTTAGACATAAAACATTTCCTATGCACCACATGTACTCGAGAATCGAGCTGAGGATAATAAAATACTATAGAAACATTTTATGTAAGTTTTAAATATTTTTGAAAACACAAATTTGTAAAAGTGCATGGGCATTGCCAATATACTATGTTCAAGTAATGTTAATTTTACCGGAAGTGGCGTCAAAATGGGAGGATGCGGGCAAAGAAGAAGAGGCAGCCAATTTTTTTAATAACTGGAAGACTTGTACTTTAATAAAAAAAAATAATAATTCATGTATTCAATAACTTAAGAAAACAGAAAAAAAAACTTTATTCGAGGGTGTCTCAGCGTTGCGGTCAAATTAAGCCTGGCAGCCCACTATATTCTCATTGTATACCTCAAATCCTACATTTTGACGTAAGTTTTATTCATGTATTCGATGACACAAAAAATCGTGACCGGAAGTAACGTCAAAATTCCATGACGCGGGCAAAAGTTGCAAAAATGAAAAGTGGCTCCCTGTATATCTGTGGTAGTACTTACTCACTCATACAAAGATTTTGATGTATCTTATTCATAGGAAATCTATAAGCCGGCTCTCCACCTATAAAGGATCTCCTTTTAATACTATTTCATGTTTGTCTAGTAGAAGCCAACACAGAAAAAAACCGCTGCCTAAGGAATCACTACTTCCACATCCAGATTTCTCATCCAAGTCTCTTTAAAGTAAAGCATCTTGACTATATTTGCATTCTCGTACGTGGAAATAATTAGTAACAAAATAATAATAAATTAGAGGTATATGTCATACAAAATTTGAGACGTTGGCTTCTAGAATATACACTAAAAATGAAATTTATGGACTCTTATTAGATTGCTTTATTTACTTCCCCTATTTATCCCCCACCCCCCACCCCCTCAACGAAATCATCTCGGTCAGATGACATTACAATACATATATGTATCAAATTTCAAGTGAATATCTCAATTTTATTTGATCAACCCTTTTAATAATGGACTGGAGGTGGTGGAGAGGTTGAAAAACATTACAAAAAAATCTGAGACCTTGGTTTCTAGTACATACACCAAATCCCAAGTTTCTGTACTTTTACCAATTTGCTTTACTTATTTTCCCCTATTTAACCCACAACCCTTCAACAGAATCAATTCAATCGAATAGTTACTTATTTTCGTTGTTAGAACACACCACTGTATTAGTTAAAACAATAACAGGTGGCCATTTCCAAGAGAAAAGCAACCGATAGGGAAACATTTATTATTTTTGGCCATAATTCTTCTTTCTCAGTATAGGCTGGGATTTTTCCCAAAAATTTTCTATACCATTTGAGTTAGTCACGGATTCTTATGAGAAAAATTCCGCTGAGCAAGATTTTCTTATGAAAAATTTTCCTAAACCGCGAGCTTCATGGTCAAATAATTGTTTAAACAAATTTCTTTTCGTTTTTATTTAATAAAATGAAAACGGTTTGACGGATCCGAAAAAATTTTGATTCAATCGAAAGATATTATCAATACCCGTCGTTTGCACAATTCATTTTGTCAACTCGTTCACTTGTTATAACCAAAATAAATTTCATAATTAACAAACTTATTACTCCAAAACTAATAAGGTCAGGATATTGTTTTTTTCAAAATATACGCCTTTTATACCAAAGAATATACCATATTTTTTTTGGCTCGCTATCTTCAATACTCTTTAATTGTTTAGACAATTGGCATAATTTGTTAATTAGCAAATAACTTTTTTTTCGATAGTTTGATCGACTTCAAACCAACTTTAAACGATAAATATTGATGTCGGGCATAACCCCCATAGAAGCCTGTACGAATGCAACTTTTTGCGTTTGTTTATTTAAAGTTCAAATTAATTTTTGCAAATTACCAAATGGAATATCTCGTCACTGGGTAAGCGTATCGAAATAGGGTTTTGTGCACATGAAAGTGCTTGCAAGAAGGAAAATTTTGAGACCAGAAAGACCTTGATCGGATAACTGGAACCGGAAATAAAAGTGGCATTGCGTGAAAGACTCTAATTTGTTTATTAACAACTTTTTGGAAAGGAGGTTCGGTGCAAATGAAAGCTAACAAGTTTTTCCATCAACCACAAAAAGCTCTACAAAAAATATTCAATCCCTGAAGAGTTATACGCGTTTTTGACCCTTAACAAAATCTCTTCCGCAACGTGAAAATAGTAAGATTTGACGCGCAATTTTCGAAAAAGAAGTTATTTGCAAATTAACAAATTATGCCAATTATTTAAACAATCAAAAAGTATTGAAGATATCGGGCCAAAAAAATATGGCATATTCTTTGGTATAAAACGCATATATTTTTAGAAAAAAACAATATCCTGACGTCATTAGTTTCGTAGTAATCAATTTGTTAATTTGAATTTTATTTTAGCTATAACAAATGAACGGGTTGACAAACTGAGTTGTGCCTGGCACCAAACAACGCATATTGAAAATATCTTTCGATTGAATCAAGATTTCTAAGGATCTGTCAAACCGTTTTTATTTTATTAAATAAAAATGAAAACAGATTTGTTTAAACAATTATTTGACAATTAAGCTCGCGGTTTAGGAAAATTTCTCATAAGAAAATCTCGTTCAGCGGAATTTTTCCTATAAGAATCCGTTGCTACCTCAAATGGTATAAAAAATTTGTAAAATCACCTTTTTTTTACCCCAGGCAGACTCGCCTAGTATAAGACTTCCTAAGTAGAACCATAACAAGGCTATTACTATGAATTTTTATTCAATAATTCCAGCTGTTTCCAAAATAGTTAGATTTAAAACTACGAAATAGTTAGATTAGTATAATCTTCAAATTTAAATATTACTATTTTGCAAACCACTGAAATTATTTAGTGAAAATTCATAGTAATAGTTTTGTTATGGTTCGACTCAGGTAGTCTTATAGTTTTCTTAAATATACGTACTAAGAAAAAAAAGTTATGGCCAAAAATAATAAATATTTTGCTATCGAATATCTCTCTCTTGGAAATGGTCAACTTAAAGATACTACCAAGTTTGATTTTTCGCTTTTACTTTACAGATTGCTAACCTTAAACCGTCAAAGAATAAGCTGGAGAAGGCGATATAATATCCCCTTCACAATAAGTTACTAGTTTTCAAGATTAGCGAATCTCGAACGACGCGTTTTATCGAAACATTGCATTTCACGGTAAATTGTGCAACCTAAACAAAATGATTTATTATTGCTTTTACGTGAGATAACATAACTCCAGAGTCGATAATAGCAATAAAGCGATAAAATTGTTTTGAGATGAACCAGTGTAAACGATTGCGTTATAACAATTGCCTAGGTACCTATACAGCTTCAGGAATTTGTTAATTTTTTGGTATAGTATGTTTTTGGAAAAGTACGAAATTGTCAAATTATTTTGGAGAACTGATGAGCCCGTGCCGGTTTTTTTCCGCCTGATGACGGTTTGTAATATTTAACGTTTTTTCAACAGTTTATACAGGGTGATTTACCACAACATGCGGAAAATAAAATGGTGTACTAGTTTTCTATGTGGGAAACCCTTGCAAAATTTTAGAGTAATCCGAAATAATTTAATACATTTTTTTGCATTAAAACTTGTAATGATACGCTATTGAACCATGGAATTTAGCTACCCTTATGCTTCAATTGTTTACGCTTATTTACGCCTGCGCCGCTTCGTGTCTTGTTCAAGCGATCAGAAGTTGTTTGTGACGTTTACGTATGGTCAGTTTCTTTCCGGTTTCCGTTTGGATTTTTACGTTTTGAAAATTGTATTCGTAGATCGATACCGGTCAATATGCCAGCGTTTACATCGCATGAATACTGCGATATAATTTTAACTTGCAGTGAATGAAAATCTTGCAGCCGCTGTACAAGAATATGAGAGAAAATTTCGCGGCAGGCGTGTGCCAAATGAAGGAACAAGGAGCCCAGATATCACCCCTATGTATTTTTGTGTGTGGGGTTACATGAAGAGTTTGGTGTAGGTACGCTAAGTCAGTAGACTCCCTAGAACAGTTATAACAACCCATTGATAAAGCCTCGAATGTAATTCGTGATGAAAAAACAAATGTTATCGCATACACGAAAAAATTATCTGCGCTTAGAGCAGTGAGTGTGTTGAGTATCAATGGTCAAACATTCGAACATTTTCTTTAACTTTTCGTTACTTTTAAGTTTTCTGGTGCGCTGTGTTTTTCATATATTTTTTTAGTTTTTGCTATTTTTGTTGTGACTAAATCCAAAAAGTCACTTCTAACCCCGCCAGCTTCGCTGTCAGTCCCAAGTCTGATAAAGGAGGAGGGGAAGTGATATGGTTGTACCGCGTTACGTTAGATTGGTTAAAGTCATAGGCGGCGTATTTCTACAAAAAAATAGGGTAGTTTTCGGTCATATTTTTTTAATTTTTCATTTTTTAACTCTTCTGTGGGGACAATTTACTTATAAATTTTCCGCATGTTGTTGTAAATCACCCTGTATAATACTGAGAAAAAAGGTCAAGTACACCTGACATTTTTATCGTTGCTAAAGGGTTGTAAACAATTATTGAACATGTAGAAAAAAATGAAAAATGGCGAATCCAATGTGTCATAGTTGCAAAACTATTGCAAATTTAGGTACCCGGAATTGGGCATATGTAGATATGAGAACTCGCTGATAATGAGTCCGATGACAAAGCTTAAAAATACAAAATGACGGATATCGTCTCGTACTTTGTGGAAAATAGAAGAATGAGCAAATAACAAAATCGAACGTATTTTATGGGCAAAATAATAAACGAAATCGTGTCTTATTATCGTTCTACTTAGGTAGTCTTATAGTTTTTTTTAATATACATACTAAGAAAAAAAATGATAAATATTTCCCATCGGATGTCCTTTTCTAGGAAATCGCCATCTTAAGCCCTACATTTGCAATACGTCTCGGTTAGTTGTTCTATACGTACGGAAGCACTCTATAGGTCGCAATTCTTAACAGATCCACTTGATTTTTTTAAAACGTTTCGTCTATTATAGTTTATTGAATGTCGTAATAAAACGTTAAGCAGTTTAATTATTTAACACCGTTTCCGCGGATCATTTTCCTCATTCTTGTCGTTTATCGGATAAGTAACAATAATAATAAAAATTCCAATAAGAAAACAATTACTTTATCGTTCAATTCGCTCTAACTTATAAACGCAACGATGAATTGATCTCAAACTTTTACCGTGTTGTCACTACATATTTGTTGGTCCCCCTTGGGTGTGGTAGCATGAATTAATCATGCAGCAGGGGTGACAGGCCACTGTATTCATTATTAGCATGCCTTTACACAAATTCTATATCCTACTGCACTAGTTCAACTGCCACTCCAGAGATAGCGCTAGTAGTAGTAGTAGTCGTTCCACTTTTTCTAGAAAATGGCGGATCGAGCTTTGCTAAATTGTTTCAGATGCCTGTATGAGAAGGTTATGGAAAGGAGTGGACCTTTCAGAACATTTTTAGACGATATGTGTGGGGTACATAAGGCGGCCGAGACACCGAGGGAAGGCAGTTTTAAATGAGTTTGAGACGACTTGAATTCAGAAAAGTCCTCAGAGATCCCAAGTGAACGGTAAAGTGAAATATCAAGCAAATAACAGTATTTAAGGTTATATTAGTTTAGTGAATGTTTTGTGAGTTACAGTTTACAGTAAGTTAATAAATAAAATTGTGTTAGTGGTTATCTCGTGTTATAATTTCCGAATCCACAGTTTTAAGGGTGGTTGCCAGGGGGTGAAAACTCGTGACAATATGAAAGTCAAATTTTAATAAGTTAGTGTAGAAAGTATGATTTTTTTTATAAGGCTATGTCGATAGAAAGTGAGGATTAGTAGGGGTAAATCTAGCGAGCAGGAAATTGTTTTATCCTTCGA
The DNA here is from genome assembly GCA_963583905.1 of Stenurella melanura. Taxonomy (NCBI): domain Eukaryota; kingdom Metazoa; phylum Arthropoda; class Insecta; order Coleoptera; family Cerambycidae; genus Stenurella; species Stenurella melanura. Next base: position 63,118,721 of record OY757311.1, read on the forward strand.
AATAGATAGGTACCTACATTTAGTCGAGGAATTAACCCCAACATGAGACTCCGCCCCAACTGATTATTATGTGAGACGGTGCAAGATGTTCCTAAATATGTACAGAACAAAGTCAGGGTCGTGGAAACTGGCGCTTTTTTTGATTTCCCGTCGGAAGCTGGGACAGAAATTCATTATTTCCGGTCACCAACAACTTTTTTTGTTGAAAAGGAAACATTGCATTTTATATTTGGGACAATTCTAAGCATTTCTCGACTCTTGACATTTTTTATTTAACCTCACTTTTCTCGAGATATAAGCGTTTTAAAGAAAAACGTGTATTTAAGCTTTCTTTTTCAAAAAACTAATATTTACGATTATTTTTGAGCGTTTATTATGGATTAAAACATATGGACTCTATAGTTTGGACAACTTTAAGCATTTTTTGACTCTTGACTTTTTTACCTAAGATATAGGCATTTAAAAATTAAAAAACCGTATATTTAGGCTTCTTTTCTCAAAAAACTGGAATTTACGAATATTTATGGACTTTTATTATGCATTGAAACATGTGTACTCCATATTCTGGACAATTATAAACATTTTTGGACTCTTGACATTTTTTACCTAACCTCGCCCTTCTTGAGATGTAGGCGATAAAAAGAAATAAAGTGTATTTATTGTCTATATTTTCTAAAAACTAGTATTTATTGTTGAATGTCATAGTTGGCAATTCTGCTATGTAGTAGTTTTTAGATATTAGGTTGGCACTAGAATAGAGCGTCTTTTGCGTTACGTTTGTCGTTGACAGTATTCATTTTATTATTAGAGATTAAAAGCTATTTAAATAACTCTAACAAGTGTTTTATTGCTAACAATTCAAGAGGTTATGGGCCCAGAGGAACAACGTTAAATTGGAAAGTGAAACTGGCCTGGAAGGTGAGCAAGAGCAAAGGAAAATTTTGTTAGAGGAAAGCGAGTGATCTGTCAAAAAAAAATGGCGGTGAACAATGTACAAGTTGCTAATCTGAAACCGTTTACGGGAACCGGCTTTTCAAACTGGGAATTTAGATTAAGGATACTGTTGGAACAGCATGGAATCTTAAGTGTTTTGGAAGAAACCGGCACAGGAAATGATTTCATTCAAAAGGATGCTAAAGCTAGGAATGTAATTGTACAATGGCTTTCAGACGATATTTTACAAGTGGTAAGAGACAAGAAGACAGCTAAAGAAATGTATGACACACTGAAGAATACCTATGTCAAAAAGGGGTTGACGATTCAGGTGGACTTACAGCGAAAATTAAGGAATATGAAGTACACAACAGGGTCTCTAAACGATTTTATCACAGAATTTGAGCGAATTGTTTCTGATCTGAGAAGCAGTGGTGGAAAAATAGATGAAGGAGAAACAATATCTCAGTTACTTTCTGCAATGCCAGATTCTTTTCAAGCAGTAACAACAACCATAGATATCATATATGCACAAGATCCCTTGAAAATAAACTTTGAATTTGTTAAAAGTAAATTACTCCAAGAAAAGACTCGTCAGGAAAATAACTTTAAGGATTCTACCCAAGTCTCTGACTCAGTTGCTTTTATGAATAGAAAGAAGTTTTCTGGACAATCACGAGGAAAAGGAAATTATTACAAGAACTATCGTGGACAGTCAGGAAGTGAAACGACTGAATTTAGGTACAAATGCTACAAGTGCGGTAAGCCAGGACACAAAAGAAGCGAATGTCGAAGTGACAGTACGAATTCGGGTAGAGCAAATGTTGCAGAAGAAGAAATTGCTTTTGTGGCTAAGAGTAATAAAACAGTTGGTGATACTGCATGTTTTAGTGATTTAAATGACAGTAACAATTTAGTTTTCATTGTTGACAGTGGTGCGACTAACCATATGATAAATAAAAACACTGAACAATATTTAATGGAACAGATAAATGTTAATTTTGAGATAAATGTTGCTAAAAGAGGAGTTAAGATTAAAGCTGAAAAAAAGGGAAATTTATATGTAGAAAATGAGAAAGGCAAATCAATGGAAATCAAAGATGTTTTATTGTGTAAAGACTTAGAGTTCAATTTACTATCAGTAAAGAAAATTGAGAAGGCAGGACTTAAAATCACATTTGAAAATCAGAAAGTACAAATTATAAAAGGTCAAGAAGTTGTGGTAGAAGGAAGTCTTCACGGAAATCTGTATTTAGTATCATTTAAACCAAGACGTGAAAGTGTAAATTATGTAAGTAGCAATCTTTTACATCGGCGCATGGGGCATTCGTCACTGTTCCCATCTAGAAGTCTTTGTGAGGTATGCTTGAAAGGTAAACAAACACGACTACCTTTCGGAAATACTCCAGAAGAGAAAAAAGCAAAAAGGTTATTAGAAATTGTGTCTTCAGATGTAGCAGGTCCATTTACGCCAAACAGCCATGATGACAAGAGATATTATGTGTCATTTATTGATCACTACTCACATTTTGTGCAAATATATCTAATGAAAGAAAAGAGTGAGGTACTTGAGAAATTTTTGGAATATGAAGCATTAGTAACGGCAAAGTTTGGGACAAAAATTTCAAGTTTTCGTTGTGACAATGGCGGAGAGTACAGCTCTAAAGAATTCAAAAATATTTGCAAAAGAAAAGGAATTCAAATTCATTATACAATTCCGAGAAATCCGGAACAAAATGGAATAAGCGAAAGGTTTAACAGAACTGTATTAAATATGGCGAGATGTCTACTGATTGACTCTGGACTTGAAAAATCATTCTGGGGTGAAGCTGTAAGAACGGCAACGTACATAATTAATAGAATTCCTACAACTACTCTAAAAGAAGGAAAAACACCAGCAGAAATTTGGTATCAACGTAAAATAAATACAGAAAACATAAAAGTTTTTGGAAGTATAGGTTATGTACATGTACCGAAGGAAGTTAGAGGAAAATTAGATGAGAGAAGTACATCGATGATAATGATTGGATATACAAACAATGGCTATAGAATGTGGGACTCGGAGAAGAATATTGTAAAATGTGAACGAAATGTAATTTTTGATGAAACTGAAACACCAATAGTCACTGAAATTGAAAATTTCATAGATAACCCTGAAAGTAGCGATGAAAAAGAAAATGAGACAGAAACTAAAAAAGGAGAAGAATTTAAGAATGAAAGTAAATCGAGAGTGAGTAAGCTACCAAAAAGATTTGAGGATTATGACATGAATTTTATGGCGGCATTGGCTACAGGTTTCTTGCCATCAGAAAATCCAAAAACGTATGCTGAAGCTATAAAAGAAGAAGATTGGAAAACAGCCATAGAACGAGAAATAAACGTGTTAAAGAAAAATGATACATGGGACATTGTACCAACTCCAAAAAATGAAAAAATTATTGATTCCAGATGGATTTTCACACAAAAAATTATAAACGGTGAGTCAACCAAAAGAGCAAGATTAGTTGCAAGAGGTTTTCAGCAGGAGAGTTATGAAGATGAAGAAATTTACTCCTCCGTTGCAAGAATGTTGACGCTGAGAGTGTTACTGGCGCTTGTTGTTGAAAAGGATTTACACATTCATCAAATGGATGTAAAATCAGCGTTTCTAAATGGAAATTTGGAGAAACCAGTCTACATGAAAATTCCGGAAGGTCTTTTAGTAGGTACCTATAGTAATCATGTATGTAAGCTAAAGAAGGCTCTATATGGCCTAAAGCAAAGTCCTAGATGTTGGTATGAAAGATTGAATACTTTTTTGATTAAAATAAATTTTGTACGATCAAAAGTAGATCCATGTTTGTATAGTAGGAATGAAACATACATGTTGCTGTGGGTAGATGATCTAATCATCATTTCAAGCAATTTTACAGAATTGAATTTTGTTAAAAAACAATTATCATTAGAATTTGAAATGAAGGATTTAACTAGTAAAAATAAAATTTGTTTTTTAGGTTTAGAAATAGAAAAGATTAATGAAACATTATGTATCTCTCAGAAATTGCTTATTAACAAAGTTTTAAAACAATATAATATGATAAATTGTAAATGTTCAAAGTTACCTATGCAACACAAATTAAATTTAGAAGCAAAAGAAATATGTAATAATAGCGATATTCCATATAAAGAACTTATAGGAAGTCTTATGTATATTATGTTAGGAACTCGTCCTGATTTGTGTTTTACTGTTACTTATTACAGTCAATTTCAAAATTGTTATAATAATATTCATTGGAACCATCTGAAAAATGTTTTAAAGTATCTTAAGTATACTGAAAATTTAGGCTTAAAATATGTAAAGTCTAACAAACACGATTTAATTATTAGTGCTTATGTTGATTCAGATTTTGCAAACAATATTAATGATCGTAAAAGTATTAGTGGATTTGTTTTAAGATTAAATAATAATAGTGTTTTTTGGAAATCAAAGAAACAGACAATAGTGGCGCTTTCTAGCTGTGAAGCTGAATATGTAGCGTTATCAACCTGTATTACAGAATGTTTATTTTTAAAACAATTATTAGAAAATCAGATGTTATATATATGTAAACCAATATTAGTATATGAAGATAACCAAGCATGTATTAAAATGTCTAATACACTTGAAACCAAAAGGTCTAAGCATATAGATATTAGACACCATTTTGTAAAAGATTTAGTTATGGAGGGAAGTGTAAAAATTATTTATGTAAATTCAGATCAGAACTATGCAGATCTAATGACAAAATCATTACCTATTGTAAAATTTGAATATTTTAGGAACTCTTTAAATATTTGCAGAATTGAGGGGGAATGTTGAATGTCATAGTTGGCAATTCTGCTATGTAGTAGTTTTTAGATATTAGGTTGGCACTAGAATAGAGCGTCTTTTGCGTTACGTTTGTCGTTGACAGTATTCATTTTATTATTAGAGATTAAAAGCTATTTAAATAACTCTAACAAGTGTTTTATTGCTAACAATTCAAGATTTATGATCATTTATTATATAAAATATAAAGTCCGCATGTTTCAATTCATAATAAACGCCCAAAAATAATCGTGACTTGCTAGTTTTTTGAAAAAAAAACCTAAATACACGTTTTTTTATAAACGAAAAGAGTGAGGTTAGGTAAAAAATGTCAAGAGTCAAAAATGCTTAGAATTGTCTAAAATATAATATCCAATGGTTTTTTCAACTTAGAAAAAAATTTCGGTGACCGCACTTCTGTCTCAGTTTACGACCGGAAATCGAAAAAGCACTAGTGCCCATGACCCTGATTTTGTTCCAGGTACCTATAGGTACATCTTTAGGAACATTTTGAACCGTCTCACATAAAAATCAGCTGGGGCGGAGTCCCATATGCTGCGGTTTAGGCCTTTTTCTTGCTTCATTTTCTCGACTAATTAATTGGGAAGAAATAAAGGCAACTTTTTTATTTTCGTGTACCTTTTTTCTAGGGTTACCAATATGACCAATCGTACGTGAAAACAACTGCACAATGAACTATATTCTACGCATAGCACTTACTGGATAAAACAACTTACGGGGCGTGTTCTTTTGGTTTTACCAACGATTTTAAATTTAAATATGCATTTCTGCTAGATTTTTCTTTTTTCGTTTTCTTTTGCTCTTTTCTCATTTGTTATATTTAAACAATTAAATTCTAATAACTATTTTCTTACAAATATATGTTTTACAATATTTCTTCTTACTACTTCTATTACACCTAAAGGTACCTACTTAAAATAAATTAATAATTAGTAATCATAGTTTAATTCAGAAAGGTAGGTATTAAATCCTATTCACAAAGTAACTGGCATGGCATGTTGAAGGAAATTATTATTATAATAATAGCTCATACATGTAAAAACAAAAAACTTGAATTGCCGAAATATGTATTGCTGAAACCGGTATGTTGAACTAAATGACAAGGTCAAAAATTAAATTAACAAGTAATTAATTTAAATTAGCGCATTGTTGTGCAAAACAAAACGCGAATTTTACGTGTAATAGAATAATTTAAATTAAATTGAACTTAATTCATCACATAACACAATATTTAATATAATCGCATATACAATGAAAATATCGATTACTGCACATAAGATAATAAGACATACACTTCAATTAAACTTACCCTTTTAAATATATTATTGAGATAAAGTTGGTATAGCCTTAAATTTCCACTTAAATAAATAGAGTTAATATGGCCAAATATTTACTTTTATTTAAATAATTTGGCTTGTACCTAGTTGACACATGCACAATTCCCTGGTATTATTGAAATACTGAGGGAAAGACGAATAAAAAAATGTATGTTCCCAGCTGACAGTAACTCATGTTAGACTTAGTTCTCTACCAAAGCTATATGTTTATTTTCGCTACTCCTCGCTAGAGGACGGACGTCTGAAGTATTACGCTGTTTGCCTAATGCCAAGAAATAAGGTCATAAGTTCCTCGCACAGTGGCGGAACAAATGTGAGAATTAGAACACCTCCCTATTATTTTTTTCACGTAGTTTTAATAATTATTTTTCACCAAGTTGAGATCCCATGACACAAAAGTTTACGAGACAACATTACTAAAATTCAACTCAATCGATTAAAAAAAAATAATTAAATTAATTGGTAGGAAAACGTCAGTATGTAGTATACAGGGTGTTTCAAAGTTAAAGGTACATACGTTACTTGTGGATAGAGGGCACTTTGGCGATTTCAAATTACCTGGCAGTAATGCATCCATCGTCCTTCCTTACTGATGAGATACATGATGTTTTATTGATTTTGGCCAAATCTTCCATTGACCATAACTATTGAACCACCTTGTACAATCGGTTGGTACTTAGAATATATGTTTCTCTTATTTTTCTTGATAGAACTTCATAATAAACGGAAAAGAAATCCGGGTCCGGCTTAATAAAAAATTGACAATATCTTGTATGTCAAAATTAACACCCTGTGTGACAAAATTTCGTAGATCTGTTTCGATATTCGAAAAGAGCGGAAAAACTGAATGGAACAGCTCACTTAATTTGTTTGCGCATTTCATTCATCAAACTTGATTACTTGCCGTAAATCCAATTTCATTAAAATGGTCCAGATAGTTGGAACTTGAATATTTATTTCAGGGTTAATTAACAAAAAAAAATTAACTTGCAGCAGTGACAATTCTTTCACTTCTAGACTAGGTAAGTAACTATTGTAAAATAATTTTGAAAACAATATAGATTTGTGCACATAAATCAAAATACTACTTAATTTTGTGAGTCTACATTTAAAAATAATATTATTTTTAATGCATGTATGTACAATAACAATAAATACGTGAAAGTGATAAATACACAACTACAATAACTGTTCAAAGTGGCCTCCATTTCGTTGAATATATTTCCTCGCTCTAATAATATCTGGATTATTTCTTCCACGCAAGCGTTCCAAAAGTTCCTTTCTACTATTAATGGCTACGTCATATACCTTTGCTTTTAAATATCCTCAAAGATAATAATCAACAGCATTGAAATCCGGTGGCCTTGAAGGCCAATGATGAGGTCCATTTCGATCTATCCATATATTTGAAAAATTGTCATTTAGGCAATTTCTCACAATATTCCTAAAATGAGGTGGAGCGCAATATTTTCATTTTCCAATACCAGGGGTAAATAAAATTCACCTGATAATCTGTCAGGGTGGATATGTGGCCCAATCAAATGATTGTTAAAAACACCGTACCAAATGTTAACGGCAACTCGATGTTGGGATTTCTGTCTTACAGCATGAGGATTCTCTTCGGTGCAAACATGTGAATTTCTTAAATTATAAACACCATCGTTTGTAAATTGTGCCTCATCTGTAAACAGACATCTGTTAAGAATTCTTCGATTCCGATTAATCCAGTTCCTAAATTTAACCGATGAACTTCATCCCCTTCCTCTAACCTCTGAACCTGTCGAACATGAAAGGGATAGAGATTATATTTTTTAGTGTTCTCCAAACACTGACACGTGGAACACCTAAAGCATGACCCACTCTTCTTGTGCTAATTTTTGGATTAATTGCATATTCTCTTCTACGGCTAAAGATTGCCTTACTCGATGCTCATTTAAGGTGGCCGTTGGATACCGACCATGATTTGACAACTCGAGCAAAAGTTTTAAGATCAGGAATTCGGCGTCCAGGAAATCTTCTTTGATATTCTTTCACAGCAGCCCGCCCATTGCCATCACAAAATCCATACACATATATTATATCCACATATTCACAACTTGAAAATTGATAAGGCATATTATGTACTTTCTAATGTGGGTAATAATATTAATACAAATAACAAATATTTTAGAATAATAAAACGCAAGTATGTCGAACCAGTAAATATGAACTGTCAAATACAAAAATTTTCAGCATTGCCTTCTTGACGATAAAGCAGCTATGTTGTAAAATCATCTCTTAAGTTTTAGTTAATTGATTATTCAGAATCGAAGCATTCTTAACAGGTGTCTGTTTACAGATGAGACACAATTTACAAAGAATGGTATTTACAATTTAAGAAATTCACATGTTTGGACAGAAAAGAATCCACATGCCATAAGACAAAATAAATCCCAACATCGATTTGCTGTTAATATGTATGTATTTGGTGCGGCGTTTTCAACAATCATTTGATTGGGCCACATATCTTCCCTGATAGATTATCAGGTGTACTACATTGTTCCTAAAATGATTTTACAATAGTTTACTTACCTAGTCTAGAATTGTAAGAATTGTCACTGCTGCAAGTTAAATTTTTTTCTTAATTAAACCCTGAAATAAACATCCAAGTTCCAACTGTTTCGACCATTTTAATGAAATTAGATTTAGGGCAAGTAATCAAGGTTGATGAATGAAATGCACAAGCAAATTAAGTGAGCTACTCTATGCAATTTTTTCCGCTCTTTTCGAATATCGAAACAGATCTACAAAATTTTGTCACACAGGGTGCTGATTTTGACATACAACATATTGTCAATTTTTTATTAAGTCGGACCTGGATTTATTTTTGGTTTATTATGAAGTTCTATCAAGAAAAATAAGTGAAACATACGTTCTAAGTATGAACTGATTATGGTTCAATAGTTATGATCAAAGAAAGATTTGGCCAAAATCAATAAAAGATCCTGTATCTCAGTAAGGAAGGTCGATGGATAATATTCGTCATAATATTCGATGGCACGTTTATGGTTACTTGCTAGCAAATTTTCGAAAATAATGGTGAATGATATTTTAATTCTACAAAATACGCAAACAACCAGTTAACGTCGCTATTTTATTAATTTTACTTAAACACTTGTTTAATAATTATTTGATGTATTATTGTTACTTAAATTTTATTCTAATTGCACTTAAAATTTGTACGACCATATGCAATATTCCATAGAAAAACAGTTTGCTTAAAAATAAAAGTAGGCGTGTGGCTTTAGAAATTAAGTCTAAGTATTCAAAGAAGTCGTTTAAGTCATTAAAATAAGGTTTTAGGTATATTAACAAATCTAGTATAATAATTTTAAGATGCCATTCCAATTTACAAATGAAGAATATGCAGATATGATTTATGTGTATGGTTTTTGCGACGGAAATGGAAGAGCTGCAGAGAGAGAATATGAAAAACGTTTTAGAAATCGTCGTACACCAAATCGTACAATATTTTCAGAGGTGTATCAATTTAGTAAGGAACATGGGCAATTTCCCTCACAGGCAAAACATGTACATGTTCTCAGAGATTTTCAACAGCGAGAGGAAGTATTACAGATTGTTCATATGAATCCAACTGTAAGCGTCAGGAAAATCAGTCATCAATTGGAAATTCCCAGAACAAGAGTATGGCGAACTTTAAAAAAGAAAATTTATATCCTTTTCATGTTCTAGTAGTTCAACGACTTGAAGACGGTGACAGCGTTCTGTGTTTAACATTTTGTAGGTGGGTAGTTGCGCACAGGCGAACAGTTTCTAGAATTCTGCTCACGGACGAAGCTCAATTCACGCGTGATGGAAAAAACAACACCAGAAATCAACATCTTTGGGCAACTGAAAATCCACATGCTACGCTTCAGAAAAATTCCCAACACAGATTCAATATAAATGTCTGGTGTGGAATATACAATAGTCATCTAATAGGGCCCCACATTTTTGAAGAGAGACTAACGGATGAAGTTTATTTAAATTTCTTAATAGATGTGTTACCAAATTTATTTGAAAACATCAATGTCAGAGGTATGTGGTTTCAACACGATGGTGCTGGACCCCATTTTTCTGTACCGGTGAGGGAGCATCTTAATCAACGTTACACCAACAGATGGATTGGTAGAGGGGGTGCAGTTAACTGGCCTGATCTCACCCCCATGGATTATTTTTTATGGGGCCACCTAAAGTCACAGGTGTACAGTGAAAATATTAATACCCGTGAACAATTACAACAAATTTTTTTTAATGTATGTGACAATATTAGACACAATCCGGCTATGATCGATAGATCGGTGAAAACCCTTTTTAAACGTTCACAAAAATGTATTAACGCTGGGGGTGTTCATTTCGAAAATTTATTATAGTTTTAATTAATTGTACCAGTGTATAAAATAATTAGTGTCTTTTTAAAATTTGTGCTGTAAATTATGATGAACTGTTTTTCTTTATTTTTTCCTTTTTTCTGTTTTTCGTTTTTCTTTTTAAGTAACAATATTACATTAAATAATTATTAAACAAGTGTCTAAGTAAAATTAATAAAATAGCGACGTTAACTGGTTGTTTGCGTATTTTGTAGAATTTAAATATCATTCACCATTATTTTCGAAAATTTGCTAGGAAGTAACCATAAACGTGTCGTCGAATGTTCTGACAGTATTTTGTACAATAATCCATAGACATTTCAATAGTTATCCGACATTTACAAAAAACTGGGTGATGTAATTGACCCTAAATGCAAAATAATAAAAATTGAGTCCTATCCTGGAATTATTACAAACTAAATTATGCTATTAATTGGACTAGGAGTGCACTATATGTGTACCAACTTTAATCCAAATATGTCCACCCATTCCAACTATATGGTGAATTTTAGTTTCAGTCAAGAATCATAATATACCCTATATCTCGAAAACCATTCACTTTCAAAGGTAAGTGTGCAGGTGTTTTGAACTCAGAAAAGTGTGCTCTATCTCTCATCGGTCTATGTCACTTTAAATCTGGGACACCCTGTATGTACTGTCGTGGAAAATAAATCATAATTTTTTTCAGATATTATCACTATTCAATTTTTTTTAAATTGGATATGGCAAGGCTGGAGTTATTACTATAGCAGAAGATGGATGGTTAATGGAACAAATTACACTACTGCGTTATGACTTTAATAAAAAATCGTTATTTAACATTATAAAGAAGTGGAGAATAAACAGTTTAATTACATCCCTTCAGTTGAGTACTGAGTTTTAGCGTCAAGTGGGTGACATGTGTTTATAAAGAAGGATATACACATTAGTTTTGTTGTGAGAGTTTTAAAACTTAAACTGAAACTAATTTGGAAAGTGTAATAAATAAATAATACATTTATGCGTGCAGTGATTGAAAATAATTATTGTAGAAAACCAACTGAAGACAAGAAAATAAACTAGTGGCCAAACCAGGCAATAACCTAAAAAATATTGCACAGAAATATAAAATGTTACTCTGAGAAAGAGCAATGGGTGAACGTAACATCACTCAACCGCGTGCGAGAAACCGCGCACGGCTGAATTTGCGGAGCTGTAGCTTTGGAGTGCTTTATCACACCATTCTCCGAAGATGCATAAAAAATGTTGCAAAATAATTTATTTCTCACGAGTTGTTGCATGTATGTAACTTCTTCGGAAACGAGAAATGAATTAAAAGATTTTTTTTGAAATGCACATATAACCTGAAAAAATATTGCCCTTACAGAAAAAAAGTGTATGTAAAAAGATAATTTAATTATCAACAACTTCTACCCTTAGAACTTTTCCTCTAAATCTAAAAGTTTCGGAGATATGGAGTAATTCACATTTACCAATATATTTGTCGTGGAAGACAGAATCAGAAACGAAAAATGAATTTTTACATTCGACCAGCTACGTAATGTACATTAAATTAAAATAGATGCAATTATTGCGTTAAACTTCGTTTGTAGTATCTAACTGTGAAATTGAAAAATATGTTCTTAAAAAACAAACAATATAGTATGTTAAAAAGGGCTGAGCAACTAAAATTATTTGAAGCAAATGAGAAATTTAATTTAATAGGGAAACAGTTTCAAAAACTAAATAAAATTATGGTAACTCTTGTTTCACCGTTTTTAATATATTGATATTTGCCAAAATGATAGAGGAGAGCATATCCAAAATAGTGTAATTCAGACTTGATGAAAATGAGGTTTTAAGAGGGTGGAGCAGAGCTCTTAAGAGGGTGAAACACCCCGAAAACCAACTATTACAGCCGGTTTTACAATCGCAAGTTAACTTTCATGTTAGTTGACTTTTACTTGCAGGTTAACTATAACTTTACCGACACATGCGTTTTTCAATATAAAGTTAAGTGATGATTTGTAAACGAGAGGTTGTGAATAAAATTTATAATGTTGGTACTGGAAAAATGGGTAATATACATAAAATGTATGAATTTTGGTCCAAAGTCACGTCACCTGCCATCAAATATAAATGTCAGAAGCAATTTATGAGTTAGTGGTCTATTACTAAGTAAGTAGGTAGTATTTAGTCTCGATTTATTTAAAAAATCTCTTCCATCGTATTCCTCTAAAAAGTTAGGTCTATACAGGATTACCTTGGCTACTCATCACTGCTATATGCGTTTACTTCGTACATATCCATTTTTAGGCAAAATATCAAAAAATTATTTTGTGACAGTTATTTTATAGGTTATAAATTGCCAGTAAACTGCCAACTTCTAGTTTACCCACACCTTATCTGCTAGTAAAGTTAACTAATAGATAACTACCACATCGAAAATAATCAGCTATTGTAAAACCCAATTTCTATAATAACCTGAAAGTTAACTCTGACTGGAAGTTAACTAGCGATTGTAAAACCGGCTGTAAATAACACAACTTTTGTTATAGAGTTTGTAACCAAAATCATATATAACAGGATTATAGGAAATAGCATATCCGAGATACCATATTCCAGACTTGCCCAAAACGCCATTCTAAAATGGTGAGATACCCCAAAAACTATACCTAAAAAATGCAACTTTTGTCATAGAGAATGTAACCAAATTCGTACTTAACAGGACAACAGAAAACAATATTTCTGAGATATCGTATTTCGGATTTGTCCAAAATGCCCTAAGGGGGCGAGACACCCCAAAAACTATACTTAGAAAAAATGCAACTTTTGTCATGGAGTTTGTAACCAAATTCGTATTTAAACAGGACGATAGAAAAGAGCATTTCCGATATATCGTATTTCGGATTTGCCTAAAATGTCATTCCAAGGGGGTGAGATCCCAAAAACTAGTTTAAAATAATACAACTTTTGTCATAGACTTTGTAACCTATTAATACCTAACAGGACGATAGAAGAAAGCATTTCCGAGATATCATATTTCGGATTTGTCCAAAATGAAATTCTGCAGAGACCCCAAAAATTATACCTAAAAAAAAATGCAACGTTTATCCTAGAGTTTGTAACCAACTTCGTATTTAGCAGGATGTTACAAAAGATCATTTTCGAGATACAACATTTCGGATTTTTTTTTAAATACTATTCTAAGCGGGTGAGACAACTCAAAAACTATGCCTAAGAAAATAGCAAATTTCGTCATAATGTTTGTAACCAAATTCGTATTTAATAGGACGGCAGAAAAGAGCATTTCCGAGATATTGTATTTCGGATTGGCCCAAAATGCCATTCTAAGGAGGTCAGACACCCCAAGAACTATTACCAGAAAAACGCAACTTTTGTCATAAAGTTTGTAACCAAATTCATGTTTAACAGGATGATGGAAAAGAGGATTCCCAGGATACCATAATTTGGATTTGATGAGAATGACGTTTTACAAAAGTTGCATTTTTGGGCATAGTTTTTGGGGTGTCTCACAGCGAATGACATTTTGGGCAAATCAGGTATACGGTATCTCGGAAATGCTGTTTTTTATCGTCCTGTTAAATATGAATAGGTTACAAATTCTATGACAAAAGTTGCATTATTTTAAGCTAGTTTTGGGGTGTTTCACCACCTTGGAATGACATTTTGGGCAAATCTGAAATACTGTACCTCGGAAATGCTCTTTTCCATCATCCAGTTAAATATGAATTTGGTTACAAACTTTTATGACAAAGGTTGCAATTTTTTAGGTATAGTTCTTGGGGTGAACCACCCCCTTAGAATGACATTCTGGGCGAATCCGAAATACGATATCTCGGTAATGCTCTATTCTATCATCCTGTTAAATATGATTTTGGTTACAAATTCTATGAAAATAGTTGCATCTTGTTAGGTATAGGTATATATTAGAACAGTTTTAGGGGTGTCTTACCCCCTTAGGGCGAGTTGTATATAAATCACATTACCGATCGGTTTACTAACCGGAGGTAAAATTTAACTGCCTTAACTGATTTAATGATTTCAGCAATTTCTGATACTTGAAACTTTCTTGTTTTTGAGGTTATAATTCAACAGTTACCTCACTTTAACCTCTTATTTTTCGGCAGTTAAGAAATTGAACTTTAACGCGGGCAGTTAAAGCTAAACCATTGTTGTACAACACGAACTTGACTAACCACTCTGGTTAAGCCTTAACTATGCTTTATACAACCCGTCCTCAGAATGACATTTTGGGCAAATCCGAAATATGATATCTCGGAAAAGCTCTTTGCTATCCTCCTGTTAAATACGATTTTGGTTACATACCTTATCATAAAAGTTGTGAAACTTTACTTCCACATCCACGTAATGGATTGGAAGTATAGTAATCGTAAAAGATTTCTTGAAATACCTAGGTTTAAAGAATTCTCTGTCTGTCGGTCTGTCTGTCTGTCTGTCGGTCTGTCCACACGTTCTCTCCGGAACGGTTTAAGGTATTGACTTGAAATTTTGTACACGTATATATTATCTGGATCTGGATTATTTTTTTTTAACATATCCGATGAAGGGTTGAGGTGGAGGTAAATAGGGATAAATAAGCAGAGCAAGCTGTAAGAGTACAGAAACTTTAGATTTGGTGTATATGCTAGAAACCAAGGCCTCAGATTTCTCTTTAATACGTCTCAACGTCGACCGACGCCTAGAGTCGTTTTTGTAAAACTTGTGTATTTAATAAATATTGATACCTAGATTCACATTATTGCACATTTCCCACATAACATCTCACGGATATGTACATCCATAGCATATGCATTAGGTGTTGGAATTTGAATATGTATTATTAAATATACATATGATATGAAATGTATATTCAGCTACTGATATGCATCAGCGTCATATACATTGTATATTGCTGGAGGTATATACATAATGATTTATACATAACATGTCCATTAAGGTATAATTAAATTATACGCGTACACGAATTTTATCTCATTATCTGATGCGCATGGGCTACTAATTTATGGCATACTACGTCAGCGCTCCAGGCAATAGCCGGCGCCATTAAGCGATTAAGCCCTGTAGTGTTGTGTGTATAGTGATAGTGTTTATGTGTGATGAAAGTTAACTCTTTCTCATTCTCTGGATTTTATATTTGCTTATTGCTATATTATGCTGTTACATTTGCATGAAACTCCCATGATGTAAGAGTATATTTATTATAATGCAATTCTTTAGATTCGTAAATACATACTCTTTTAGGGTTAGAAAATTTACAAATTCCATATTTAACTGATTGTGGCAGGTGTGTGTTTAGTAAAGATGGCGGAAAGTGACAGAGGCCTAAAAATTTGCTGTTGTCATATTAGGTATGTATTTTATAAATATAGTGAATAAAAATTACATACGTTCATATTATATTACTTATTACTGATGGTTGAGAATGTTTTAAACATATATATGTAGGACATGAGTAACTATAGTAGGTATTATACATGTTTACAATTTGTTAAACTACCGGAAGGTAAAGAAGTATACGTCAATATTGAAAATTTTAAATATTGTGTAATATTAGGTTATTTTGTAAAGTTTGTGTATGTTTAAAATAGTTATATAAAATATTATATTTCTTATTAAGCTATCTGTGTTTTATTACCTCTTATATGGATACTATTCGATACCTCTGAAGTAGTTCCCACGAACATCAAAACACTCGAACACTTTCATTCGATGCGTGCTGCTCCAATCGTGTTGGTATCATTGGGATCATTAAAACTTTTCGTTTTAATCATCTGCCGATGATGCCAACATGACTGGGGCAACACGCGTCGGGTGCAGTATTCAATAAGCGTTTTGATGTCCGTGGAAACTACTTCAGAGATATGTAATGTATATTCATAAACTATACGATTGTGTATATGATGTGTGTTTCATATCCAGTGAATGTACATTGCATATGTTTATGTACATTCATTGGATATAAAATAGATATGGAAGTCGGCGACAAACGTATCTGCTGGGAATGTTAATTCCACATCCATTAGATGTACATTAGACATACTATCTCCATCTTGTGGATATACATATCCATAGATTGAAGATACAGTGTATGTACATTGCATATCATTTTGTTATGTGGGTTACGCCTCGACGCTAACCGACGCCTAGCGTCGTTTTTGTGAAACTCGTTTATTTGATAAATTTTGATTCCTAGATTAATATTCTTGCATTTTTACGTCTCGACGCCGACCGACGCCCCACGTCATTTTTACTTAATTTGTGTATTTGAAAAATTTTGATACCTACATTCATATTTCATTTTTAGGTCTCGACGCCGACCGACCCCTAGCGTCGTTTTTGTAAAACTTCTGAATTTGATAAATTTTGATATCTAGATTCATGTTCTTCATTTTTTCGTCTCGCCGCCGACCGACACCTAGCTTCGATTTTGTGAAACTTGTGTATTTGATACATTTTGATACCTGGATTGATATTCTTGTATTTTTACGTCTCGACGCCGACCGACGCCTTGGGTCGCTTCTGTAAATCTAGTATTTGATTAATTTTGATATCTAAATTCATGTTCTTGCATTTTTACGTCTCGACGCCGACCGACGCCTAGCGTTGTTTTTTGTAAAAATTGTGTATTTGATAAATTTTGATACCTAAATTTTGCATTTTTAGTTCTCAACGCCCACCGATGCCTAACGTCGACTTTGTAAGACTTCTGAATTTGATACATTTTGGTAGGTAGATTCATATTCTTAAATTTTTACGTCTCAACGCAGACCGACGCCTAGTCTCGCTTTTGTAAAACTTGTATATTTGATAAGTTTTGATACCTAGATTCTTATTTTTGCATTTTTACGTCTCGACGCCGACCGACGCCTATCATCGTTTTTGTGAAACTTATGTATTTGATAAATTTTGATGCCTAGACTCCTATTCTTGCATTTTTACGTCTCGACGCCGACCGATGCCTAGCATCGCTTCTGTAAAACTTGTGTATTTGATAAATTTTGATAACTAGATTCATGTTCTTGCAGTTTTTCGAGATACATCTTTTTACGGATTATTAATGTAAAACCTATTACAATTACTCCAAGTTGTGTAACTTTTTAAATTTTTTATCCGCAGCTTAATAAAAGTTTGAAAATTTCTAAAAGTTCTTTATTTCTATCCCCTGTACATTTTGCAGATTTTGTAAGAATCATGTCAGGCTTGAACATTAGCCAAGTTCATTTTCAATATCTTAATGAAGCTTCTTCTGTAAATTTTTTTATGACATCTGCCCCAAATATTATTAAAATTCTATGAGCAATTATTTCCGCATACTAAAGTGCAAATATAGTCAAGAAGTTTACCCTTAAAGAGACTTGGAAGGAAAATCTGGATGCTGAAATAGTGATTCCTTAGGCATCGGTTTTTTATAAATTTTCGGTGTGTTCCACTCTCTTAAAACCTCTGTTCCACCCTTTTAAAACCTCATTCTCATCAAGTCTGAATTATGCTATTTTGTATAATATGCTCTTTTTTATCGTTTTGGCAGATATCAATATATTAAGAACTGTGAAACAAGAGTTACCATAATTTTGTTTAGTTTTTGAACTGTTTCCCTCTTAAAATTCTCATTCTGCTTTAAATAATTTTAAGCCCTCTTTAACATAGTATACTGTTTGTTTTTTTTGCCTAGAATATGTGAAAATGAAACATGTTAACCCTAAAAATATGACTGAAAGTAATGTTTATCGTCCCTTGGGCCGCTATAGTATATTGTGTCACAAGGGCAGAAAATGAGCATTAGTAGCCCGCGGATATTAGCTGTCCGAGCGAGTGAAGCGAAGCGAGGGCAGCTGATAGCTAAGGGCTGCTAATGCATTTTCTGCATGTGTGGCACACAACTGTTTTTCACGTAGCACTAAACAAAAAAAAAAGGGAAAGATATACTTAACCAACATCTTTAATGTTACAAATACAAACTGGGAAAAATATAACAAGAATCACAACTTATTGTTATTTTACACCTTTGTTGTTTGTTTTGAATCCAAATTTTGGTTTAAATTAACATTTAATGAAAAATTATGTGAAACATCAATGTATGGAAATGACATCCAAAAGCTGCCTAGATTGTCAAAAACTACAAAATCGTGTTATGAGTTTAGAGGCCCAAGGGACGATAAAAATTACTTTCGGTCATATTTTTGGGGTTAATATGATTCCTTTTCACATATGCTAGGCGAAAAAACTCATAACAACACGAACCTGCAATTTTTAACAATCTAGACACCTTTGATTACCATTTGCATACTTTGACGTTTCACATAATTTTTCATTAAATGTCAATTTAAATCAAAATTTTCAAAACAAATAAACAACAATAAATTGTGATTTTTGTTAACTATGTTTTTCTCTGTTAGTATTTATAAGATTAAAGATTTTTGTTGTTATATTTTTTCTTTTTTTGGTTTTGGTTTTGTAAAGCATAGGCGCAAAACGGTTGTGTGTCACACATGCAGAAAACGCATTCGCAGCCCTTAGCTATCCGCGGGCTACTAGTGCTCATTTTCTACACTTGTGATACAATATACTATAAGAACATATTTTTCAATTCGACAGTTTCTAACTACAAGCGAATACGCAATAATTATGGCTATTTTAATTTGATGTACAGTACGTAGCTGTAGCCTTATTTTTGACATGCTTCACAGTGCACGTATACGTATTGATGCGAACGGCATGTTTGCGAACACTTTCTATATACGGTATTCTTGACTGCATTTCGTTTATGTACACGAACGATAGCAATCACTCGTTAAAATGCACTTGGCATCATGGCAACTTTCGAAAAATACGTAACTTCACTGCGTTTGAAATGACAGATGACGTATCTTGACTGATGTAATTTGTAGTTGATTTTATTCTTTAAGGGCCGGTTTTTCAATGTCCAGTTAAAAGTGCCAGATAGGTAGCTGCTAGTTACGCTTAGGGCCGGTACTTTCAGTTAAGTATAAATATACTTTATCCGGCGGATAACTATCCGAAGGATAAGATAACCAGAATTTGCTATCTACTGGATATCTTCTATCTGTACTTTCATTCAAATCACACCATCGGTTAACAATTCGATGGATAAGATTTTAGACACTTCCCAAAGTAAGTGTTGCCAACTTAAGATGTGGTAAAACAAGAGAAATGTATGCAGAAGCTATGTACTTCAAATAAAGATAGAAATAATCCCCTACTATTATTGCTTACCTGTTAATGACATTTGAGTCATTTTGGTTGTTTGTCATTGTGAGTATAGTGTTTACAATGGCTTTTGTTGTGCGATTTCGTGTCTGCATATTTTTAAATGGCATATATAAAATAAAACTGTGTTTCATGTGATATATTTTTGGACAAAGTGAGGAAATACATAAATAGCAGTGAAAGTCCGTAAATTCACCCAGTTATAAAAGTCACCACTGGCCAAACCTTATCTAAAATATTGTTAAACACAAAACAACAAAGAACTTTTCAAAACTTAGGTTAGAAAATA
Organism: Stenurella melanura; assembly: GCA_963583905.1. Taxonomy (NCBI): domain Eukaryota; kingdom Metazoa; phylum Arthropoda; class Insecta; order Coleoptera; family Cerambycidae; genus Stenurella; species Stenurella melanura. Next base: position 63,138,788 of record OY757311.1, read on the forward strand.
GAATAGCACTGCCAATCAAAGCGCAAGCGCGTAGGCGTGGCTTCATTTATCCGGTAGATAAAAGCCTTATTCGTCGATTTGGGCGCCGAATAGTTTATCCTAGGAACAAGCATATTTAACTGACTGATATCACTATTTGTAGGTGAAAATACCGATTTTTTGCTTATCTTCTAGATAAGACTTATTCTAAAGAATAAATGTCGCTATCTATAGATGAAACTACCGGCCCTTAGCTGGCAGTTATATCTATGGTAGTGTTTATCATCAGTAATTTAACTGCCAGCTACGTATTCATGAGTTGAATTATTTCTTAGCTATGATTCTTTCAATTGGTTTAATTCGAATTGCGCGCGTGTTTTAGTGACAGTTTATCTAATTTAACATTTAACCTCAAAATTCATTGCGTTGTCTAGCATGTTGATTGATGTTCTGTTCTTAATTGTGTGCATTTATGTATCAGCAATAATTGTAATAGAGAGCGTAAAAATGAAAAAAGGTGCTAACTACACTTTAAGAGATTGGAGAAACAGAATTATTCCTGTTACTTCCTCTATCATCTCAAGGATATGTATAACAGTTTCTTTACGCAGTCGAAATCTTATTAAAAAATCTTTATCATCATAATTCTCAAAATTATTTTCTCGTTCCCTTATGGTATAGGGTCTCCTTTTATACTTTATAAATTGTATATCATCGTCATAATCACTCATATCCAGAATATTATTATTATTCATTATTGGCAATAATATATTTAATATAAATCATAAATTAAAAACGAATATATCAATCAATCGCATTGGTTTTTAGGTTAGAATATTTTAGAATTGTCAGAAATTGAACCAAATGCGCATGTGCAAATCCACTAACATATAGAATAAATCCTTAACAGGCACTTTCAACTCTCTGCTAAATTTACTTTCAGATAGTGAGTTTAACCCTCCGGTAAATTTTACCTGCACATTGAAAAACAGTTTATCTGCCAGATAAATTTTATCTGACAGTTAAGCTATTTAACTGGACATTCAAAAAGCGGCACTTAAAGATAAGTAAATAAAAGAATAGAGATTTTCATTCCCTAAGGAAATGGCTTTCTGGCACTTCTGTGAAATTTTCTAATGAATTTACGCAACAGGATGGTCGGTGTATGTGGCAAGAACTTTCTATTAAATGATTGCTACAAATTCATAGTAAAACCTTACTGTTATTGTTACACTCAAATCTATAGCTCTTTTCTGTGGTCTCATAAATGGTTCTCCAGTTTCATTGAGAAATCTACATAATACCTTAGACATTCTAAATATTTGTACCTATGAACTCTTTTTCACTTAAAACTTCAAACTGATCTACATTATTAAACTTGTTGTGCCTCTGTATCAGATTTTCTGCATTTTGTAGATTTTCAATGTTCTCAATATACTGTAGATCGTCCATTATCAACAAATATAACAATACAATAAATATTCTTAATTTATCGTAAGGAATTTAACGACTTTAAAAACATACCAAATAAAATATTAGGTTATGCATCATCATTCGCATATTTACTGACTACCAAAAACCGCTCGTTGTTTGATGCGAGTACTCGAATACTTTGCGAACGATCCAGAATGTCTAGGATGAATTTTATTCGAATTTTAGTGAAATGCGAGTAACCTTAAAAAGTGCGTGCAGTCAAGAATAGCGCTGCTGTCGACTGTAAAAATTCGTTTTTCGTTTCTTCCATGACATTTCCAACATGATATGGCGACCGGAAGGCACCACATGCCAATACGAAAATCAGGATATAAGCTTCTCTGATAGCTCCCTCTTACATATCATAAAATTTACCTTAGTCTATTTCACCTAGAATAAAAGTCTAACTTTATCATACTAAATGAAATAATCGTTTTTAATCACAGAGATCTAGCGTATCCACAATCAAAATTACATAGCGAATCTTAAATCTAAACTGTCGCTTCTGATCCTTTTGTCTTCAGCAATTTTACATTTTTTTTTTTTTTTAAACAACCAGCTCGGTACCCTTACCCTAGCCCGTGCCGGCCTCTGACGCTAAGAAAGCGTCTCTAGCCGAACACAATCTTGAACTACACAGTTCACACTTCCTTCCGACGAAATGGGAGCACATGATGCCAATTGGCACCCTGGGCTTCCGACTAGTCAACACCCCCAAATCCCTTTCAAACTTCGAGAGGGCTCGGTAACAGCCGTTCCCTCTCACGACAGACGAAAGACGCTCCTGGGAGCCTATACATGCCAGCGAAGAAAGAAGACCAAGACAGAAGAGCGCCAGAAGAAACGACCCAGCTGGCAGGGTTCAACAGCCAGGACCAGGGGAGGTTTGCTAACATCGCCAATACCGTCCGCATTTGCGGGGGGGATAGGCGAAAAAGCAGGCCCACCCCTTACGAGGCCGGTCCAGGTCTACAGCGATGATTGGGGCAAAGAGCTCAAGCTCGACCCCTAATCATCCGAGACCGTCATCTTTAGTCAAGAATATTGGCGGACATTATTTTTCACTTACCTAATGTGTGTGAGTGTGCATGTTTGCCTCCTACATTAAAGTAACTTAATAAAAACACAATTCCACAGATTGACTATTAAAAGAAGATCTGGTCAACTAATAGCTTGTGTTTCTTCAAATATTTAGTCCTTTTGCTTCTAGAATTGATCATTTTTATCACTTATGTATAATTTATATATATGAATGATGTCCATCAACAAGTTTATCATCGCTGACACTTCCTCACATTAGAGTTATAAAATAAATTTAGCGTCACGTTGACATTCATTTGGGTTTCGGTAAACCTTAAAATATCTCAGTAGCCTATAAAATGTTGCCCTCTGGCAGCTAAAACTCAAACTAAACAAACGAGTAACCATATAGAAATGAGCATTAAAAAAAAGACCAAGAAAAGCTGCTCAATCTATGCCATCACATATTAATCTAGACTTCGCTTCCCAAGCTAAATGTTTGGCACATCCAAACATTGTTGTCATGAGATCATTAACTAATTTGTGGTGGGCAAGGTCCAATAGGAATATCAACTGTTAGAATATTGGTTGTATGGACATAGTTGTTATTTTGCGTCATATTGACAAATGTATTATATTTTCGTTAAACCGCAGAAGACAGGAACTATATAGAAGCGAAAGCTTGGTATTATATGAAATCTACAACATCTAATCTATACTTTGTTATGATTTGCTACGTGAATTGCAATAATTAAAGTAACTCCTTTCACCACGGAAGTCGAACAATCACCCAATCAGCTGATCGATCAGACCTTATATTTTAACATTTCGACCGTTCACTTAACGTATCCTTGGCGACCTATGATGGCGGCCAGCATGGCGGGTGTAAATATGGAGTCCATTTTAATAGGCTTGTGCCATGATATTATTAACCTCAAAAAAAAAAATGTAGAAGTTACTAAAATTTGTCCAAAAAAAATTGAGATAACATCAAATCTTTACGTTTTGAGGTCTCAGGAACCCAAAAAGTGGTTTTTAAAAAATGTGTGTGTGTGTAATGGTGTGTGTGTGTGTGTGTGTGTGTGTGTGTGTGTGTGCACGATAGCGGCGAAATTACCAATCGGACTTGGAGGAAACTTTGCATGGGGGTTTCTTTAGTGCTCCAGAAGAACTGATAAGGTTTTAGTTGAGACCGAATTACGTTTTGTGCCGTTTTAGCACAATAACATAGCAATTATGAAGCATAGTCCATTATTACCGCGACAGGGGTAATCGGAAAGCGCGTCCCACAAAGACATTTTTTTCAATCGAGATGGGTCGGAGTATGGGTCGGATCATAATTAAATTCTCTTTGTCTTACGCTATATTTCGTTAAGATAATCGGTCGGATCTATTCTTAATTAACATATTTAATACGTCTATCTCTTTTTTCCGAAAAACCGGTTGAGGGGATGAAATGTAGGAGAGTACCTACCGAAAAATGAGCGGAAAATGACAAGAAATGTCAATTTCCGCTCGCTCCTGGGGCGCCGAATTTTCGATTTGCGCCGCGTGATTCACGATGTCGACTAACTACAATCTTTTCTCTTTCCGTCGCGACGCCGTACGGTCCCGCCGAAGGTGTATTACGAAAGATATGAACGTTCTAAAATTGCACGTTTCCGCACTTTTTTCGGCTTTGAAAAGCGCTTTTTATTTTTGCCGTTTTTCGCCTATATCTCGTAAACGGTTGGGGATAGCTCAATAACAAAAAATCTCCAAGGACGAGTTCTTTTCGTGAGGTATTGTCCGGCTCCATCGGAATTTTTATACGGTTCTTCGTTTCGGAAATACCGACCGAAATATGTGGCGGTGTAAGGCGTGTAAACGAGCTAGGAGCGGTCAAAGTTGTGACCTAATTTAAATTCTGGCGGTGATGACGTCAAATAAATAATAGAAAATGGATGATTTCATTATATACAGGTTGTGTGAACAACTTACATTATATTTTTAAGTGGATTCCCGGCCTCGAATCCCGCACGGGGCTACTCCTTTTCAACTTTTTGGCAGTGATGACAACGGAAATATCTTAACATTTTCGTATAGTACTGCAAGATGGTGTCAAATTTAGTGTATATTTTTTATTTAATAAACGTTGTTTTCACAACGATTTGCACTACTTTTAAATTGCTTTCTTCTATTAATTTATTACTTCTCTTTCAGGTACCTATTTGTTACATATTAATTGTCTCTTTGTTTTGGAATTTCTTACCTACCTTACCTATTTTCCGCAAAATATTTTAAATTTAAGTCATTTTATTTTAATGTGACATTACGCTTTGTCAGTTCTGACAGGGAGCTTATTTTTATAGGTTTTTAAATATTTGACATTACAAATCAGTCAGCTTAATTTTATAGGTTATACCTAATGTAGTGTTGACATTTAATAGACCATTTTCGATTGACGTTATGGTGTGGAGGGCACACAACTCTTTATTTTGTTTTCTAGAGATGGGTAAAGCTGTTGTTTTTTATAAACAGGTTTAGATTTGCATTTCTCTGTGATCGGATGAGGTTTGTGTGCCCTCCTCAGATCAAAGGTGTCAAAATCAGGTGATCGAACTCGGAGAGATGGAATATTTCTGGTTTTGGACAGGAGATACATTTATTATTCCAAACAAATGTCCATAGCAATTTCAACAAAACTACCTTCAAAGCAAAATACAATATTGCACGTATATATGTACATATATTTCTCTATCTTTTTAAATAAGCTACTATGTCACATAAATTTTATTGTCTCTGTGTTTTTTTATTGTCCTAAACTAATAGAATCCTGATCTACAAAAACTATAGTCTGTTTTTAAACCAGGAGAAGTAAACATGGTAGTTCCATTTAGACCATAAAAGTAACCAGAAAATACACTAAAACCTTTTTGGCGTTTTGTGCAACCAACAATACACGACTACAGTGTTTTTGTGTGTACTTTATTACATTATATAATGCATCGACCTCTATTTGACCTCTAGGTATTTTCTACAGCATCGATTTCATTTACGCAATATAAAGGCACCACGCAATTTTTACCTTCAGATTTATACAAAAGGGAATAAAAACTGATATATAATGTGCAAACGGTAAAATAGAAATTATAACCAAATAATTTATGACAAGAAATTAAATTCTTTACAATATGTCATAATTTACGACTATTGCCTTGTGTAAAACTGGCGAGGGCTTATCCAATCACAGATGTAAGATTTAGTGCGTTAAATTTAAAACGCTCCTCCTGGTTTAAAACCAGACTATAGATATATCCGTGTGATTATTATTGCAAGATTCTTGTGCAAACATGAGCTGTTTTTTTTTTATTGAGCGTATTAATGGTGCGCTTACAAGCGCATTGTACGATGACGTCACTAAAATGAATTCCGCAGAAAATGCATACGCTTCGATTTGACATCTTCGACCTTGTCGCCATTGTTTTTTTCGTTTTGTTTTTAAGTCTTTGGCCCTCGGATAGTGTATTGAAATGGAGTTACATTCTCCAAACCTTTATCTTAGTTTAATGAATGGTCAAACCGAGAGCAATTTATTATTATTGTATCATCTGTTAAATGGCACTGAAGACGTTACTCCAATAATATGTACGTTATTCAAATAACAGCAAAATTTGAGCAGTCTCCGAGTCGACTGTGATTAATAAGCCTTTATTATAATTTCGACTAGTCCTTGTTCCGTTTTTATTTGTACACTGCCAAAATACACAAGCAAATAACCTCAAATTCAGAAAGAAACAGTAACAGATGTGAAGTTTTCCACACTTCAATCCCGAATACGTATTTGAAGCGGTCTCAGAGAACGCTATAAAGCGCATTAAAGCGCATTCATAAATGACGTCACTGCTTAACCAAAAAAACTGTCCGCATAAGCACATCAATACGCTGAATAAAAAAAACCAGCTATGATATCATAGAATGGTATTAATTTAAATGAAACTTATATGTTCCCAACCATTAATTGCAATTATTCATTTTCTAAATTTGAAATTTCTCTTTCGTCAACAAAGCCACCCCTCCCTCATTATTACAACTACACCCTAAGGCCCGGTACTTTCACTTAAGTATAAATATACTTTATCCGGCGAATAACTATCCGAAGGATAAGATAACCAGAATTTGCTATCTACTGGATATCTTGTATCTGTACTTTCATTCAAATCACACCTTCGGTTAACAATTCGATGGATAAAATTTTAGACACTTCCCAAAGTAAGTGTTACCAATTTAAGATGTGGTAAAACAAGAGAAATGTATGTAGAAGCTATGTACTTCAAATGAAGATAGAAATAATCCCCTATTATTATCGCTTACCTGTTAATGACATTTGAGTCATTCTTATATTTCATGGTTGTTTGTCATTGTCAGTACAGTGTTTACAATAACTCTTAGGGCCGGTACTTTCACGTAAGTATAATTATACTTTATCCGGCGGATAACTATCCGAAGGATAAGATAACCAGAATTTGCTATCTACTGGATATCTTCTATCTGTACTTTCATTCAAATCACACCTTCGGTTAACAATTCGATGGATAAGATTTTAGACACTTCCCAAAGTAAGTGTTGCCAACTTAAGATGTGGTAAAACAAGAGAAATGTATGCAGAAGCTATGTACTTCAAATAAAGATAGAAATAATCCCCTACTATTATTGCTTACCTGTTAATGACATTTGAGTCATTTTGGTTGTTTGTCATTGTGAGTATAGTATTTACAATGGCATTTATTGTGCGATTTTGTGTCTGCATATTTTTAAATGCTATACATAAAATAAAATATTGTTTCACGTGATACATTTTTGGACAAATTGAGGAAATACATAAACAGCAGTTATTAGATTTTTCTTATTATTCTTCCCGCCGTGGCTTGTGAAAGTCCGTAAAATCACCCAGTTATATAAAAGTCACCACTGGGCAAACCTTATCTAAAGTATTGTTAAACACAAAACAACAAAGAACTTTTCAAAACTTAGGTTGGAAAATAGAATAGCACTGCCAATCAGAGCGCAAGCGCGTAGGCGTGGCTTCATTTATCCGGTAGATAAAAGCCTAAGGGCCGGTACTTTCACTTAAGTATAAATATACTTTATCCGGCGGATAACTATCCGAAGGATAAGATAACCAGAATTTGCTATCTACTGGATATCTTCTATATGTACTTTCATTCAAATCACACCTTCGGTTAACAATTCGATGGTTAAGATTTTAGACACTTCCCAAAGTAAGTGTTGCCAACTTAAGATGTGGTAAAACAAGAGAAATGTATGCAGAAGCTATGTACTTCAAATAAAGATAGAAATAATCCCCTACTATTATTGCTTACCTGTTAATGACATTTGAGTCATTTTAGTTGTTTATCATTGTGAGTATAGTGTTTACAATGGCTTTTATTGTGCGATTCTGTGTCTGCATATTTTTAAATGGTATATATAAAATAAAACTGTGTTTCATGTGATATGTTTTTGGACAAAGTGAGGAAATACATAAATAGCAGTTATTAGATTTTTTTTATTATTCTTCCCGCCGTGGCTTGTGAAAGTCCGTAAAAACACCCAGTTATAAAAGTCACCACTGGCCAAACCTTATCTAAAATATTGTTAAACACAAAACAACAAAGAACTTTTCAAAACTTAGGTTAGAAAATAGAATAGCACTGCCAATCAGAGCGCAAGCGCGTAGGCGTGGCTTCATTTATCCGGTAGATAAAAGCCTTATTCGTCGATTTGGGCGCCGAATAGTTTATCCTAGGAACAAGCAGATTTATCTGACTGATATCACTATTTGTAGGTGAAAATACCGATTTTTTGCTTATCTTCTAGATAAGACTTATTCTAAAGAATAAATGTCGCTATCTATAGATGAAAGTACCGGCCCTTATTCGTCGATTTGGGCGCCGAATAGTTTATCCTAGCTATAAATATCATATTTCTAATTGTTCATAATATTCCGAAAAAAAAAAAATGATTGGGATTCGAACAAGAGATCAAAAGGCAACCCAAGACAGCATATAATTTTTTTTTCGTAAATATACCACCTGAGCTACCGTCGAAGTGTAAAGGAAATATGTCAACGAAAGTATATAAACATCTAATTTACAAACCGACTGTCAAATAAGTAATTTATTAAAATTCGCCACTAAAGCAAACACTGGTAGATATAAATATTATGATTTAAAAAGTTGCGATTTTTTAGAAAATTCTTCGGTCGAGATGATATTTAGGACAAAAATGACAATAAATATATAACAAGAGGACAGGCAGAAAATAAGAAGGAACGGATAGAGTTCAAAGGTGTGAAGAGGTAGAAGAGAGTTATGGTGAAAGAGAGTGTGGCTATAGAGAAAATAGCCACAACTGGTATAGTAAGGGATGCTTGATTGCGAATGGGGCATTATGCATTTTGATTTGGATTATGTTGCGCGTTAGCGGACTATAGCCTAGCTGAAAGGAATAGAATTTTTGGGAAATTTCCCTGACGTGCTTCACTAGTTGGGTTATGTCGTTGCAACGATCACTTAAATCTCTGAGGGAAGTGTACCTTCCCTAACCAGAGACGAGCCTATGCATTTCTGGGCATTCTAACCATGGAGGCGTTTGATCAGAATGACCTAAAGTATACCATGCTGAATTTTCAGCCAATTTGACTGGGAACCAATGGGCCTGTTCGGTATTTTTTTATTTCATAAACCGAAAGTGCAAGTATAAAATAAAGGATCTGCAAGAAGTCATAATATTATTCGCACGTTTAGTGTCTGAAAAACAATTACAAAACTCCACCTCGCGAAAATGGGGCGTCGCCAGACGCTACGTCACTATACGCATAGACCCGGCGATCTTAGCAAACTCGTTGCTATTTAGTTGTTATTATTTATATACTAATCGTGTTGATCTGCGCTCCTCTTAAATTACAGATTGGATCTATCAAAGGTTTTTCGTGGGGTCGGATTTTCGAGACGCTGCGCTGTTGCTTGTCGGTGTTATTCTATTCGGGAATTAATTCTACATTGTTTAGAATGAATTTAGAGGGGTTCCTTCTAATGGTGTTTGAGTAAATAACGAGCAAAAGTCGGCTATCTCTCTCACCTAAGTGTAGGAACGGGCAGTCGAGGGCTTGTAGGTGAATATGAGTCAGGACGATTATTCGATTTTGACCTTGCAATTTATGATGTCAATTCCTCGCCTACCTTCTCCTCGCCATAGAGACATAGAGCGAGCTTCCAATCGCTGTATTTATATAGTTTATGAAACGAATATTGTTTATGGATGAGGCCACTTTTAACGGACGTGGGGTATTTAAATGGAGAAATAGTCATTCGTGGGAACTAAAGAATCTCCATCTAATCAAGGAAAAGCACTTCCAGCAGAAATGTAAAATAAATGTGTGGTGTGCTATCTTTGGAGACTACGTACTGAGGCTAATTGAATTACCACCAAATTTAAATGGCGAATCCTACCTGGACTTTTTGGAAAACATTATTTTTGAAGTCTTAGATGATGTCCCGGTAAAATTAAGACACGAAATGTGGTGTATGCAGGATGGGGCCCCAGCACATTATTCAGTAGAAGTCCGTAATCATTTAAATATGCACTACCCACATCACTGAATCGATAGAGGAAGTGAATTTCCTTGGCCACTTCGCAGCCTTGACCTCAATCTTTCGGATTTTTACTTTTGGGGCTACTGTAAGTATTTAGTATACAATGACAACATAAATACCCGGCAAGAATTATGGGGAAAAATTTGTGAAGCTGTATAAACTATTAGGATATAACAGAGAATCGTTATTTGAAGTTAGGCAGTCTTTAAATAAACGTTTAAAAAACATGTATTGAAGTTAATGGTGGTCATATTGAACGTTTATTGTAGTGGGTATTATACATTTTAAAGTTGTTCTTATTATTTAGTAATTTATTTCACGTTCAATTCGTCATTAAAAGAAATGTTGGTAAATATAAATATTATCTTTCTAATTGTTCCTACTATTCTGAAAAAAAAAAATCATGACTGGGATTCGAACCAAGGATCAAAAGGCAACCCAGAATAGTATATAATTTTTTTTTCGTAAATATACCACCTGAGCTACCATCGATGTGTAAAGGAAATATATCAACAAAAGTATATAAACTTCTAATTTACAAACCGACTGTCAAATAAGTAATTTATTAAAATTCGTCACTAAAGCAAACATTGGTAGATATAAATATTATGATTTAAAAAGTTGCGATTTTTTTAGAAAATTCCTCGGTCGAGATGATATTTAGGACAAAAATGACAATAAGTATATAAAACAAGAGGACAGGCAGAAAATAAGAAGGAACGGATAGAGTTCAAAGGTGTGAAGAGGTAGAAGAGTGTTATGGTGAAAGAGAGTGTGGCTAAAGAGAAAATAGCCACACCTGGTATAGTAAGGGATGCTTGATTGAGAATGGGGCATTATGCATTTTGATTTGGATTATGTTGCGCGTTAGCGGACTATAGCCTAGCTGAAAGGAATAGAATTTTTGGGAAATTTCCCTGACGTGCTTCACTAGTTGGGTTATGCCGTTGCAACGATCACTTAAATCTCTGAGGGAAGTGTACCTTCCTTAATCAGAGACGAGCCTATGCATTTCTGGGCATTCTGACCATGGAGGCGTTTGATCAGAATGACCTAAAGTATACCATGCTGAATTTTTAGCCAATTTGACTGGGAACCAATGGGCCTGTTCGGTATTTTTTTATTTCATAAACCGAAAGTGCAAGTATAAAATAGAGGATCTGCAAGAAGTCAGAATATTATTCGCACGTTTAGTGTCTGAAAAACAATTACAAAGCTCCACCTCGCGAAAATGGGGCGTCGCCAGGCGTTACGTCACTATACACATAGACCCGGCGATCTTAGCAAACTCGTTGCTATTTAGTTGTTATTATTTATATACTAATCGTGTTGATATGCGCTCCTCTTAAATTGCAGATCGGATCTATCAAAGGTTTTTCGTGGGGTCGGATTTTCGAGACGCTGTTGCATGTCGGTGTTATTCGATTCGGGAATTAATTCTACATTGTTTAGAATGAATTTAGAGGAGTTCCTTCTAATGGTGTTTGAGTAAATAACGAGCAAAAGTCGGCTATCTCTCTCACCTAAGTGTAGGAACGGGCAGTCGAGGGCTTGTAGGTGAATATGAGTCGGGACGATTATTCGATTTTGACCTTGCAATTTATGATGTCAATTCCTCGCCGACCTTCTCCTCGCCATAGAGACATAGAGCGAGCTTCCAATCGCTGTATTTATATAGTTTATGAAACGAATATTGTTTATGGATGAGGCCACTTTTAACGGACGTGGGGTATTTAAATGGAGAAATAGTCATTCGTGGGAACTAAAGAATCTTCATCTAATCAAGGAAAAGCACTTCCAGCACAAATGTAAAATAAATGTGTGGTGTGCTATCTTTGGAGACTGCGTACTGAGGCTAATTGAATTACCACCAAATTTAAATGGCGAATCCTATCTGGACTTTTTGGAAAACATTATTTTTGAAGGCTTAGATGATGTCCCGGTAAAATTAAGACACGAAATGTGGTGTATGCAGGATGGGGCCCCAGCACATTATTCAGTAGAAGTCCGTAATCATTTAAATATGCACTACCCACATCACTGGATCGATAGAGGAAGTAAATTTCCTTGGCCACTTCGCAGTCCTGACCTCAATCTTTCGAATTTTTACTTTTGGGGCTACTGTAAGTATTTAGTATACAATGATAACATAAATACCCGGCAAGAATTATGGGGAAAAATTTGTGAAGCTGTGGAAACTATTAGGATATAACAGAGAATCGTTATTTGAAGTTAGGCAGTCTCTAAATAAACGTTTAAAAACATGTATTGAAGTTGATGGTGGTCATATTGAACGTTTATTGTAGTGGGTATTATACATTTTAAAGTTGTTCTTATTATAGGGTAATTTATTTCACGTTCAATTCGTCATTAAAACAAATGTTGTTAAATATAAATATTATCTTTCTAATCGTTCCTACTATTCTGAAAAAAAAAAAATCCTGACTGGGATTCGAACAAAGGATCAAAAGGCAACCCAGAATAGTATATAATTTTTTTTTCGTAAATATACCACCTGAGCTACCATCGAAGTGTAAAGGAAATATATCAACAAAAGTATATAAACTTGTAATTTACAAACCGACTGTCAAATAAGTAATTTATTAAAATTCGTCACTAAAGCAAACATTAGTAGATATAAATATTATGATTTAAAAAGTTGCGATTTTTTAGAAAATTCCTCGGTCGAGATGATATTTAGGACAAAAATGGCAATAGGTATATAAAACAAGAGGACAGGCAGAAAATAATAAGGAACGGATAGAGTTCAAAGGTGTGAAGAGGTAGAAGAGAGTTATGGTGAAAGAGAGTGTGGCTAAAGAGAAAATAGCCACACCTGGTATAGTAAGGGATGCTTGATTGAGAATGGGGCATTATGCATTTTGATTTGGATTATGTTGCGCATTAGCGGACTATAGCCTAGCTGAAAGGAATAGAATTTTTGGGAAATTTCCCTGACGTGCTTCACTAGTTGGGTTATGTCGTTGCAACGATCACTTAAATCTCTGAGGGAAGTGTACCTTCCCTAATCAGAGACGAGCCTATGCATTTCTGGGCATTCTGACCATGGAGGCGTTTGACCAGAATGACCTAAAGTATACCATGCTGAATTTTCAGCCAATTTGACTGGAAACCAATGGGCCTGTTCGGTATTTTTTTATTTCATAAACCGAAAGTGCAAGTGTAAAATAGAGGATCCGCATGAAGTCAGAATATTATTCGCACGTTTAGTGTCTGAAAAACAATTACAAAGCTCCACCTCGCGAAAATGGGGCGTCGCCAGGCGCTACGTCACTATACGCATAGACCCGGCAATCTTAGCAAACTCGTTGCTACTTAGTTGTTATTATTTATATACTAATCGTGTTGATCTGCGCTCCTCTTAAATTGCAGATCGGATCTATCAAAGGTTTTTCGTGGGGTCGGATTTTCGAGACGCTGTTGCATGTCGGTGTTATTCGATTCGGGAATTAATTCTACATTGTTTATAATGAATTTAGAGGGGTTCCTTCTAATGGCGTTTAAGTAAATAACGAGCAAAAGTCGGCTATCTCTCTCACCTAAGTGTAGGAACGGGCAGTCGAGGGCTTGTAGGTAAATATGAGTCGGGACGATTATTCGATTTTGACCTTGCAATTTATGATGTCAATTCCTCGCCGACCTTCTCCTCGCCATAAAGACATAGAGCGAGCTTCCAATCGCTGCATTTATATAGTTTATGAAACGAATATTGTTTATGGATGAGGCCACTTTTAACGGACGTGGGGTATTTAAATGGAGAAATAGTCATTCGTGGGAACTAAAGAATCTCCATCTAATCAAGGAAAAGCACTTCCAGCACAAATGTAAAATAAATGTGTGGTGTGCTATCTTTGGAGACTGCGTACTGAGGCTAATTGAATTACCACCAAATTTAAATGGCGAATCCTATCTGGACTTTTTGGAAAACATTATTTTTGAAGTCTTAGATGATGTCCCGGTAAATTTAAGACACAACATGTGGTGTATGCAGGTTGGCGCCCCAGCACATTATTCAGAAGAAGTACGTAATTCTCTTGAGTTTTACTTTTGGGGCTACTGTAAGTATTTAGTATGCAATGATAACATAAATATTCGGCAAGAATTATGGGGAAAAATTTGTGAAGCTGTGGAAACTATTAGGATATAAGAGAATCGTTATTTGAAGTTAGACAGTCCCTAAATAAACGTTTGAAAACATGTATTGAAGTTAATGGTGGTCTTATTGAACATTTGACTCACATCTTTCCTTTAGAGGACACATAAGTAGCATAGTCACATCATCTTACAAAATGCTATGTTCTCTCATACGAAATGCTCGCGACTTTCAAAATACAATTACCATAAAAACCTTGTATAACACCTTGGTCCGACCTAGATTAGAATACGCGAGCGTCATATGGAATCCTCATTACGATATACATATTAACAATATTGAAGGCATTCAAAGACGTTTCCTAAAATTTCTGGCATTTACAATTGATCATCAATATCCCCCTATAGGTTATGACCACTTATTACTACTGAATCGTTTTACATACAGTTCTATGAAGCAGCGAAGAGAGATGCAAAGCGTAATATTTTTATACAAACTTCTAAACAACATGATCGACTGTCCACAATTACTTGAACAAATCAGCTTTAGAGTACCTACCAGGTCAACCAGATATACATCATTGTTTTACTTCCCTGATACTCACACAAATGTTTTTACTTTTTCCCCTCTATATTCTATATTTTTATATTTTTATTAATTTTTACACTATATTACGTTTATCATCTATATGTCTGTAAGTCTCCTAAGTTGGACTCGTTCATGTAAATAAATAAATAAATAAATAAATAAATTTATTGTAGTGGGTACTATACATATTAAAGTTGTTCTTATTATTTATTTCACGGTCAATTCGCCATTAAAGCAAATATTGGTAGCTATACATGTCATCTTTCTAATTTTTCCTAATATTCCGAAAAAAAAAAACATATGATTGGGATTCGAACAAGAGATCAAAAGGCAACCCAAGACAGCACATATTTTTTTTTTTGTAAATATACCGCCTGGGCTACCGTCGAAGTGTAAAGGAAATATATCAACGAAAGTATATAAACTTTGAATTTACAAACCGACTGTCAAATAAGTCATTTATTACAATTCGTCACTAAAGCAAACATTGGTATAGTCTGTTTTTAAACCAGGAGGAGTAAACATGGAAGTTCCATTCACACCATAAAAGTAACCAGAAAATACACTAAAACCTTTTTGGAGTTTTGGGCAACCAATAATACACAACTATAGTGTTTTTGTGTGTATTTTATTACAATATATAATACATCGACCTCTATTTGACCTTTAGGTATTTCAATACAGCATTCATACCATTTACGCAATATAAAGGCATCAAGCAATTAGCCACTTTTACATTCAAATTTATACAAAAGGGATAAAAACACTGATATATAATGTGCAAACGATAAAATAGAAATTATAACCAAATACTTCATGACATTAAATTAAAATTTTTACTATATGTCAAAATTTACCACTATTGCCTTGTGTAAAACTGGCTAAGGCGTATCCAATCTCAGGTGTATGATTTAGCGCCTTAAATTTAAAACGCTCCTCCTGGTTAAAAAACAGACTATAGATATAAATATTATGGTTTAAAAAGTTGTAATTTTTTAAAAAATTCCTCGGTCGAGACGATAGTTAGGACAAAAATGACAATAAGTATATAAAACAAGAGGACAGACAGAAAATAAGAAGGAACGGATAGAGTTCAAATGTGTGAAGAGGTAGAAGAGAGTTATGGTGAAAGAGAGTGTGGCTAAACTATACACATAGACCCGGCGATCTTAAATTGCGGATCGGATCTATCAAAGGTTTTTCGTGGGGTCGGTTTTTCGGGACGATGTCAGTGTTATTCAATTCGTGAATTAATTCTACATTGTTATGTATGAAATAGGAAAGGTTTCTTTTAATGGCTTTTGAGTAAATAACGAGAAAAGTCGGCTATCTCTCTCGTTTCTTACGTTTATGAACGGTTAGTCGAGGGATTGTAGGTGAATATCAGTTGGCGAAATGTTACTAAATGTCAATCGCCGTATTTATTTAGTTATGAAGCCACTTTTGTCTCGCTCGCGACGGGCCGAATTTTCGATTTTTTCGATACAACTTGATATCACGAGAAGGCGTCACTCCTCTTTTTCCATAGAGACATCAAGCGCTGTTCCACTCCGAGTATTTATTTAGTTGTAATTTGTTGAACTACTTACGGTTTTCAATTTTTACGAAAATAGCAATTTTTATTTGGCACAGACCTAGCGGAAATTCCGATTTCCACTGAGACACTTACAACGTGGATAAAATGCCAATCTTTCTTTTCAAATAGAGATCAAAATCGATCCTCCACTACAAGACTTAACTTTAATATGAGCATTTAAAGATTTGATGTTTACGATTTTTTTTTCTTGCTCTTACAGAGCCAAATTTCAGAATTTCTCTGTACAATTTAGTATCAGGAGAAAGGGCCAATCTTGTTCTTTCCATCGAGACTTAGAACGGACGTCCATTCCACGTATTTACTTCGTTATAAAATTTTGAAAACTCTATGTTTTCAATTTTTAACAGAGAAGCCATCTTTCGTTCGCCCATACCACAGCGGATTTCTGGTTTCGCCCATTTACTTTGGTATCAGAACAAAGCGCCACTCTTCTTTTCTAATTAGAGGCCTAAAACGGACCTCAACTCCACGTATTTACTTACTACTGAACAGCTGTTAGTGGTCGTAGTGTCTCGGTAGATATCCGAGTTTAAAGTTGCGTATAGTGACTTCACAAACGGTCGCGCTATTTTTGCAACTAAGTATTACTAATTTCAACCCCTTATATCTCGTGAACGGAAAAAGTTAATAATATGAAATTTTAAGTGCATGATAAGAATATCGAGTACTATATTATAAGAACGTATAAAAACCATATAAAAAGAACATCATGGAACAAGCCCATTTCTATAAGGTTTGTGCGGTTTTTTTAAAACCTAAAGACATTTTTCCAGCCCTCTTGCTTATGTGGAAATGGATGGTACCCATTTTAAATATTTAAAATAATTTGTTAATCTTCAAAACCTGTTGAGTCTTTTAATTTAGTAATAATTCATTATTTTCCCTTAGTTTATTCAAGAGAATAATAAATGTAATTTCACTAATTTTGGGTGCGAAGCCCCCTTAAGATTTCCGGACTCATGTTTATATGAACTTTTTTTTTATATTTTCTTATGTAGAATCACCCCTTAATGACTGCTTACCTGAAACACCTTGTATATTACTAATTTTAATAGGTATGTTATTTTCCAAAGGGGTTAGGATTGTTCACTAAATTAGCTATTTTGGAAATATCTAATAACCTGTAGCCAGACGTAAACTTTATAGAGTACTCATGGAATTTCAGGGGAGGCCAATAATATTTTTAGATCTTAAGCTTAAGTATAGCTTTTAAAATATTAAATACATTAAACATTAAAAGATTCCAAAAACATTTTGAGTCAATAAAGGAAAAATCAATGAAAGTTGCAAATTAAAAATTTAAACACATTTTTCACATATTCGAACTATACAGTAGCGCCAATAAGTCTAGTCAGTAGAGCAAAAAATAAGCGGCATTCTCGTCAAAGGATAATAGATGTTGTGTAATACTTAAGTGGCACCTCATTCTACTATATAATCCCACATAGTATAGAGATATTTTTGGTTTTATCCGTCTACCAGAGATGAAAACCACAACTAGGTCATTATGTGTAATTACTACAATCGACCAAATAGAATAAATGTTTGAATGTCTTTATACCTAATAATTTGTTCAGCTACTATGAGTTTGTCGAAGTGGCATAAACAAACATTAATCGTGCCGAAACTAACCGCAATCAGTGGCGAAACATACATATTTTTAGCTATATATAAATTAATAACAGTATTCATATTTCATAATATAAAAAATTAATATAATTGTTTCTACATTCAACTCAACCAAAAAGAAAAGCTGGAGTTTTTTTAAGAACATTTTTAATGGTACGCATAATTTTGTCGAGGAGTGAAATAAACATCGCGCATAGTAGACAAGCCCCAAATCCAAAGCCTCTCATAGGCTGCCCGGGAGGGGGTTACACATTTGATAAAACGCAGACAACATCCATTACCCATCAACATTGCCAATGCCGGTGCACATATAGTCCATTTTATACAAATATTTTGGCGAGCAAAATTTCTGTGTCCAGTAGAAAATTTCAAATATTGATATAAGATTATTTCAAGGAAGCCTTTTTTACTTACTAGCTGGTGTAACGTAAAATACAAAAAATCTATTGGACACGCCAGTAACTCTAAATTATTAACATTTTAAATAATTCACTATTAATTTCTTGAACTGCGAGGGTATAAAAATGAAATATGACCTAGATTAGATAGGTACCTAGTTATTATCATATTTGAGTAGATACAAGTTTAGTGCTGATCGTATTTTACATATTATACCTTGGAATAATGTTCCGTTCACTCTTAATAATTTTTTTAATCGAAATTGGAGAAATAAGCTGTTGAATAAATAATAAGCGGCAGTTATGAAATTAATAACAGGCTGTCCGTTTCCAGTTCACTGGAAAAAAATTATGGCTTATGTGTAATTAGCTATTATAGTCCGAAATCTATCGATAAATAAGTAGAAAGCTATTAATCATAGTGGGGTGTTTATGAGGTAATTAAATTAGCCTGAAAATTCTCATAAAAAATTTCATAGACAAAATAAGGCGATATACCTGACGCTACACTTTTTTATGAAAAAAATAGGAATATTACCTTCTCATACAGCGTGTCCCAAAAGTCCCGGAACGGTCAAATATATCGCAAACTGCTAATCTTTTCGGAAAACAAAAAACACGCGTTCAATATTTTAAAAAACCTATCCAATGACACCAAAGTTGACTCTGCAGCTTTAAAAAATTAAATAGGAACCCCCATTTTTTTTTGAAGAAACAGTTTGTACGGCTGAAATTACGTAAGGTTCGTCTGGAACATTTTTTTGGATTCACTACAGATGGTGCTGTAATCGCAAAAAATTAACTGAAAGGCGTAAGTTTGAAATAATCGGTTTACACCGGAAACAAAAAAAAACGTGTTCAATATTTTAAAAAAACCTATACAATGATACCAAAGTTAACCCCCCCTACCCCCTTGTGCAGGGGGGGGGGCAATTTTGAAAAATTAAATGGGAACCCCCATTTTTTGTAAAAATGTCGTACTTATTTTAGGTGGATCACATAACGTGAGTCACGTTGCCTCAAACCAGTTTTAATTTTGTTCGTGCTCAAATTGATAACCATCTTTTTCATGGTAACGTTCTAACCGATGAAACATATTCTTTATACATAGGATTTTGCAAACAAGAGGAAAAATACCTATCTATGACAACTAAAAAGAAAAACTATCTAAGTATTAATGAAATCGTTACGCTTATTTGTAAAAAATATTATTTTTAAAAGTATTTATTTGTAAAAAGGAGTTCGTTTTCCAAATTTGCGAAGAACGCCAATTCGAATATAAGAAATGTTGGCTACCATTTAAAACTTTTTAAAATTGCCCCCAAATCCTGCACAGGGGGGTGAACTTTAGTGTCATTGGATAGGTTTTTAAAATATTGATCACGTGTTTTTTGTTTTCCGAAAAGATTAGCAGTTTGCGATATATCTGACCGTTCCGGGACTTTTGGGACACCCTGTATGTATTGTGTCCGTTATAAATGGAAAATTTTAATAAAATCATACAACAATCATATTCATAAATTTTCTAATTTAACTTACTGAATTTTGCAATAATTTATTGAGGTTACATACTATACTAATAGTCTAGGCGGTGTAGTCAAGTAGTAATCGCAAAAAAAATTTCAAAAATTTTTATTCGTGAAATAGGTTTAGAATGTCATGAAACGTCGAGATTTTAAATTTAAGCGAAAAAAGATTTTCTGTCTGTCTGTCGGTCTGTCTGTCTGTAACTTTTTTTTGTCCGCACGCTTTCTCCGGAACGGTTCAAGATATTGACCTGAAATTTTGTACACGTATATATTATAACGAGATCTGGAACTGGATTGTTTTTTGAGGAAATCCGGTGAAGGGTTGGGGGTTAAATAGGGGTAAATAGGGGGAAATAAATAAAGCAAGCTTGTAAGAGTACAGAAACTTGAAATTCGGTGTATGTACTAGAAGTTAAGGCCTCAGATTTTTTTATAATATTTTTCAGCCCCCCACCACCCCTACCCCATTAAAGGGGTTGATAAAATAAAGTTGAGATATTCATTTGAAATTTCGTACACGTATGTATTATAACGATGTCTAGAATTAGATTATATTTTGGGATGATTCCGTTAAAGGGTTGGGGGTTAATTTGGGGTAAATAGAGGAATATAAGTAAAACAAGTTGGTAAGAGTACAGAAACTTGAAATTCGGTGTATGTACTAGAAGCCAAAGCGTCAGATTTTTTAATAATATTTTTCAACCCCCACCACCCCTACTCCAATTTGAAAAGGGTTGATAAAATAAAACTGAGATATTCATTTGAAATTTTCTACACGTATGTATTATAACGACATCTGGAACTAGATTATATTTTGAGATAATTCCGTTGAAGGGTTGGGGGTTAAATAGGGGTAAATAGGGGAAAATAAATAAAGCAAGCTGGTAAGACTACAGAAACTTGAAATTCGGTGTATGTACTAGAAGCCAAGGTCTCAGATTATTTATAATATTTTTCAACCCCCACCACCCCTACTTCATTATTAAAAGGGTTGATAAAATAAAATCGAGATATTCATTTGAAATTTGGTACACGTATGAATTATAACGACATCTGGAACTAGATTATACTTTGAGATGATTCCGTTGAAAGGTTGGGGGTTATTTAGGGGTCAATAGGGGGAAATAAATAAAGCAAGCTGGTATGAGTACAGAAACTTGAAATTCGGTGTATGTACAAGAAGTTAAGGCCTCAGATTTTTTTATAATATTTTTCAACCTCCCCACCACCCCTACCCCATTAACGTGGTTGACAAAATAAAGTTGAGATATTCATTTGAAATTTCGTACACGTATGTATTATAACGACGTCTGGAATTAGTTTATATTTTGAGATGATTCCGTTGAAGGGTTGGGGGTTAATTTGGGGTAAATAAAGGAATATAAGTAAAACGTTGGTAAGACTACAGAAACTTGAAATTCGGTGTATGTACTAGAAGCCACAGCGTCAGATTTTCTTATAATATTTTTCAACCCAACCACCCCTACTCCAATATGAAAAGGGTTGACAAAATAAAATTGAGATATTCATTTGAAATTTGGTACACGTATGTATTATAACGACGTCTGAAACTAGATCATAATTTGAGATGATGCCGTTGAAGGGTTGGGGGTTAAATAAGGGCAAATAGGGGAAAATAAGTAAAGCAAGCTGGTAAGACTACAGAAATTTGGGATTCGGTGTATATACTAGAAACCAAGGCCTCAGATATCTTTCTAATATTTTTCAAACTCTACCACCTCCGCTTCATTATTAATGGGATTGATAACATCAAATTGAGATATTCACTTGAAAGTTAGTACACGTATATATTGAGATGACTCCATTGAGGTGGTAGGTTGTAAATAGTGGAAAATAAGTACGGTAAACTAGAAACTTCATTTTTAACGTATATGGTAGAAACCAACTCCTCAAACTTTTCTATGACATCTACCCCAAATATTATTAAAATTCTATGACCATTAATTTCCACATACTAGAGTGCAAATATAGTCAAGATGTTTCCTTTAAAGTGACTTGGACGAATAATCTGGATGTGGAAGTAGTGATTCCTTAGGCAGCGGTTTTTTGTCTATAAATCTCAAACATGTTCTGAGGCAGATGATTATTTTTTTTACGAATTCTCGAAAGTGTAATTAATAAGATCATCTAAAGTTTGCATGATTTCCAAACCGGCAACACTAGAAAAAAATCAAAAACTTTCTTTTTCAATTTTTTTTATTTTTCACCTGCATAATATTTGTTTATTATACCTTGGATATGGTTACCATAAAGATGCCCAAAATGACCACGGGCATAATGAGCGGGCGTTATGGTCATAACCCCCTGTTATATTATATACAAAGAAAGAATAAACGAGTTTGATGAATAAAACAGAAGCATTTGCTTGAAGTAAAAAAGTAAAAGCAAAAGCAAATGCTGCGAAGTACAAAGTAGTAGCAAAAGAATTTGCTTCGTGTTAAATTAATAATGTTTTGGTTTAGCTCTGTAGCAAATTCTTCCCGCTCCGCAGCAAACGCTATTTTCTAAGAAGCTCACACATGTTTATTGCCAGTGCCTTTTGCACTCAGTTTTAAAGCAAGCAGGTAGATATTGCATAATGCAGTAGTATTAGAGCGTTAGTGGTGTAAATTTAAAAATATGTATTTTAAAAAAATGACTCTGTTGAGCAAAATAGTGTATTTTACAAAAATCACCAATACCGGTTGTAAAAAAGGCGAAAGATGAGGCGTTGAAAAAGTTAAAACAAGAATGGGAAATCGAAACGGTAAAAGTAATTACGGAAAAGCAACTGAGTAAAAAAGTCAACAACATGAAAACAAACATTAAAATGAAAGCCGATATGCATAAAACTGGAAATAAGATTAAATACGTGGGAGGAGGCTTTCTTTCCGCTAATGGAGGGAGATACAAATCCAACATGCGCAAAAATTCAAGGTAAAAATTTATTTATTTATTGTAACGAAAAAATAAAACTATAAATTTTTAAGAGCTCTTCATGCTGGGGTGCAGATGTCGGTAGACCCTGCTTCTTCTACACCAGAAACTCTTTCTTCAGCACCTTCTGGTTCGTCTGTAAGAAATCAGGAATTAAAAAAAGTTCGTAAAAAAGAAGTACTTCCTGAAACGGAAGAAAAAAAAAGATTGAGTACAGCTGAATTACACAGACTAGTATTACTGGAGCAATTAGAGGTACTAAGATTGAAAAAACGAAAATTATTAAGAAATCTTGAAAACCTAGAAAATATTGTTTATGTCAATAATGTGCAAAGTTATGTTAATATGTAGTTCAATCAGAAAGTATCTCTGTGAATATTTATTAGTTAGACTATTTTGTTGAAATATTTTAAGTAGAGTTTAATTTAATTTAATAATGTTTTTAGTTTAATAAACGTTTATTTTGTATTGAAAGTTTATCGTTGACTTTGCGGTGAGTTTTAGATATAGTTCTAGAAAAAAAAAAATTTGTTCTTTAAGAAGGTTGCTTCCAATTTAAAATAAGTAATCGAAATAGATACCACCGATTACTTGTGATATTTCCTGTCAGTGGGAGGGATCTGAAATAATAATTTATGCGTAACTATATTTTTTCATCAGATTTGAAATATATTGATGATTTTTTCACACTGTCATGGAAATAATAATAGAATACCTATTAGAAAGATACACCTGCATTATAAAATCCGTTCAAAAAATAATTGAGAAATCTCGTTTCTCCTCCGCATGCCTAGACTTTTGTAGTTATTCCTATTGTTAATTATATTTTCATCCATCATTTCATAATTGTTTTCAAAATTCACTTGCTCCAAATCAAAATCGGGATCTTGCAAGAATTTAGTTGCATTATGTAGAACAAACAACACACTATTATTTCGGGGACTTTCTCAACTCTTAGACGAATTTTGTGCTGTAACATTGGAAATTGTTGTTTTAATTGCCCAAAACGGCATTCAATACGTACACGTTCTTTCTTCAATAAATTATTGTATTGAATTTCTTGTGGTGTAATAGTCATTATACATGGTTCTATGCCGTACCCCCCATCTGCTGTACAGTATTTTGTGTATTGCAGTCAGGGGCAGTTTTAACATGCTTGCCGCCCCGGAACTATTTTAAGATGCCGCCCCTACTCTTAAAAAATATAACATATATACACTACCCAAAAAATATTTCCCAAAAAAAATAATACTTATTAAACTTTTTCTTCTTGTATATTTCAAAAGAACAAAGGACACTACACATTAGAGGTGGGTGGAATATAAATTGACTTTTCTGTATAACACTAATTTATTAAAAATAAAGAAAAGATACAAACATTTTAAAAATAAAATAATTTAAAAAAAATTATACAAGATCAAGACGAACTTTTCTTGCTTTTTTCACAGCAAAATCATTGATTACATATATCGCCTGTTTTCATAGTTTCTAAAATTTCACTTTCAATATTTAATCCTGCTAGTGAATTTAGCCTTTCCTGCGTCATTGTGGACCGTAAGTAATTCTTTATCCGTCGCAAGGTCGAGAAACTCTTATCTCCATGCAGAATAGTTTGTAGCGAGTTTGCTTAAAAATATTCTGAAGCCATATGTCGTTATTGCAGTACACGTCTGCTAAATTGTTTGACCTCAACAGCTTGCTCAATTCTAGAATTGTTAAAGATTTCTTCTTCGTCAAATCGTTCAGTTGAATTTTGAACTGAGCGCATTCTGGCAGTAGGGCCTCTTCTAAATCTTGGCTAAAATTGGTTGCTAATGTTGCATCTGATTTGTCTATATCTTGGTCACTAATAGATATTAAGTTCTCAACAAGAGCCAAATTGTTAATCTGATTTCTTGTAAACTTCACCTCGTCTGTGCAGCTCCTCGGTTAATCTATCGATTATTACATGGTTTATGGTTTCAATGGAACTGTCGCATTAGCGGAATCATAAAAATGACTAAAGCAACATTCAAATGAAAAAAATGTTGCCGCCCTTATAATTTTGCCGCCCTGGGCACTCGTCCAGTGTGCCCAGTGGTAAAACCGCCACTGATTGCAGCGCATGATTGAAAATATGTTGGAATATTTCCTACACTTGTAAATTTATCCAATGCATCACAAGTTGCCTGTACAGTTAGGCTAAAAACACACTAGGCGGTTTTCGCCGATTCGGCCGCCGAATCGGCAGCCGACTCGACAGATGCTGTAATAGAAACAAATGGAGCTGTTCACACTAAGACGCGCTGCGAGAAAGCGGCATTCACCACTGCGCGTACCGTCGTTCGATTCATGTGCCGAATCGTTTTTATTGCTTCGAGTAGCGTATGCTGCAATGTAAACAAATGGACCTGTTCACACATTCACTTATTTGTCGAGCGGTTTGAGCTTGCATTGAAGCCAAATTGCACGTTAAAAGTATTGTATTTACGCCTCTAAAATAGATCCCATTACTCATACTTAACTATTAATAAATGTAATTCAAGAACGACCTGCTATATGGGATATGAGAAACAATGATTATGGTGACAAAAATAAAAGAAAAGAGCTGGGAAGAAGTAGTTATTATACTGTTTTATTATATTGTTTCTCAGTCGTGTATTCTTCTTTATTAAATCATTTTCCAGAATATACAGTCATTCGTAAAATTATGTTTTCGACATTCTAATGAAATTTAAAAAAATTCATTAAATAAACTTTTCGAATTCTTTAACAATAGGATGTTCCCGGAACAGGCGACTGCCGATTCGGCGGCCGAATCGGTGAAAACCGCCTAGTGTGTTTTAGGCCTTAAGCTTGCAAAGCCTTTTCTATTCATATATTCGTCTCCAAAGTCTAATCCACTGCTCCTATTGCAGTAGGAAAATTATAAAGTTGCTACGCTTCTTTAATTTCTTCCGCGGAACAAGGAAATTTAATCCATAAATTTGACTTGGTCATTATTTTATTTGTCACTTCAGTAATTGTTTTTGACACAGTGCTTTGTCTTATTCCAATGACTTCACCAGCACTAGTTGGAAACCAGGATCAGAAATGTACCTTAAGAAAACTTTTATTTTTTGGGCGGGTGTCAGAGCACCTCCTCGTTTTTCATACCGTTCCCCAATAAAATGATTGGATAACCAATGTACATTTTCTTCATTAAAACGGAAGAGCTTTCTATAATCACCTAATAATGTTTCTTCTCGTTTTTTGTAGTATTTTTCTGCTCTAATTTGATTTAAAAACATAATTCACAATTTAGATGCTGCTTCAACCACAAACGAAGTCTACTATTGAGGTACCTTCAGTGTTATTAAAGCAAATGCTAAACTAATGGTAAACACGGTGGTTTTATTCATAATTGCTGTAGCTTTTGCTTCTAACAAAGCAAATGCTTTTCCTTTAAGGATGAAGTAAATGCTCGGAACATATTAATCATGTATACAGGGTGATTCAAGTAGGTCATTCATTAGAAGTTTTTCAACTTGCAGTTGGATTAGAAACTTGAAATTTGGTATGCAGCCATAATCGATCATGACCGTTCTATCTAAAATATTGTCAGTCCTCCAACTATACAGAGTGTGCCAAAAATTGGTACCAAATTTCTTATTTTAAATGGAAACCTATATTTTTCTTTACATGGTTCGATTGGTCTTCTAATTCTGAGTTTAGAGAACCTAAGTTATGTTAACTTATCTATTACAATTTTTGACATATGCCCAATTTTTTGAAAAAAATTGCCGCTGTAGTAGTTTACGAACAAATTTGTATTTCGCAAACCTTTCAAAATTATGAAACCAAATTTATGAAGCAGTTAGCTGGAAGTCCAGGCTAACTTTTGATGTCCCATCGGTGGGCCCATTTTGTACCATATGGGCGCAGTCGATTTTTAAATGTCGCAATCAAAAATTGTCAAAAAGTCAATTTTTTCAAATGGCACCTACTATTTTTTTTCACACCATTCGAAAGAAAATTGAATTTTAGGGTGAGTTACTTAAGCATTCCATATACCTAACTTCACCCCATATCGAGTTATTCAATAAAAATCAAGAAATACCTTATCTTGCCGAGAGATTCCTTACTTCATCAAGTATGCCATGGAAACAAGACAGATGCAATAATTTTTCAAAGAAAAATATGGATTCTTATTTAATTACACACAACACCAACAAATTATTATTAACGAACAAGAACAATGTTGACCAAATTCTGACGTAAATTTTCAATGTGACCACCACATTTTTGTTCAAATATTCTATTATTCTACTTTCAACAGATTGCGTAGCACATCTTTGCGCTTACCATTTCTGACGCCAGAAATCAATGCAAAATTGAATTTTAGGGCCACTTTTATTAACATTGTGTATGTCTATCTACAGTCGTTTTTGAGTTATTGGCATTTTTTGAAAAACATATTGTTTTTTTTTCTCAAGGGTAGGCTTTGGAAGCAATCATTTCATTTTAATTTTTATTCAAAAATCGTATTGCAATAATAAATAATAACAACAAAATAACAACAAATAAACAGATTAACCGTTTTCACTGACACAGTCTACGATACGCTCCTGAACAGACTGCGTTGCTCTCCGAATTTCCAAAGGTTCCAAACGATCAAAAGCTTCAACTATTCATACTCTCAAGTCTTCATAAAATGTGGCCCTAAAATTCAATTTTGCATTGATTTCTGGCGTCAGAAAAGATAGGCGCAAAGATGTGCTACGCAATCTGTTGAAAGCAGAATAATAGAATATTTGAACAAAAATATGGTGGTCACATTGAACATTTACGTCAGAATTTCGTCAACATTGTTCTTGTTCGGTAATAATAATTTGTTGGTGTTGTGTGTAATTAAATAAGAATCCATATTTTTCTTTGAAAATTATTACAACTGTCTTTTGTTTCCATGGCATACTTGATGAAGTAAGGAATCTCTCGGCAAGATAAGGTATTTCTTGATTTTTATTGAATAACTCGATATGGGGTGAAGTTAGGTATATGGAATGCTTAAGTAACTCACCCTAAAATTCAATTTTCTTTCGAATGGTGTGAAAAAAATAGTAGGTGCCATTTGAAAAAATTGACTTTTTGACAATTTTTGATTGCGACATTTGAAAATCGACTGCGCCCATATGGTACAAAATGGGATCACGTATGGGACATCAAAAGTTAGCCTGGACTTCCAGCTAACTCCTTCACAAATTTGGTTTCATAATTTTGAAAGGTTTGCGAAATACAAATTTGTTCGTAAACTACTACAGCGGCAATTTTTTTCAAAAAATTGGACATATGTCAAAAATTGTAATAGATAAGTTAACATAACTTAGGTTCTCTAAACTCAGAATTAGAAGACCAATCGAACCATGTAAAGAAAAATATAGGTTTCCATTTAAAATAAGAAAGTTGGTACCAATCTTTGGCACACCCTGTATAGTTGGAGGACTGAAAATATTTTAGATAGAACGGGCATGATCGATTATGGCTGCATATCAAATTTCAAGTTTCTAATCCAACTGCAAGTTGAAAAACTTCTAATGAATGGCCTACGTGAATCACCCTGTATAGAAGGTTTTGCTTCAAAAAATATGTAGTAGAAGCATTTGCTACCTTTTATTCATCAGACTCGTTTCGGATATTTTGTGGTAAAGTTGTCTTCATAATTTTAAGGCATGTAAAAAATGCGGTAACTACAAAGCGGGAAGGCGGCATCTTTACCTATTCAATGATACCGCCGCGCGGAATCCTTTGACTGGAATTTTTTATGTGCCTTGGAAATATGAAGGCAATTATATTTCCATATTAATTTTCCTTTTATTTTGTTAAACGTATTGTCTACGTACAAAACAAAACAACATCATTAAACGTCAAAATATCAACAACTGTCATAGACTACTTGGTAAAAAGGGTAAAAAGAAAGAACACAACATACTGACAGATACAATTAATAAACGTCAAAATATCAACAAATGTCATAGATTACTAAAAAAATTTCATTAAAAAAAATATTTTTCGCGAAAAATAAAATACTGTATGCACCACGAGCGTTATTAGATTATAACGCCCATCAGGCAACATGCATCCCTCGGGCCAAAGGCCCTCGGGCTACATCATGTTACCCTTCGGGCGTTATAATCTATATAACGCACTTGGTGCATAAATAACTATAATATGAGTCAGTGAATGGGAAAATAAAAAATGTTTTTATAAAGAGTATACATGTTTAAGCAAAACATGTCTCTACAAAATTTTTTACTAGAGTCACAGGATTTTCATAAAATATTATTGAAGTAGAAGTAGTGGAGCAAGAGAGGTGCGAATCTGCGTATAGCACATATTTGCAAAATATTATCTCAAGTACGAAATATATTATGAAAATTGCTTTATTATTTATTATTTGTTAGAGTAAATATTAGAAAATAATTATTATAAATGATATTTACTCTATAAAATGTCATACATAACATAATAGCAGCAAAACCCTGAGTCGAGCGAAGCCGACGCTCCCTCGCCGGTACCTGAATACAGTGCTTTGTATTATATAGAGGTAGACACATGTGCCTCTCGATTACATTCTGTGAAAATATTTATCCTTCTACACATACCTGTCACTATTGCCTCGGAATTGTTATGATATCTATCCACTTTTATGGCTGCATGATGTGACTAGGGAGCAAACAAGGTATGTATCGAAGAGATATAGCTGTTATGTATCTAGATTTGTTCGTTGATCAGAGATAAAAAGTTTGTTATTTGTACTTTGAAAATAAGCCCCAAATTTAAAAATTTTTCGAGATATTTTATGAAATTTATTTTTCTAGATTTCTGTGTGATATAGGGCTCTGAAATATTTGTATTATGGAAGAAATTATGGTTCTTGGCATTTTACTAGGAAAATAAGCATTAAGTAAAAAAAAATACCAAGAAAACTGAAAACTTTCTTAAAAGACATGAAATACCTATCTTTCTGTCTTAAACTATATTAATTAGTTTTGATAGTTTAAAATATTTATTTCATCTAATCCTTTTGTTTTTAATGTATTTAATAGAAATAAACATATTTACCTAATACTTTTGTATCACTTAATGACAAGATTGTATCATTTTACCTGCCTATCCATAACAATGCGGGGGTTGCTGAAGTTTTTTCAAAGTCGAAAATTGAAATAAGACTATAAATTACACAGGTTTACAAAAAAAAGGTTGTGATCTGGCGATCTAGACCACGATTTCCATGTATTTTTGGGTGCTGAATTCGAATTTTCTATTTAAAAAATTTTCTACCTCGTAGGTTTCGAGTGAATCCTAGTTTTTATTGCAAAAATACGGTTTTTGATAGTAATTTGATGATATTCGAAATCTACGTAGAATTTTTTTTAAATTGAAAATTCGGTTTCACCACCCAAAAATATATAAGGAATCTTGGTCTAGATCGCCAGATCACAACCTTTCTTTTGTAAACCTGTGTTATCTTTACGTTTGGAGGTCCCAGTACCAAGAAAATTTAGTTAAAAAAAAGGCCTATATGGTTGTATGTATGTATGTGTGTGACACGATAGTGCCGAAACTAGCAAATCAATTTTAATGAAATTAGTCATAAATATTGGTAGGTACCGTAGATGAGCTGATAAGGTTTCGGTGCAGATCGGATGACGCTTAACGAATTTGGTAGGGAGGTCGTAGAAGCTTTCAGTAGTTGTCTATTTCTTACTTCCCTCGCACACCGAAGGGAAGCATTGTATTCGAGAAAAAATCACCCTCTGAGATTTTTTCAGATTTTCACATTTCAGAACATGTAGATTACGAAAATATATGTTTTTCAATTCCGTCAGTCTGTCTGTCTGTCAGTATGTTGGTGCATTAACTAAAAAACTGCTTGACGGAGAAGAGTCAAATTTGGTAGGTAGCTGACGCCATTGCCATCGATGAAATGATTAGACTTTCATTGGAAGATATGCAGGGTGGACCGTCTAAGGGGAATAGATAATGAAACAATTATTTTTTTCGCTCAAATTTAAAATTTTCATGTTTCGTGAGATTGTAAACCTATTTCAAAAAAATACATTTTCTTTTGAAAATTTAAAGCAGAAAAACATTTTTGAAAATCTTGTATAAAATGGATGATGGTAAATTTTGTTTGTTTGCTCAAATTTAAAATATCCACGTTTCATGACATTCTAAACATATTTTGAAAACATATTTTTTCTTTGAAAACCAAAAAGAACGAAGGTCACTGCAAAACCAAACTACTAGCAATTTAACAAAAATAAACCTGAGTGTTGGTAAAATTCTACTTTTGAAAATATATGAATAAGCTATTGATGAATGAAGGAAATGAATAAATGAGAAAACTCTACTGTCATGAAATTTTAGCCTTTATGATCAGAAATTTGAATAAAGGTAACAAAATTTAGCACAACTGAATTAGATAGAAAATATCTGAATTGCTATCTAAAAAAAACTAATATTGTAACAAATATAGCAAAGAAATTATGGGTTTAATCTCCCGAAAAACAAAGAAATAAAAAATTATCTCTTAACCTCTTGTACTAACACGAGGTTAATTAAATGCGACAAAATGACTTTAGGTTTCGATTCTTAATGAGATGAGATTATCTACACACGATTAAGAAACAAGGTTTCCAATCTATCCCTTGATTAATTTCCGAGTTTAATCATCGTCCACAATAATCTAAAAGATTGATAAAACACCACGGCACTGTGTCTCAAGCGACCACAAAATACAAAATTGCTACGATAATTAATGACTCAACAAAGATACATGTGTCCAGTGGACACCGGAATCGCACCAACATGTGCCTCAATAAAATTAATAATTAGACGGAATGTCCTTTAATAATTCCCAAAAATAACTATACAGCAACGTTAACTCAATAATATGACATCATTTAATAATCAAGGATTAAGGATTAAAGAAATAAACGTGAAAATCCGTTAAAGAATAAGCAAACGATCTCAACTCACCAGCGTGCAGCGCAGCGTCGGAAGCGAAAGTTAAGAAGCCTCGAATCTCTTAAAAATGGCCTCAGTGATGTTTGTACCGCGTATGCGCACTTGTTGACTTCGCGTCGGCGTTTACCGCGGGAAATTCAAATTTATGTAGCACGGGTGCTCCAACAAAAAAAATTTTTTTCGTTACAACATATTTCAAAAAAAAAAAAGTTTCGAAAATTTAAAAAAATATTCTAAACCTATTTCAACAAAAAAATGTTTTGAAGATTAAAATAAAATTGAAAATTTTATCCCACACCACTATAGAGTAGATGATGGAAAAAATGTATCAGGTTTTCTCTGTAATAATAGAGCTAACTACATTGCGATTATAATTCTTATAGGTCATTTCTTAATTAACAATTTTTTAGAGTGACCGCCCTATATAAATAAAGAGGGAAGTTCTGTCTAAATACCTTTACCGATTTTTTTCCACAGTTTACAATTTGTGCAAAAGTCTAAAAGTTCACTGTTTAATTATTATTTACCTATAAGTTTCTCGATTCAGAAGTAAGGAACTTAAAATTATTGTAAAGGGGGACACCGTCCTCGCTCATTTTACTCCTTCGTATCATTATATGTATTTCGTTTAGCAGGTAGTGAGCAGATAGTGCTATCTCGTGTAAGAAATTTCATTGCTGGCAACTTAAAATATTGTATTTTATAATTCAAACGTTACAAAATGTTTGATATTAAATTCTAATTATCTAAAATATGAAATTGGCAATAGTTTTAATTAACATTGTAATAAATGATCTTAAAATATTTGGACTTATCTTGTTACTACTTCAGAAATAGTAAAAGTAGAGTGTTTATACCGGAGCTGGGCCTCCCCCCACCACTTTTCTTGACGTCATAGCCCGGGGGGGGGGGCAATTAGCGTGGTAGGGGGCAATTAGCGTGGTGGGGGGCAATTAGCGTGGTGGGGGGCAATTAGTGTGGTGGGGGGGGGCAATTAGTGTGGTGGGGTACTTAGTATGGTGGGGAGTAATTAGTATGGTGGGGGGTAATTAGGGTGGTGGGAGGCAATTGCTGCGGTGGGGGTAATTATTGAGTTGGAGGGGGGTAATTGGTGTGGTGAGTAGGATGTAATGCTATGACGTTACAATCTTATTCACGGGAGTGGGGGTAACCCTGTCCCTATAAATACAAAAGAGGAGTTAACATATGATCATTGAATAGGCTAGGTTCCTATAGTAAAGATTAATTATGCATTCGTGTACGTCTTGTGGTAAAAGCTTTACACGTAGCGACAATTTACGTCGTCATGAAAGACAATCGTGTGGTAATGAGGGACCTTTCGCAAAGCGGCCCAGAGTTGATTCAACTCCTTCAACATCATCTACTAGTATGCAAACATGTGATTGCTGTAATGTGACTCTAACAGCAACTCAGATGAAATCACATAGAAGAACACTGCAGCATAGGACAAATTCATGTGCCCCTATGATGGATGGTGTAGCTATTGTCCAAACGGCTTTCAAGAACAGAATCATAACATATCGAGTGCATTGTGAAAATAATTATCTGGATTACACAATGTTTTTTAACGAAATCAGACCAAAGATTCTAAATCTGTTGGAGGAAGTGCTAAGGATTCATAAAACAGTGAAAGTAAATATGGAAACTTTCGCCAGGTACATTCTACCAGCTCAAGACATAATTGAAATGAAATCATTTAATACCTCCAATAGTATTTTGGATGAATCCATGAATTTAAATGATGTTTTGGATAGTTTTGTAGATTCTATGGTTATGCAAAGTACTGAGTTTCAAGAACGTGATTCAGGTATGCAAATATTTTTGTAAAGTATAAAAAAAAATGATTAACCATTGTCTATTTTTTAGGTTGGGCACTCGAAAGAATTGCTTTTGTTGAAATTAATGTTAACAAGTACAGTCCTTTGGGTGGTTCATCATACATAAAATTGCCGAAATATATTGAAAATAGGAAGGCTGTGGTGAATGTACAGAACCAGGACCAATGTTGCTTTGCTTGGGCTGTGACGTCAGCGTTGTATCCCCCAAATGGCCATGTATCTTACACATCATCATATCCACATTTTTCAAGGGTATTAAATGTAACAGGTATGAATTTTCCAATAAAATTACGAGATATATCAAAATTTGAGGAAATGAATAATATTTCAATTAATGTATACGGTTTAGAGGAGAAATTTGAAAATAATAGGGTTAAGTATGAAGTTGTTGGACCTTTACGTTACTCGGGAAGAAAAATGTATACTCACATAAATTTATTGCTAATTTCGAGTGAATGTGTTGGTGACGAGAATCATCACTGTAATAACGATTGTGCTAATAGTCACTATTGTTGGATAAAGGATTTATCTAAGTTAGTTTCCACCCAAGTTTCTGGTAGCGATCATAAGAAACATTTTTGTGACGGGTGTTTACTTTACTTTAATAATGAACGTCACTTATTTCAACACCAGAGAAATGACTGTAATCATATTTACACAACAACACCCACAACGAAATTTCGAATTAACAAATTTGGTAAAGAAGTTGCTGAGAATATATTAAAATTTGAAAACATTGAGAAACAAATGCGAGTACCATTTGTAGTATATGCTGACTTTGAGTCTATTTTAAAACCTATCAATACGTGCGAGCCAAACCCCGAACGCTCTTTCACGAATAAGACCTTTAAACATGAGCCTTACTCTTTTGCATATTACATTAAGTGCTCCTTTGACAATTCTCTCTCCAAGTTTAATTTGTATCGGGGATGTGATGCAGCCCAAGTTTTTGTAGCGCGTATAGAGGCTGACTTAAGGAATATATATAACACACATATGAAATATATAGTCCCAATGGGAGAACTCACAGCGCAAGAAAACGAAAATTTTCAGAATGCGGCCGCGTGTGGTATATGTGGGGGGCTTTTCGAGGGAGAGGATGTTAAAGTTCGGGACCATTGTCACTTAACAGGTAAAGTAAGATTTGGTGCTGCACATTCGGTCTGTAACTTAAATTACAAGTTACCCAATTTCATACCTATTATATTTCACAATATGAGTGGATACGATAGTCATCTGTTCATCAAAGAGTTGTGTAAATACAAGGATAAGGTTGGGGTAATAGCGCAAAATAAAGAAAAATATATATCCTTTACGAAACACCTTTATATGCACGATTATGTTGATAAGAAAGGGGTTACAAAGAAGAAATATTTACAGTTACGATTTATCGATAGTTTTAAATTTTTGTCAGCTTCATTACAAAATTTAGGTGCGAATTTAGAGGACGATCAGTTGAGAACAACACGTAGTTTTTATAATGATGATGATAAATTTAATTTAATGAGACAGAAGGGGGTATTTCCATATAGTTTTATAGATAGTATAGAGAAATTAAATGTAACTGAATTACCATCTAAAGAGGAATTTTATGATAATTTAAACAAAGAGCACATATCAGATGCAGATTATTTGCGGGCTAAGGATGTTTGGAGATTATTTGAATGTCGTTGTCTTGGCGATTATTCAGATATTTATTTGAAATCAGACGTGCTTCTTCTATGCGATGTATTTGAAAATTTTCGGACAATTTCTTTAGATAAATATAAACTAGATCCAGCCCAGTATTATACAGCTCCGGGATTATCATGGGATGCAATGTTAAAATTAACCGGAATAGAGTTAGAATTGTTAACGGATATCGATATGATTCACTTCTTTAAAAGGGGTATAAGGGGTGGAATAAGTCAATGTTCGGAAAGAAAACATATTGCAAATAATAAGTTTCTGCCTGATTACGATCCCAATGAGCCATCATCATTTCTCACATATCTAGACGCCACGAATTTATATGGACATAGTATGTCAAATATGTTGCCCACGGGGGGCTTTACGTGGCTGTCTGAGACAGAAATCGGTGATTTAGATATTATGAATATCTCGGATAATAACCCCCATGGGTACGCCCTTGAAGTAGACATACATTATCCAGAACACTTACACGACTTGCACTCAGATCTTCCCTTTTTAGTTGAAAATATTGTGCCACCCATTTCAAAATCAAAATTAAAAAAGTTAATACCAAATTTGAATGATAAAAAAAACTATGTAGTGCACTACGTAAATTTAAAGCAGGCTATTAATAATGGGTTAGAGGTTACTAAAATACATAGAATTCTTAAATTTAATCAATCTAGGTGGTTAAAGAAATACATAGACTTAAACACTGAGATGAGAAACAAAGCGACAAATAAATTTGAAAAAGATCAATATAAATTAATGAACAACGCCGCGTTCGGTAAGACAATGGAGAATGTGGAAAACAGAACAGATATAAAGTTGGTTACTCATTGGGAGAGTATTAGACGCAGTATGGGTGCAAATGCATTAATAGCTCGTCCAAATTTCAAAACATGTTCGATATTCACTGAAGATTTTGTGGCGATCCATATGGGGAAACAGAAGGTAGAGTACACTAAACCAATTTTTATTGGCTTTTGTGTCTTGGAATTGTCGAAAACGGTGCTGTACAATTTTTTTTATAATGTAATTAAAAGAGAGTTTGGAGATAAGGCTTCATTATTGTATACAGATACTGATAGTCTAATTATTAAAATTTTAACAGAAAATTTTTATGACTTTATGATAGAAAACCAAGATAAATTCGATACTTCGAATTATCAGCACGGTAATATATTTAATGTACCTAAAAGCCCACCGATTTTAGGCAATTTTAAAGATGAGTTTCCCGCGGATCCAATAATTAGTTTTTATGGCACGGGAGCAAAAGCTTATTGCGTGCAATCTGTGGGTAGCGAGTTAAAAAAAGCAAAAGGTGTGAAGAGATCTGTCATTCAAAAAGAGTTATCAATAGACGACTATAAGCAAATCGTTGAACAGGGTGGCTTAATATTCAGAAAGATGAATACATTTCGAAGTCAATTGCATGATATTTTCACCGAGGTAAAGAACAAAGTGGCTTTGTCTCATCATGATGATAAGCGCTTTGTCATCCCCAACACAACAAAAACTTTGCCGTGGGGTCACTCTGACATACAATTTTTTCAAACCGAGCAAGAACAAAATATTCGGTGGTTAATGGCTGCTATTAATGACGTCCAAAGTAGCACTGGTGAAATGGATAAAATGGATCTTTTACTTGCGGCAATAGCTGAGTTAAGCCAGCAATCGTGATTAAAAGATGAAATTTTGTTTAACGTAAAAGTCCAGAATTTTGTAAATTATTTTTAGCTTGTTTGTGTATTTTTCTGTAAAGACATTGTAAACTAATTTAACATTAGAAGTAGATGTTTTGTTGAACACACAGTTCTAAAATATTATAAATTATGTTAACTCTAGATATGTACTATACTGTAAAAAAAAAACATTGTAAGTTAATTTCATGCTTTACACGTAGTAATATGTAATGTATATGTATATATAGTAATATGTATATGTAGGAATATGTAATTGTAAATAAAATGTTAATGAATTGAAGAACCCCTTTTTTATTGTTGTTAACTGTTATTGTAATAAAGTATACGCAGAAAAGAATAATTATATGCCGTTACTAAGCTTTGCACCAGAATTAATATTTAATATTTAAATAAAGCATCATTTCTTATGATAGGCACTGTACCGCAGCCTGAGTTACGTGTCGTTTAGTGAAGGACATACGGCAACAACGCTGGCATGTATTCGAGGCTTGCAAGCCGCAAGAGTTAGCGTGGGCCATGTGACAACAAGAACTCCTATCTTTTAAAGTTAAATGAAGCGTTATTTCTTATGATAGGTACTGTACCATGGCCCGTGTTACGTGTCGCTTAAAGTAGGTCATGTGGCAACAACGCTGGCGTCTATTCTAGGCATGTATGCAATCCGTAAGATTCAGTGTGGGCTATGTGGTAACAGGGAATCCTATTTTAAAATCAGGTAAAGCGTAATTTCTTATGGTGGGTACTGTACGAGTCTTTGTTACATACCGGTTAGAGTGGGCCATGTGGCAACAATGCTGGTGTCTATTCGAGGCATGTTTGCAATTCGTAAGATTCATCGTGTGTTATGTGGTAACAGGATATTCTATTTTAAAGTCAGGTAAAGTGTAATTTCTTATGGTGGGTACTGTACCACAGACTGGGTTACATACCGATTAGAGTGGGCCGTGTGGCAACAACACTGGTGTCTATTAGAGGCAAGTTTGCAATCCGTAAGATTTATCGTGGGTTATGTGGTAACAGGAAATTCTATTTTAAAGTCAGGTAAAGTGTAATTTCGTATGGTGGGTACTGTACCATAGTCTGGGTTACATACCGGTTAGAGTGGACCATGTGGCAACAATGCTGGCATGTTTGCAATCCGTAAGATTCAGCGTGGGTTATGTCGTAACAGGAAATCCTATTTTAAAGTCAGGTAAAGCGTAATTTCTTATGGTGGGTACTGTACCACAGTCTTTGTTACATACCGGTTAGAGTGGGCCATGTAGCAATTCGTAAGATTCATCGTGTGTTATGTGGTAACAGGATATTCTATTTTAAATTCAGGTAAAGTGTAATTTCTCATGGTGGGTACTGTACCACAGGCTGGGTTACATACCGATTAGAGTGGGCCGTGTGGCGACAACACTGGTGTCTATTCGAGGCAAGTTTGCAATCCGTAAGATTCAGCGTGGGTTATGTGGTAACAGGAAATCCTATATTAAAGTCAGGTAAAGCGTGATTTCTTATGGTGGGTACTGTACCACAGTCTTTGTTACATGCCGGTTAGAGTGGGTCATGTGGCAACAACGCTGGCGTCTATTCGAGGGATGTTCGCAAGCCGTGCGGTCCTACGTGGGTTATGTGGCAACAATGCTGATACCTACTCGAGATGACGCGATGCCTGACGTGGCGCTCGACTTTTGTGGCGTGATACATTTCAACCAATGAGGAGGAAGCATCCCACCAATTCCCTACTCCAGGAGTGGTGGAAGTAGAGGGGTGAGCGTGGGGTATTTATACTTTCAGGACGCTTCTAAGGTTCTCTTTGCCTTCAACTTTTTGAACTGTGCAGTTGTGTTGTTTGTGTTGTGTTCTGTGCCAAGTATCACTTGATATTTTAAATTGTAAGTACTTTATTTGTTATTTAAAGTTCGATAATTAGTCTCATAATGGTGAGAAATAATGTCTCTGGTGGCAGCCGTAAAAAGGCAGACGAATCTGAGGCTAGGACTGCTCAGAGGATGATGCAGGGTGTGGCTATTTTGACCAATTTTGTATCGGGCCCTGCTACCACAGTAGGTGCGTCGGTAACGACATCGAGCAGCGTAATATATGCTGCGGCTCCGGTGGCACAATTCGTTGTGGCCGGGGCATCTAATAATAATGTACCGACGCCAAGTGGTAGCGCAACAGGTCCGACACCCCTAGGACCTGGTGCAGGAAGTATGGGCCCGACTTATACTATAGCAGGTAGGCCGGGATTAGGGGTAAATATAATTTCCAATGTTAGAATCCCGGCCTCAAACGCAACACAAGCCACACCTAATGAAACCTCTTGCGCAAGTACTAGCACTGGCATTCGTGGGTCAGTTTATGGCGGTCAACAAAGGCACGCGGTAAACCATCCTGACGTGGACATTCATCCTGTAATTCATATCTCCGACGACGATGCTAGAGGAATTCATTCCGATAGCACCGAAGTCGCAGATTTACAGGATCGTGAAAACGATTTCCTCGATGCTGAGGAGCTTATTCGTTTAGATGCAAAAGTTAAAGCATCTAAAAGAACAGCTTCTGCATCGAGGAGTCAGGATGGGCGTCGCGTTACCTTCCATCCCTCTTGTGCATCAATATCATTGGTTACTAGTGATGACTCTGAGGACGACTTTGTGAAACCGCCAGAAGCAAAAAAGCCCAAAAGGGGCGTAATTCACAACGATGACTCTGATGATGACTTTGTTGTAAAGCCCAAGGCAAATTTAAAAAATAAGAAAGTAGGGAAACCTAATAGTAGTAAAACAAAGTCATCATCGGTGGCATCGGGGAGTGGTAGGGGCAGGGGTAGGGGTCGACGTGGTGCAAACCCCAACACAAAGTCGTCGTCGGCGGCATCAGGGCGTGGTCAAAGAAGGGTTAATCCACCAACACCGGACTTTTCCGACGCTCCTAGACACATTATTCAAAATATTATTGATTTACATACAAATTTACCTGAGCCGATAACCCCTATTCTCGAGGATCCTCCTAGGCCTGTGATAAAGACTGTAGGCAGAGGCATAGGAGGAAAGGGTAGACTGATGAACCTTAACGGCGAGGTAAATCGCGACGCGGCTCAAAGTCCAGTGTTAGGTGGTAGATTTGACGACGCCGCATTAGAACAACCAAGCTGTTCTTATGCGGTGCCGCCACGTCCATCCTCAGGTGGCAACGCCGCGCTAGAAGGAGCTGGCACTTCTAGCGCGGCGGTGTCATCACCGCTCCGAACACCAAGTCGGAATTCTACAGATTCCGACATGACGTTCGAGGCGGTACCACAGCTCGAACCTGCGGAGGAAATCGTAGCGCTGGAAAACATTGAGATTGAAAATTTATTTGTCCCGTCACCAGTAGCACCGATTCAGAATCCTTCAGATTCTGATTCGGATTGCGATTTTCTTTCGCAGGAAGCGGACCGAGATTTGTTTCGAAGTGCCTTTAAAAAACTCAAAGATTTAAGGGTACAAAAGAAACAAAAGTATGATAATGATGTAGCGGCGTGCGCTAATGATAATTTGTTAGAGCTGCAGGCTGAGGCACAGGAAGCCAATGTCGAACAGCGGCTTCAGCAAGCAGAAAATTTGAACCTAGAAATTGAGAGGTTACAATCTCAAATTAACCGATTAAACATCGAAAGGGAACAAATTATCGTTAGCGCAAATGCGGAGAGGATTGAGGCCCGCCATATAATGGAGGGCGTCAATACTCGCCGCAACGCCGCGGCTAAGTCCCGTCGAGAGCTGGAAGGTCTTGACAATAAATTAAAAGTTCTTGGCCAGAACATATAAATAAAGGCAAAGAGGTTGTAAAGCAATTGTATATATATATTAATTATTATGTTTATATTTTAGTAGTTTTGTTAGTTTATTTATTAGATAATAGTATAAAATTTTGTATGGTTTTAAGTATAATTAGTGTAAGTTCTTATGTTTAATTGTAAATATTATTAGTTTGTAATTGTAAAATATATTATTGAAAAAAATATAAAAAAAAGTTAAAATATTGGGTAAAAAAATATATAAAAAAAATTATGAAAAAAAAAATTATTGGTTAAAAAAATATATAAAAAAAATTAATAAAAGAGAAAAATCGAAGATCTAAAAAAAAATATAAAAAACCCAAAAAAAAATATTATTTAGTTATAAGTATCACTAATATGTATTCCTGTAAAAATAATTAAAACTGTTAATAAATTAATAAATAAAATTGATATTATCTTGTCATTTTGTCACCGTAGTCACCTCCCCCTCTTCCCTTACAACCTCTTCCCTTACAACCTCTTCCCTTCACAACCCCTTCCAAAACCTTTCCTAATTACAGATATATTCACCCCCCCCCCCACCCCTCCCAAACCCGCGTCACGGGTTAGGTTAGGTTAGGTTAGGTTAGGTTAGGTTAGGTTAGGTTAGGTTAGGTTAGGTTAAACATGCATAAAGAGATTTATTGAGCGAAGCGCGGAGCGCTTCGCGAAATCGTTTACCCAAACTGTTTGCGGGCGTAGCCCGCAAACAGTCTGGGTACCTCAACACGATTTCGCGAAGCGCTTCGCGCTTCGCTCAATACCCGACCCAAGACACGCGCGCGCGGAATTCCGGGCCTCTCCTGCGACGAAAATCGCGCATGCGCAGTTTCTCGTAAGGCTCCAAAAAGTCACGCCTAAGCGCTTTGTCCTAAGATGTGTTTAATAATTTAGACCCCTTGTGGATAGCTTTTACACTAAATATTTTTGGTTTTAACTGTGGAGAATTCATAAAATATTTTCTGTTTTAATGGGCGATTTTTTAGTAAAATAAGTAAATGCCTATTATGATATGTACAGTATTTGCATACAATTTATCTAAATTCAGTATCTCTTTCTATATGTTTCTGCATCGGATGCAAATGTAGTCCGCATCCGAGCAGGTTAGGAGGTAACCATTTGTAGTGACATCAGCAGGTCCTCGTGGTTCCTTCGTAACCCATGATAAATATGAGGACTGACCACTCGTCAGTTACAGGATCTTGATACCACACTCGTTCAGGCCATATCAATGGTATGACATTCGGTAAGGTCAAATCACTGGTGGGGAAGATGGTTGGATCTTAAATAGTATTCATATTAAAGCAAATGAAGATAAGTATACTAGTTTCTTATTATATAAGTAGATTTTTACCCCTCACTTTATTTAACACTTAAAATAGAAAGTAAAAAATAAAAATTTTCACATTTAGATATATTTATTTACAAAAAAAAAAATATTTATTTACAAAAAGAACATTTATTTACAAAAAATAATCTAAGAACTAATAATCTATACATTTACAATATATACATTTATAACATAAATTCACCCTGCTCTTCGGGAGAATCTTCATCATCCTCGTAGTCCGAGTCGCTAGCACTTATCGACTCTGTCTCCAATGACCAAGCTGATGGAGACGAGGGTCTGCTTGGCGGCTCCACCTCCATTGATGATGAAGGACTGTTTGACGGGCCTGCATCCATTGGTGGTAATGGCTCCCACCAATCACTACTGTCTGGACCTTCTTCATCCTCCAAATCTTCCAGATAGCGCATTTGTACCACCCAATTACTGCTATCTGGACCTTGCCCATTATATGAGAGCCCCAACATTACGTCGTATTCCCAAAACGGTGTTGTGAACTCTGTGGAGTCGCTGGACGTTACTTCGTTATCTTGGGAAGCCA
The DNA here is from genome assembly GCA_963583905.1 of Stenurella melanura. NCBI lineage: Eukaryota > Metazoa > Arthropoda > Insecta > Coleoptera > Cerambycidae > Stenurella > Stenurella melanura. The sequence goes on from OY757311.1 coordinate 63,181,616, forward strand.
TTTGTTTTCACCAGCTTTGCAGTTTAACTGAGGACCAAGAGACGAGGAGTTTCTTATATTAACGTACCCCCACTCCAACATACCCTACATTAACAAGAGTGGGGTAGTAAGTTTCTTAAAGACGATTTTTAAATTATCAAAGTCATCACCAATATAATAGCACATGAGTTTAAAGACTGTATGACGATTTACCCTCACTTTAATTTACACTTAAAATAGAAAGTAAAAAAAAAAGCAATATTTTTATAAAATATATTTATTTACAGAATAAAAAACAACAAAAAAAACAAATTAACCTAAGAACTAACCAAATACTTTAACTAAACTATTTACATATAAACATATTTACAGTCACAATTTATGGATTTTGATTATTACAAATATTGCAGATCTCCACTGGCCTAATTTGGTACAGCGGATCTCTGCAACATTTGCAATAACCCCTTTCGCCATCCGTCAGGCGTGTTGTGGCGTGGTAGTCGACGTGTCGATGTAAGGAGAGGTTGACGCGCTGTTGGTATGCTATATAACACCCATAGCAAATATGATATTCTGCACCATCCCTTGTTTCAATAGCCACAAACGTCTTGGTGGTGCAGAATAACTCATCCCTGGGGTTCCCTCTTAGAAGGTACTTCTCACAAACATCCTCATCATTGAATGCATCCGCAACGATGCCATCATCTGAGTCTGCATCCGTATCTTCATCATCATTTAATTGCCCTACGACAACATCCTCTTCGTCAACCTCTGGGCCATCTTCCCCCTCGACACCACCTTCTACAGCTGCCACATCTGCGTCGCCTTCATCGTCACTCCACAAATTGTTGACCAAGTCGAACTCCGCCAACCAGCTCAAAAATTGTAAATTGGCATATCCTGGTACACCAGCCATGAAATTTGGTACAGCTGCCATTGTATATGCACGAACTTGCGTAAACGTAAACGTAGGGTAGGTTATAATGTTGAAAATCAACTGACTTGTATCGAGTCACCTCCTCGTTTATATCCTCTTTGTAGCCGGTCACGTCATATCATCTCTGACGTCAGCACCCTAAACATCTACTTAAATGTGAATGAACGAGAAGAGGAACTTAGTCAGTATTTTGCTTTCATACTATCTATATATTGTAAAGTGTTAAGTATTAAAATGCCTTTTCCAAAAGAGTGGGAATCCAAACCAACCGTTGCAGCATATCCATTTCGTACGGATGGCCAAATTGTGTGTCATAATTGTTACGTGTCCTGGCCGAAGATATATATAAATTCATGTACTGGATTGTGTGTAAATTGTGTAAAGGAGAATCCCGTGCCAATTAAGAGATGCCAAGAGGTTCGAGGAAGACGTTCAGGTGAGCGTCAATGCCGCAAGTGTCTCCAGCTGCTGACTCGCACAAATTTCGGAATAAACAGAGATGTTTGTCTTATGTGCAGCGTGGACTATCCATTAAGACAGCGGTGTATAGCTTGTGATAAGTATGGGGATGATTGCTGGAATAATATATGCAGCAAATGCAGAACAGACAAAATATTATGCGAACATGTTGGTCATTTTTATGCAACTTTGACGAGTCACTACAGAAAATGCTGGTGTGTAAGTCAAGAAATCCAGTTCTTGAGGCTGGGGATTTAATTAGGATGTTCGTTCTTTATTGTATTTTTTTTGCTTTCTGTAAATATTGAGATTTAGAATATTCCACATATTTTTGTTCCAAATAAAACATATTTCAATTAATTGTTTTTTTTTTCCTTCTGTTAACTTACTGAAATATAAAATGTAAATAATGTTGCAGTGAAATAAAGCAATTCAATAATCAATCTTGGACGCTTAAATAAAACAATAATGTCAGATACATATTTTATTTCCTTATTACTGATACATAAGTAAATATATAAATTGATTATGTATATTTTACATGGTTTAAAGTTTTATAAATTATACAACATCCATTTTGTCAATCCAAGAGTTGTGTTCTTTGGAAAGTCCAAGCCATTTGACAAATATTTTGTTTTTCTTTTTTTTCAAAACCTTCTCCACTAGATATATATCAGGATATTTAGTTTTTTGTAACTCCATTTCATAAAAACATCCTTTAATTGGTTGTCCATACATATCTTCAAGCTGGTAAGTTGTTGGGTTAGTTATATTGATTTTGACAATTTTGAAAAGTTCAGTTGAAAAATTGACTGTAAAACCTTTTTCAAATACACCTTTGTATGCACTTATTCGAACTACATCACCAATGTGAAACTTCGGTTTTAAAGCAATCCTAATGTGATTATACGCATCCAAACGTGTGGTTGGTTTAACGTCAGCGGGTTTCATACCAATCGTGCGATGTATTTTATTGTTGTACATTTTTGTAATGTTGGATAGAATATCGAGCCATTTGTATTTACCCCTAGCTGAGAATTCTTTATATAACCAATTTTTTAATGTTCGTATCACTCTCTCAACAATTGCAGCCTTTTTCGTACTATATGTAGAGTAATGATTAATGGCATGCTTTTTCATTAAAGTAGAAAAGTTTTTGTTGTAAAATTCCGTACCCTGGTCGCTTTGAAGATTCTTAGGTGAGTAGTTCGATTTTTGCAAAATGCTCCTCATACCCTTCGTAATTTCTATACCAGTTTTATTTCTTAAGGGTCTTGTCCACACATATTTCGAATAGCAGTCGATCACTACGAGGATATATCGATAACCTTTATTAAGGTTCGCAAATGGCTGCATTTCAGCCAAATCCATTTGCCATAAATCGCCATAGCCCTTGATAATTGTTCTTCTTCTACGAAAATTTTTTCGGGGTAACCTGTGCAGTTCCTGCACAACGGCCTTCTTTGTAGTACTAATTTCCATGTTAACTTATTGGATCCAATGGGTGTGCAGAGAATACACTAAGCTGTTACATGTTTGCCGATAGACTAATTTCTAATAAGTTAATTCTTCTAATTTATTAATTTTGTCAATTATTTTCTGAAGCTCTCTAGCTTGCTGAGAAATTGAATTTTCCACTGTTTTATGTTCCTTATCAATATTCGCTCGTATTTGTTCATTAATATACTTTTTCATCTCTGCAACAACCCGTACATTTCCTTTATCTATTTTTTTCGGAATTTCCTCATTTACATAAGTTTTTGCAGTAGCAACAGCTAACAAAACTTGACCATTAACGTACTTTTCCATTGCTGTAATAATTAAGTTAGTGGCCTCATCCATAGCCTTGCGGATGTCTGCAAAGAAGGTAGTAAGTCGCTCTTCAACATAGTTACGTGTTACACCATCCTGACTATCTACCGGTTCTCCAATGTTCTTTAAACGTTTATTCTGAATATCGAAGTGATTATCTGCAGTGAGCTTAAAGCCAAGACCTGGTGGACCGCGCACGACTAATGATTTATTAGCGCCGCCTCTTCTGCGTCCAAATTTATCAATTGTGTTGTGACCAGGTAGCATTTCTAATTACATCTGATCTGATTTAAGCATTTCACAGTATATTATACTTCCCCATTATAATTTTGTTAATAGATTATTTTTTCTTCTCTCATTTCCTCCAACAAACTAATTATTTCATTATTAACACCACTGTTACCTGCCATTTTTGAGCTATACAGCAGACGTAGACGATCTACCAACTCTTTCGGCTTATCCCAATAAACATAGTCGACACCTTCACTATTGTATATTTTCTGAAGTGGCATTTGGGGAAAGCCCAAACCAGTTCTGGATCTCGTCATTATTGTAGAAGATGTTAGTGGTTTTATAATATCACTGAATTTCCTCCATTTAGTTTTATTCAAACCCTTTTTGATATCATATTGTTTATATGCTGCTCTCGTCTTTTTTAATATTTCGCCATATATTTGATACTCCTCGTCAAAAAGAGATACTTCATCGCTGCGTAGCACTAATGGATACTTTAAAAATAGTACATCGTACAACTTAGGACTGCCAGAATACGTTCCTAGAGACTTATTACCATACCACAACGTAATATCCCCACTAGAAAACCGCACCTCGGCATTACCCATGTGTAGTTTGCCTGTATGGGGGTCTAGACGAACACCGTATACAGTGTCATATTTATAGTTGCCGGATTTTACATTTTCTAGATGTTGTTTGATTACGCCACATTTCTCTTCTACACTGCCAATGGATCTTTCTGAGCCTGGGGTACTCATTAACGACGATCTTGGTGGTGTTTCCATATAATATGCGTCAGCTGCACTATTCTCGCCATCTTCGCTACTGGTTTCTGGTGTCGCTTTAAACGTACTGGTACTAGCTTTCACATTATCTCGAGATTGTGTTGATTTTTGTGTCGGTGTTGGTGATGCCTGGTTATGTGATTTTACCAGTGAGGCAGATGATATTACTTTTAAAGGTTTTGTTATGGGTTCATACAACCTCTCGAGCGATAGCTGGGTCTCCACATTTCTACTCCTCAGTGAATTAAATTTTTTACGTACAGAATCAGTAGCCTCAACTAGCTGACGTTTCAGATTTATTTTCCCTAGCATGTGTCCATCTGTTTCACTATCACGTTTAATCATCATTTCCACTATATAAACTCACCGATGTAAACCCGGTGCTGTCTGGTGATCTATTGAAATGTTAATTACAGTACTTCATGGATATATGAAACTATCAAGTCCTTTCCTGTATCTTCCCTCATTCACTTCTCTATCCTTGTCAATTACCAGAAACCCATATTTATCTTTCCAACATTCTGCACACATTTCTTGAAATTGCTTAAAAGATACGTCTGGTGAGACGTGGTCCGAGAAAATGTGATGTAAATTCATATCGTCCTGTTTGAACATCGCTATAAAATTACTGTTATCCCTCACTAACTGTTTCGGCACGCGAGAATATGTTTGCGCCAGATAAAAACAGTCTACATTTCTGTGGCGGCCCATTGAGAAAAATGCGCGAATTACGTCTTGCTTTTCACATATAACATCATCGAATATAAAAATAGAATCGGGTTTGGCGTCAGATGGTTGCACTATTTCAGCATTATTACTAAAGGTGTAAAATCCTAATCCCTTAATTGGTGCTAATATGTTACGCAAGAACTCATACTTGGGTTGATTTAAAGACTTTGAATATAGGTATATATTTGCAAAACGTAATCCAACGGGGTTAGTAATCAGCGATATCATTAAATTCGTCTTTCCACAGTTACTCGGACCGATTAGAAGTCCACGAACAGTTGACGGAAGTAGTGGCCCATGACGCGATTCAATTTGTAATCCACATCCAACTTTTTCATCCAAATTATCTATAGAAAACTTCTGTCTCTGCTTTACAATACGCATTGTAGCAAGGTTGAAGACTATATAAATAGATGTACGCATTGCAACTGTTATTTAAATGTCGTCGGTCAAGCAGCGCACAAGTAAAAACCATCGTTTTTTAAAGGCCGGTAAGGGGTTAGTAAATTCCCTTATAAATAAGCTTCCATTTGAACTTCATTTGCCAGGTGGTTACCAGTATTGTGGTCCAGGTACCAAATTACAAAAAAGACTAGCGCGAGGTGATCCAGGAATAAACAAACTCGATGCTGCATGCAAGAAGCACGATATTGCGTACGATCAAAACACGAATGATTTAGTAGCTCGACATAGAGCAGACTATCAACTTGAACACGCTGCTTGGAATCGAGTTAAATCCAAAGACGCAAATTTGAGGGAAAAGGCCGCCGCGTGGTTGGTTACAACTATAATGAAGGGAAAACAACGTCTTGGTATGGGATTTAAGTCAAAATCTGGTACTAAAAAAAGAAAAAATACAGTTAAAAAGAAGAGCAAAAGAAAGAATAACCTAAGAAAGATAGCTTTTGGTGCTGGAATAGTGAGCAAGGTACGTGATGATTTACGTAAAGCTGATGGCAAGCGATTTGCAGCTAAGAATACACGGAAAGTCATGCAAATAGCACTTCAAGCTGCACGACGACACATGAGATCGGCTGGAGGAAAACGCAATATCCGTACACCTCGCATAATACCAATTCCGAAAGTTGGTGGAATTCTACCTTTGATACCAATTTTTGCTGGATTATCGGCGTTAGGTAGTTTAGCCGGCTCTGCAGCTGGTATAGCCAAGGCTGTACATGATGTTAAAACCAGCAGAGAGGAACTGGCTGAAAAAAGCCGTCACAATAGACATATGGAAGCAATTGCTGTTGGGAAAAGTGGCAAGGGACTATATTTGAAACCATATCGTAAGGGATTGGGCCTCTATCTAAAACCACAAAATTCAAAAAACTACTAGACACTCTACCTCGAAAACCTCTCACTAACATCGATCTTAAATATTATGCTGAGAAGATGAAGGTGCCCTATTTTCGGGGTATATTTATGCGCGACACTTTACCAAATTCCGGACCACATCGCAATGAATCCGCCATCATAAATTTGGATACTATAGATGGCCCGGGAACACACTGGGTGGCATATAAAAAACGTGGTAGTTTGGTCACATATTTCGATAGTTTTGGCAATTTACCCCCACCAAGAGAATTAATTCTGTACTTGCGCAATGGTTCAACGTTTACGGATAAAATCTACTACAATTATGAGCGTCAACAAAATTTCAACACAGTGTGGTGTGGTCATTTGTGCTTAAAGTTTCTTTCTTCGAAAGTTAAATAAAACTCCCCAAATGGCATCTGTGACTCCATCGATGGATCGAGAGGCAATTAAACGGATGGGCCACTCATTGATTGCTTTCTCTAGACTACGCAGCTTGTTGAAGATGAGTAAAGAGCAACTTTCAGATATGCCTAAAGAAGTAATGATTGCATGCGCCCCTTATGAAATTGCGTTAGTGTGGGAGAAATTACCCAAACATCTTCAGGATGACATTGATATTTTAAAATACCAGTACTGTCAAGAACATTATTCTCTTGAAGACGAAAATAATGTTGATGTTAACGATGGTCCGTCCCCTCGAAAAATATTTTGCTGCTACTGTAAAGTGGACGGAGTGAACGTGGCGTCAAATAATGATATAAATCTATCTCCATCACCGCCCAAGAAAAGAAAATTAATACACAACTACTGCTGTAAACCGCAATAAAGGCATGCACAATCTCCAAAAACATCAGTCATGTCACGCACTTTCACTTTATCAAGCCGCTCAAGCGTGCTCAGTGCAGAGTTTTATCCCCCGATTGAACTAGATATGGGCTGTCGATATGGTCTGGGATTAACCGGATTTTATTCATACAATTCTATATTTAATATAGACGAGACAAACAATGGTTTTTGCTATAGGACTTCACCGAAAGTAGCTCTCACATTTATCCACATACCGTACGGAGTCTATGAAATTGATGAAATATATAATGCAATACTGAAAGCTATGCCAACTAACAAAAATGAAGAAAAAGAAAAATTATTTCAACTGCGAGCAAACAACAACACAATGAAATGTGAGATAAGATCAAAATATGGAATTGACTTTACACAAGCAAACTCTATTGGTAGTCTGTTGGGATTTGAACCGACATATTTAGCGCCAAACAAGACTCACGAGTCGACACTCCCTATCGATATAATGAAAGTAAGAATGATACGTGTAGATTGCAACATTATTTCCGGAGCGTATCTGAATGCCATTAAATCCCATACAATGTTCGAGTTTGACATAGATGTTGAACCTGGTTACAAACTTACCAGGGAGCCGGCCAACATCATATATTTGCCTGTTACACCTGAAGGGCGTCAGTTTATCGACAACATTACTCTGCACATATTGGATGACAATGGAGATTTAATAAATTTTCGAGGTGAGAAGATTATTGTGAAGCTAGAATTAAAACAGTTTTAATATTGTAATAAGTACAATGGGTTTCCGATATAATCAACAACGGCTAGCACATCACCGATATAATGTAATCAGTCCTAAAAAGAAGAATGAGAGTGGAAATCGATTCATTCAACGTGTGCATCTTAAACGGTCAAGACATAAATTATCAGCTAAGGACCGCGCATTTCTTCTATCCATTGGTTTAAAACTGAGACAAAATTAAATAATCATGGTGGCTATTACATCTAGTGAAAAACTTGAGGTGTTCGGCGAGCCAGTATTTGATCAGTCACTTGTAAGTTTACATGAACATACATATAAACCGTATGGCTCACCATACTACAGAAACTCTGATGAAATACGCATTCCTGTCAATTTTCAAGACCTCATACTGGATATTGCAGACAGTTACATTTATATAGAAGGAAACTTTACTCCTAGCGACGCTACCAAGAGCTGTTATTTATCTAATAATGCACTAGCTTTTCTGTTCGAGGAAATCAGATATGAAATGGGTGGTGAGCAAGTGGCTGTCGTTAGGAAACCTGGTATCACTACCACAATGAAGACTATGGTATCATATGGACAAACACATTTGCGATCACTACTAACTGCAGGTTGGGGTCTCAACGAACAGAAGCAAGATATTTTAGATAATGTCAGTCATGTTTTCAGTGGTAAGCTACCTCTTAAATTCCTCATGGGATTTGCAGAAGATTACATCAAAGGAATTTTGAATGCAAAGCAGGAATTAATTTTGATTATAGCACGATCCTTCAAAGACTCTTACATTGGTGAGGTTGATGCACAGTTAGAAATAACCAAAATTGAATGGAAGATAAAACATATTGTGCCTGAAGATAAACAGAAACTTAAATTATTAAACAGAATTAATAAGAGTAGTAATAACGCTAGAGTTAAGATGGCTTACCGTATGTGGGATCTCTATGAATTACCTACTTTGCGTGATACTGCTTCTGACATATGGGCTGTTAAAACTACCAGTAGTCTTGAGAGACCTCGATACATTATTATCGGATTTCAAAATAATGGCAATTCCAATGATAGAACCAAGGACTCCACAAAGTTTATACATGCAGATATTAATAATATTCGACTCTATCTAAACTCTGAAGTATTTCCATATGAGCGTTGGAATTTAGATTTTGATAAGAAATTGGACTCTGCAGCTTACTATGCCTATGAGAACTTCCAGCGCAGTTATTATGATAAAGATATGAGCGAACCTATGATGGATCTTGCAGAATTCAGAAAATCTCCATTATTTGTCATAGATTGCTCCCACCAACCGGATGCAATGAAATCATCCACAGTCGACATAAAAATAGAATTTGAAACTCGAAAGACAAAGTTCCCCGAACAAACCCGAGTGTATGCACTTATTCTACATGATACTTATTTAAGCTACAGTGCATTGGATGGTTCAGTTCAAAGCGGTTTTCTTGCTGCAAAGTAAAAAATATTTATTATGGCGCAATCAAGTTATACAGCTCCTATGCTGATAGTTGACTTACAAGGTTTTCAATGTAAAAACAGTGAATTTATAGTAAAAGAATTGGCTGCTGTATGCTGTAATACTGAACAACAAGCACATTACTTTTTCAAACCACCGCATGCATTCTCATCACTTGCGCATGACAAGAAGGTACAATACCAATGGTTGGAGAAAAATTACCATGGTTTAAAATGGAGCCACGGATACATTCAACTGACAGAATTACCATTGATACTTCAGCGACTTTGCCAGAATGCAGTTAATAATTATCAATGTCAATCACTATTAGAGGATGTCGTAATTGTATGCAAAGGCAGAATGAAGAGGAATTTTCTACTTCAACATCTAAGACGGAATAAGATTATAGACTTAGATGACTATTTGCCCCTTCTACCCAGCCTTAAATTATTGAACACACCAAAATGTCTAGAACATTTTCAGTATAATAATATCAGTCATTGTGCTCTTGCAAACGCTCATTTTCTTAATAGAAGTATTATAGATTTAAATATAAAATTACAATGAGACTGTTTAAGCGTAAGGTATATTTTTCTAGATATGTAATAAGAATAGGTATATTCTTTTTAGATATGTAATAGAAATAGGTAATAAAATAAATGTAATCTTTTAACTTGGTTTTTTATTTATTTAACATCATGATATAATCCTAATAAAATAAATATCAATAAGATATTATACTATGTATTACACAATTATTTATTTGCAACAATGTAACTTAAAATAAATATTATTTATCTTCATCATCAAGCTGATATTTTTCAATAATCCCCACTGGTAGGTACTTCACTATCTCATACAGGAAACGTTTTAATTTCCTTCTAACCATATGCTCACAGAACTCATCCAAACTTAAAAAGCCTCGACAATATCTGTCACATAAATTTGCTCCAGTTTCATATGCATTACATTCTTCTTCAACACGTTGAGCTTCGTCAGCATCTGAGAAGACATTTATATCATAGACTATTGAATGCTGCGAATCTCTCCGTAAGTCCCATAGTTCACAGGACAACCTTTCGATGGCCGATTTAATGTCTTCTGCCTTCACCCATCGTTGAGCTGAATATTGCATCCACATATTTTGTTGGTAATGGTTAAACTGAAAGCAAACAAATTTGTTAAAAAATGCATATAAGAACTCTAAATTATTCACTTACTTAAGTAAGTTGTAAGCGCAGTTTAAAACTGATGGAGTTATATTGTGAAAATCAAGTTATTACCATTAACCAAAATAATAACGCCTCTGTATTTTCAAACGAGATAGCAATATTACGTTTTATAGTACTCCTACCATTCTTTCTAACTGTATTTTATTATCTAGTAGAAAATTAAAACTAAATTTAAAAAAACTAATACAATTATTGTTTCTAAATTAATCGCCAAAACGTATCATTGGACTGGATTTTGCACCGACATACGTTGGAGGGCGCTGACCTAAATATGTCAATGTATATTTACCACCAGATGAATTAATCTGATTGATTACATCCTCACTTATATTTTCTACAACTCGTTTGGGTAAAAATGATTTGAAAGTTGTTATTGTACTTTCCTCAAACAAATTTACGATGATTGATTTTCCAAACCGCGTATTGACCACTGACATTTTCTTTATGACATAGGCTTTGTCTTTAATTAATGATGAAATAGGCTTTTGCTCCAAAACCTCAGTACTTTCACTAATCATTGCATTAAGTGCTAATAAATCTAATTCCGAAATTTCCATAGTTAAAATGGGATGTGTACAGTGAAAGAATCGCAAAAAGTAATATAAAAATATTGCTCACTTGAAATAATTGAGGTGGTTGCACTACACTCACTTGCTAACTCTTGAGTATCAGAGATAGATTTGCGTTTTGTGATACTGTCACAGGTCCTTTATAGTGATAGATCAACCCCACCACAATAATTTTCCCCACCACATTATTTACATCCCTAAATATCTACACGTCAGTTAATAACCACTAATTACCTCCCACCCCAGTAATTACCCCCACCACACTAATAACCCCCACCACGCGAATTGCCCCCACCACACTAATTACCCCCGCCACGCGAATTACCCCCACCACACTAATTACCCCCCACCACGCGAATTACCCCCCACCACACTAATTACCCCCCACCACGCGAATTACCCCCACCACACTAATTACCCCCCACCTATGACGTCACGAAAAGTGGTGGGGGGAGGCCCAGCTCCGGTATAAACACTCTACTAGTAAATGCTACTAGTTATCAGCAAAAATACAATTTATAAATTGATAAAAAGATATTTTAGATAACTGAGACTGCAACTTGCATATAGCGGCTGTGGAATTCCCTATGTCTTATCGTATGTTTATAAACCCGTTGAACTAATAATAACTGTTAGTTTATGAGATTTAACAAATAAAATTTTATCTAACGGAAAATATAAAATCCCGGGGAACCAAAAGTGATATTTCTAAGGAGGTACTTGGTTTAAATATTATTAATAAATTAATAAACTGTTGTCAAACTGTTGAACTAGACATTGTCAAATTACAAGTCATATTTTTGGAGCGAGATGGTTAATAGTGATGCGACTTTTTGTGATTGTTGACAAAATTCATCCATCGACCAAATGAAATATATTTTACTTCCACATCCACGTAGTCGAGTGAAAGTATAGTAACCGTAAAGAAATTTTCAAACATTTTATTTTTGTTGAAATAGGCTTAGAATGTCATAGATTTTAAATTTTCTGTCTGCCTGTCTGTCGGTCGGTATGCCTGTCTGTCGGTCTGTCTGTCTGTCGGTCTGTCTGTAAGTTTGTTTTTTTTTCTGTGCGCACATATTCTCAGCAACCGTTTGACTTGGAATTTGGTATCATCCGTATCATGATGAGGTCTGGAACTAGATTATTAGACTTTAGACTAGATGGCGACGGATTTTGATTGGATTTTTGGCCAATAGGCGAGATTATTGTTAGCATCGCCTCGTTTTAGGGTGTAGTTGAACACCCTAAGTTTGCTTACAAATTAGCGAACCGCTTGATTTTGTAATTAACAGTTAGTGAGTAGGCCCTCTTTCTATATTTCTTTAAATATCTCTGTTCGTGCTAACTTTTAGTACAACATATGCATTAGGAAAATCGTTCGTTATGAAATTCTCTAAAAAATGAGCATAGAGGTCGCTAGGTGCAATTATTAACTTGGAAATGGCTTCCAAAGCTGTCAAAACACGTTATTTTCACTATTTTTTTTACTTGAAATAAATTGCACATAGACGGATAACAATTCTTGAAGATGGTGTTTATGTTGTCTGGATAATGTACAAGAAATCAGTATAGTTTATTACTTTTTGAGTAATTAATGATCTATTTTTTTTAATCCTTAATAATTGACAATTGTGCCATTTTTGGAAAATCCATTTATAAATACTGTTGAAGAATGATAGCCCGTTGGAATTTTTGAAAAATCGTAATTTTGGCTGATTTTATGAGGTTTTCTACGCGTGAACCTTTTTATGCGAGACATAAATAAACAACTTTAATTGTTTTTCAATACTGTTAAAGACAATCAAGCACTAAAATATTTTTTTATTGGAAGTACTTATATTAAAGTTCAACCTCTATAAATTGGATCGTATATACGCCCTCACGAATTTTTTGAAAAAAAAATTATCTCGGCTTCTGCGCATGCTAGGACAAACTTTTTCTAATTTGCTAAAAAATAGCAGCTCCTTAGATATGCAAGAGCATATTATCTAAGGTTAAAATATAACAAGGTATTTGTTCATTTATGTCGCGCATAAAAACGGTTCACGCTTAGAGAACCTCATAAAATCTGCCAAAATTGCGATTTTTAAAAAATTCCAACTGGATATCATTTTTCAATAGTTTTTTGAATTTTCTAAATGAGTTTCTCAATTATAAATGGATTTTACAAAAAATGGCACAACTGTTAATTAAGGATTTAAAAAAATAGATCGTTAATTACTCAAAAAATAATAGACTGATCTTGCTGAAATATTTTGTACATTATTGAGACAACATGAACACCATCTTCATGAATTGTTAGCAATCTGTGTGCAGTTGCAGTTGTTTTTTAGTAAAGAAATAGTGAAAATAATGTGTTTTGACAGCTTTGTAAGCCATTTGCAAATTAACAATTGCACTTGGCGTCTTCTATCGGTGCTCATTTTTTTAGAGAAGTTCATAACAAACAGTTTTCCTAATGCATATGTTATACTAAAAGTTATCAGGAACGGAGATATTTAATGAAATATAGAAAATGGGCCTATTTTACTCACTAATTGGTAATTATAAAATCAAGCGGTTCACTAACTTATTAGCAAACTTAGCGTGTTCAACTACACCCTAAAACGAAACAATTTCAACAATAATCTCGCCTATCCCCAAAAAATTAGCATTTCTTCTTCCTCTCTGTCTTCTAGCCCATATATAATAAGTGAAGCAAGCTGATAAGATATTGTCTGTAAATGTTTATTTGTGGCATATTCAGATTTTCTTACTTTTTATTGGGTATTTTGCCACTGAAAAATATTTAAAAATTTTAATGAAAAAACCTCTGCGCCAAACGGATCAGACAGAGGTTGGTTCTTGAGTACTTGACTGTTTCAAAAAGTCTCACACCTAAAAATATATAAACTAGAACAATGTTATAAACTAAAAACTCAAAATCAAAGCTATAGGAAGTTAACGTTTCGGAAGAGAATCTACTTCCGTTCTCAAAACATTTTTGGCCGTCAACCATGACAGTTCTTTGTTTATGTATTTCCATAGTCACGTGAGACATTAAATTATATTTATCTTACTTTTACTTACTTCGTCTCTAAGGATGGGCAACCAACTAGTACAAAAATCTATTGAATAATTAGAAACGCATCTATCCTCGTTTAATAAAATAATCGCGGATTCTTTAAGTTTTCTTTTAGTTCCGTTGCTCTCTTTTTTCAAAAAATTAGATAGCACATACCAAACCAGTGTGTATAGAAAACAAACACACACAAACAGATACTTAAATTTCAATTCAAATCAACATATTAGTGTTAAGAAAGGTGTTGTTAAGTGTTTCTATGACAGGGCAAAAATTATTTCTTCAAATGATGTAATATTAAAATTTAAAAAACAATTTATAAAAACTGTCTTATTAAATAATCAATATCCTGAGAGTTTTGTTGATAGTCAGTTATTGAACATTGGTAGTAGAGAGAATATACTATCACAACCTGAGGTATTTAGGTCAATGGCAGTAATTCCATATATACACGGTTTATCGGATAAATTACGAAAAATTGGGAATAGGTTTTCCGTACGAACGGTTTTTCAAACGGGCTCCACGCTAAGATCGGTTTTATCAAGAACCAAACCTCCAAATATTGTTCAAAACTCAAAAAATTGTATTTATAGTGTTCCGTGTGAGTGCGGAAAACATTACGTAGGTGAATCATCTAGACCTTTCAACGTAAGGCTTGGTGAACATAGAAATTACGCTAGAAGGGGAGAATTTGGAAAATCCAAAATTTGTGAACACGCATGGGATAATAATCATAGAATTAAATGGGATTCGGCGAAGATTTTGGAAAAAGAGAGCAACGGAACTAAAAGAAAACTTAAAGAATCCGCGATTATTTTATTAAACGAGGATAGATGCGTTTCTAATTATTCAATAGATTTTTGTACTAGTTGGTTGCCCATCCTTAGAGACGAAGTAAGTAAAAATAAGATAAATATAATTTAATGTCTCACGTGACTATGGAAATACATAAACAAAGAACTGTCATGGTTGACGGCCAAAAAAGTTTTGAGAACGGAAGTAGATTCTCTTCCGAAACGTTAACTTCCTATAGCTTTGATTTTGAGTTTTTAGTTTATAACATTGTTCTAGTTTATATATTTTTAGGTGTGAGACTTTTTGAAACAGTCAAGTACTCAAGAACCAACCTCTGTCTGATCCGTTTGGCGCAGAGGTTTTTTCATTAAAATTTTTAAATATTTTTCAGTGGCAAAATACCCAATAAAAAGTAAGAAAAGCTGATAAGAGTACAGTAACTTGGAATTTGGTGTATACACTAGAAGCCAAGACCTCAGATTTTTTATAATCTTTTCAACCCGTTCCCCAACCACCCCCTCACCATTATTAAAGGGTTTAATAAAATAAAATTGATATATTCACTTGATATTTGGTACACGTATGTATTATAACGACATCTGGAACTAGATTATATTTTGAGATGATTCCGTTGACGGGTTGTAGTTAAATAAGGTAAATAGGAGAAAATAAGTAAAGCAAGCTGGTAAGAGCACAGGAACTTGGGATTTGGTGTATATTAATAATATTTTCTATTCGCCCATCACCTACTTCCCTATTAAAAGTGTTGATAAAATAAAATTGAGATCTTCACTTTCAATTTTGTACAAGTACGTATTATAACTAAAACTAGATTATATTTTGAGATGGTTCCCTTGAAGGAGCGAGGGTAAGTAAAGGTAAATAGAAAGAAATAAGTAAAGCAAGCTGATAAGAGTACAGAAACTTGAGATTCGGTGTATATACTAGAAACCAAGGCTTCAGATTTCTGTCTAAAATTTTTCAACTCCACCACCCCCACCACCCCCATTCCATTATTAAACATAAAATTGAGATATTCACTTGAATGTTAGCACACGCATGTATTGCAATGATATCTGATTGAGATGATTCCGCTGAATGGGTGGGAGGTGGGAGGTTGTTAATAGGGGAATATAAGAAGAGCAAGCTAGCTAATAAGAGTTTAAAAACTTTTTTATCGTGTATGGTAGAAACCAACGCCTCTAATTTTTCTATGACCAATAATTTCCACATACTAGAGTGTAAATATAGTCAAGATGTTTCATTTAAAATGATTTGGATGAAAAATCTGGATGTATTCCTTAGGCAGCGGTTTTTGCATTGTGGTTGTTGCTGTTTGTTGCTTTTGTCTACAGGGTGGTTAGTCAGACTTTCATATTTAATTCCTTAGGCAGCGGATTTTGTATTGTGATTGTTGCTGTTTGTTGCTTTTATATACAGTCAGACTTTAATACTGTTGTTAAATGTCACCGTTTTCTTAAATTTAACATTTACTGATTATGATTTATAAACAATACTGCTGAAACAGTTGTGGAATTTTTCAGTTGTCTCTGTTATTAAACCATTTTGTCTTTCCCCTGACATAGTTTTAATTGACCTGTGTTTTTTTGCAAATTCTAGTACTGGTAAATCACTAATTAGAGGAACCGGCTGAGATCCAGAATGTTTATATATATTAATATACGCTAATTATAACATCAAGTTAAACTATGTGACGCATATAGAATCGGTTCACCGAGTTCTTTCCTTAACGTCTACCTGAGCTGCCGAAATCTGCACGCCTCGGCATACAGCATCTCATAGATGGCTTTGGTCTCCAGCGAACCAACATTCGCAGGGCCAGTGGAAGAAAATTTTTACACCGGGAAAGTACCTTTTTTGGTGCCCCAAATTTTTTTTTTAATGGCCCTATATTAACGTCCTGGCAGAGTTCAGCTATTGCTGTTTTACCACTCAACCAGGACACATACACATGGACATCAACACAACAACCATTCCCTCGATATTGTTGGTAAAAAATAGGCGATTATAAGCTAGGTATTACGTTTACTTTATAAAGTAAACTGACTAAATACACATTTTAGACTTATATAATATATATTTAAGAAAAAACTGTATGTCAGCCTTCGAGTCGGAAAAGTCCTTAATGATGGACTCTCGATGATTACCATCTCATTTTACTATTAATATCCTACAAAAGGGTTAACACATCGTTGCATTTTTGAAGTTGGTCAAATATTTCTTCTAATGAATTTATAGCTATGTCTAAGATGAAAAAAAAAATTTATCTTAAACACATGTTTTGGTTCAACTTAACTTGATCAACTCCACTTTCATAGTTTAACTGGCGTTTTATTTTCCTTGGACGAATTCTTGTCGACGGTTCAAATTGTGATCTTAATTAATTCCTCAAAATATTTTTTCATTTCTGAAATCAAGTCTGTTACTGTTTGTATGTATCCACAAACCGCTTTTTCCTGTAGGGGTTTACTAACTACGTTAATTCTGTACAATACCTCATATAGAATTATAACTCTTAATTTTCCTGGTCATTGTGGCAGTATTTTAACCAAAAGCAACAATTCTATTGTTATTGGAAGCCTCATGTAGAGCATCATATATTTGTCCAATTTGGTAACAAAATGGAATGTCTGTATTAATGCGACTCTCCCAATGGATTTTGCTCAATGGTTTTAGGGTTATCAGCATAATATAATATAATATTAGTAGGATGGATAATGTTAATGCGGATTATAGAGCATCTTGTTCTGGTCTGGTAATTGCTAATATTTTGATAGGTACATGAACTAATAGTAATTATTGATGTGGTTATTGATTATTATTTGTAATTGTAAATAAGAGTTCTGTCCAGATTGATATTTTTAAATATTTTATTTCTTGTTGTGTCGGTTATCCTGGTGTTCAGGATTATTTTCAATCCTATGACAAACACCACCTTGTGAACAACAGAAAATAGGTTACACAGAGAAATAGATGTCTTTAAATGAAACATATTCTTTGTATGATTTTGCAAACAGCAGAAAAAACTATCTATGAGAACTAAAAAGAAAAACTGTGTGTAAGAAAATATTATTAAAATATTTGCATTTTTTCGATAACCTGAATTCTGGTTATGGTAGCAATTAAAATCCTAAAATGAATTTGTCTATTTTTTATTTGACAATTCTCATTGTAACACTAGTATCCACATAGTCTCTTACAGCCATGCAGAATACAGGCCTAAACTGAATTTATTTACCTACCTTGTTTTAAAAATTTTCCATTCTAATGGATTACATTTTCATGAGGTTATCTATCATTCTGTTTATTGGAAATGAAATATTAGAACCCATATTAAGCATCTGCGTTACCATGAAACATATACCTAAACGTAGTTACCCTCCTTAGTTTAACAATTAAATTATAAAGAATATAAAAGAAAAGCACAAAGTATGGCGGTTATACAAATCTAGCGATAATGAAGAATATCTCCAAAAGTTTAAAGATTTAAGGGGTACAATAAAATCCGATATGGACACTGTACACAAAAATTACAGCAAATATTGCAAGAGAATATTGCACAGAATCCTTCAGAATTCTGGTGATATAGTAATTTCAAGAGAAATACGTCCAATCTGCCCAAAAATTTCAAGTATAACGATAATATCATTTCCGATCCTAAAATAATAATTAGTAACTCATTTGATGAATGTTTTCAACAATGTTATTCTACTTTAGAACAATGCAATGTCAATGACGAACATAATGATCTTCTTAATATCTCTTATCTAAATATTCGTAATCTTACAGAGGATGAGGTTTTCAAGGCACTAAAGATGTTAAAGCCAAAACTAACCAGTGGTCCTGATAATATTCCATCTTTCGTAGTACGTGACCGTGCAGCAGTATTTGTCGAACCATTATGTACACTTCTCAATCTATCTCTTCAAACTTCAACATTTCCACAATATTAGAAATAGTCCAAAATCATACCAGTCTTTAAGGAAGGGGATAGAACTTTGATAACTAATTACCGGCCCATCGTAATTTTTAATGACTTTGCTAAAGTCCTCAAAATATTATTGCATGGACATATTACGTTAAACATCAATTATCTGAATCCAACACGGCTTCTTTAAAGGCCGATCTAAACTTACCAACTTGTTCTGTTTAACTGAGTATTTATCTGATGCAATTGATGATGGTAGTCAAGTCGACATAATCAATACAGATTTTTCTAAGGCTTTTGACAAACTAAACCACAGTATTCTTTTGCAAGAATTACACGTTTTCGGATTTTCAAATGACCTCATTAACTATTTCTCGTCTTACCTAAACAATAGAACCCAATTTGTCTTATTCTGTTGCCTTAGATCTGCCGAGCTTTTACCAACCTCAGGCATCCCACAGGGATCTAATCTAGGACCACTTTTGTTCATTATGTTTATTAACGACATTACTACTGATATCATCCTGAACTGTCATCTATATGCTGTTCATCTGAAATTATTCTGTACAATTTTGAGCATCGATGACTGTTTGATTTTGCAACACAATGAAAACAAAATTAATGAGTGGTGTATAAGAAACAAACTATTCCTCAACTTGTCAAAATGTTATGTTCTATCAGTAACAACTAAACAGAATATCATAAAATATGATTATGCGCTGGAAAATAACGTACTCTTTAGACCTGAGGTATTTACTGATTTAGGTGTAGTGTTTGATGAAAAGCTGTCATTTACCCACCATATTAATCAAGTCAAAAAATCCTATTAATCTCTTGGATTTCTTATTAGGAATACTTTTAACTTCAATAACGCCTCCGGTCTCAAACTACTGTATTTTAATATTGTGAGATCTAATTTGGAGTATGCGTCAATCATTTGGTCACCATATTATAAGATACATATAGATAGAAAATATTCAACGTGGGATTTTGAAGTATTTCACATTTAAAGTTGATGGAACATACTCAGCTATAGGTACTCCCCAGTCTGAACTATTATCGAGGTTCTCATTACTATCGTTAGAAGATCGCCGTAAAGTCTCTTATCTAATTTTTCTTTACAGATTAATAATACATAATGTCACCGGCAACACTTTTATACTTTCGTTTCATGCTCACAGATTTGCTTCACACCAAACAGATTTACTTAAACTAATCACGTCCAGGACAAATATAAAAAAAAATTCACCACTTCAAGGTATGTGTACTGTTTACAATGATATACACGGCCGCGTAATTATTTTCAACTGCAACGTTGCCTCTCTAAAATTATGTATCTTTAATAATAATTAACTCATTATTGTTCATTATTGTAACAACTGTACTTTGTGTTCCTCAAATTGTTCTTATAATTATTTTAATATTTTACTTAATCGATCTGCCTTTGCATGTATGTACATCTTTGTTTCTAACTGTATATTACTCTTTTCCATTTTCTGTAATTCTTTTTGTCCTATCCAGTAATTGGATCTCTCGACCTACTGGATAGCGTATGTAAAAAAAAAAAAAATAAAATAAAAAAAATGCTTATCCTTTGAAAGGTTTTTCGCCCTTATTCTGGAGCTCACCAGAAAGACATAAAGCCACTCAAAGATGTTTCATGCAAAAAACCAAGACAACTTCCAACATGTGAAATATTTTGACATTATATTTGATATTGACTGATAAAAAACAACAGATCTTCACCTATCTATTTCCTAACTAGTATTGGAGCCTATATACTCTATGCATGTTTAAAACTGAATTATTATGGCCGCATGGGACTATGTGGATACTAGTGTTGCAATGGGAATTGTCAAATAAAAAATAGACAAATTCCTTTTAGGATTTTAATTGCTAGCATAACCAGGATTCAGGTTATCGAAAGAATGTAAATATTTTAATAGTATTTTCTTACACACAGTTTTTGTTTTTAGTTCTCATATATAGTTTTTTCTGCTGTTTGCAAAATCTTATAAAGAATATGTTTCATTATAATTATAAGTAAACAAATAATAATTCACTTTTAAACATGCATAGAGTATAATAGCTCCAATAGTAGTTAGGAAATAGATAGGTGAAGATCTGTTGTCTTTTATCAGTCAATGTCAAATATAATGTCAACATATTTTATATGTATGGAAGTTGTCTTGTTTTTTTGCATGAAACATCTTTGAGTAGCTTTATGTCTTTATGGTGAACTCCAGAACAAGGGCGAAAAACGGTTCAAAGGAACAGAATAATAGATAACTTCATGAAAATGTAATCGATTAGAACGGAAAATTTTTGAAACAAGGTAGGTAGATAAATTTTGTTTAGGCCTTTGCTATTATTTTTAACTAAATCTTCATGGCCGTAGGGGGTTATGTAGTTACTGTTTTAATCTGCATAGCCGTAGGGGACCATGTGGATACTAGTGTTACAATGAGAACTGTCAATCAAATATAGACAAATTCATTTTAGGATTTTAATTGCTGCCATAACCAGAATTCAGGTTATCGAAAGAATGCACTTTCGTGAGTCCTCGCTCCATTTATTTACCTCTAAAATTATCATTGAAACATATTTTTGTTACATCCGTCATTTACGTATAATAT
Organism: Stenurella melanura; assembly: GCA_963583905.1. NCBI lineage: Eukaryota > Metazoa > Arthropoda > Insecta > Coleoptera > Cerambycidae > Stenurella > Stenurella melanura. Next base: position 63,203,148 of record OY757311.1, read on the forward strand.
AAGAAACATATATTTTGGATATATTGTCATTATTAAGTATTAACTGTATTATCTATCATATGTATCATTCGGGAAATAATTTTTTTTTTTTTTTTTTTTTTTCGCGTTAGCGATGCTGGACAGTTCTCCGTGTCTCCGATATTCTCACGGGGGAAGCGCCAGCGAATTATCTACAACCACTCCCCACATCCCGCAGGGTTAGTGGTTGTAGATTCCAGAATCGTGTGCCCTAAGTAGACGCAGGGACCCCAAGATGACTGCCTTTTGCATTTGGCCTGCCAACCATTCGGCTGATTTTTGGCAGGCCGGTAAGATCTTCAATGCTGAGAGCAGCGTAGGCTTCATACCTCCGAGTACACCGATTATGAGGACGACCATCTTGACCGAGTAGCCTGGGTACAGCACTTGGAGCTCGTACCGGAGATCACGGTATTTGGTCCGTTTTTCCTCCTCTTTCAAAGCGATGTTTGGCTCAGCGGGTGCCGAGAACTCGATCACAAACATCACCTTGTTTTGATGGTCGAGGAGGACTATGTCAGGTTTGTTGGCCTGAATTAGCCTGACTGTCGGAAACGAGTAGTTCCAATAAATTCGGCACCTCTCGTTTTCGACAACGGACTCAATATCTCCGGGGACGTAAGGCAGCGCTGGTGTTTGATCTATCCCGTACGAGTGCCGTAGATGATAGTACAGCACCCGTAACGCCGCGTTATGGCGTTGGATGTAGGCCGAAATCGCATATATCGGATATGCAGAAAGTAAATGCATGAGCGACTCCGGCGCCTGGTGGCAGGTCCTACAGCTTATATCAGGAACCTCTACACCCATTACGCGGCTTCGGTAGACCAACGTGTTAATTACACCATCTTGGCAGGCCACAATGAATCCCTCGGTCTCCGACTTTAGCCCGGCTGACTTTAAAAAGCCAAATGTCAGCCTGGTCGACAAACCCAGTGTTTCTACGTTCTTATAGTATACACCGTGCATGGGTTTATCGACGTGCTGCCTAAACAGAAGTTCCTGCTCGGCAGCTTTTATTTGGGCCTTCAGACGAGTTGGCTGTAGTTCAGTGACTGACTCTGGATCAGCACCGCGCCGGCCACCTCGCCTATCGTCGAATACGAGACCAAGTTCATCTGCGGCTCTTTTTGCTGCCTTAAACAATCCTGCACCCACCCCTGCGTTTTCGTGATCTCTCACTAATTGCAGGAGCGGGTCTGAGCTCCTAAGGACATTACATGCCATGCTCAGTGCCACTCTGCCATGCATACACTCCAACACCAAGAGCCCTTTGCCCCCCCGATTTCGTGGGAGGTACACACGAGGGACGGACGATCTAGGATGAATGCTCCTATGGATATTCATCATCTTGCGGGTACCTCTGTCCAATTGGCGCAGCTCATCTACAGTCCATTTGACTACTCCAAAGGAGTAGAGCAGAACAGGAACGGCAAGCATATTAGTGGCAGATACCTTGTTTTTCCCCGAAAGTTCGGATGACCAAATCTTTCGGAGTAGGCTTCTGTACTTGCCGCGGAGAGATTCTTTCACTTGTTGCACATCCTGGATGTGATGTTGCTCCACACCCAGGTATGTGTAGGTCTCTCCGGCATCCAGATGTCTCAGGATGCTTCCGTCTGCGAGTTGCGCGTCTTCAGCAAAGTCCCCGCATCGTCCTCTCTTGAGTTGAACGACCGCGCACTTGTCCAACCCGAACTCCATACCAATGGCCCGCGTGTACTGCTCGACCACCCTCAGAGCATTTTGGAGTTCATGCTCTCCGGAGGCATACAGTTTAAGGTCATCCATGTAGAATAGATGAGTGACCTTATGCCTCCGGTTGCTGGGTGGTCCACAGTGATACCCGCGAGTTTGGCGGAGCTCAACAGATAACGGCAGCAGTGAGATGCAAAAGAGGAGGGGACTCAGAGAGTCTCCTTGGAAAACTCCTCTTCGGAATGCCACCTGCTCTGTTGTAACCCGCTGTGCACCGGATGTTATGGTGAAGCGAGTTTTCCAGAGAGGCAGCAGTTCTATGCATCTCACTAGTGGTTCTGCTACCGCAAGACACTTGAGCAAATGCAACAATAGTTCGTGCGATGTTGTGTCAAATGCCTTGCGATAGTCAATCCAGGCCATCGATAGATTCCGCTTGTACTGCACAGAATCCTGCGTAATACAGCGGTCTATCAGCAGGCTGTCTTTACAGCCCGCCATGCCCTTCTTGGCACCACGCTGCTCGTAAATCTGTTGGAAGACCGGATCAACCTGCCGTAACGTCCTAGCATACAAGATACGTGTAAATAACTTGTAACAGGAGTTCAGACAAGTGATCGGCCTATAATTCCTTGGGTCGGACAGATCTCCCTTTTTGGGGATTAGCACGGTACGTCCCTCGACAAACCAGTCAGGAATCTGCTGCCCCTCGTTCAACCACGTGTTGAAAACTCGGGCCAGACGACGGTGGGTGGAAGGAAATTTTTTCCACCACCAGTTGTTTATCCCGTCTGGGCCCGGAGCAGCGAAGTTCTTGGCCCCAACAAGAGCTTGTTGAACTTCCTCTGAACTGATTGCCGGGCACACCTCTTCTGGCTCTTCTAAGGTTCTGTGGCAAAGAACCTCGAAGTGTGCTATTGCTGGAGTGTTTCTATCGAACGGACGTGTCGTTTCGTAAATTCCCTTCCAGAAGCGTTCGACATCGGCTACAGCTGGCGGATTGTCGACAACACGCTGTGGCTCTTGAAATAGGCGGGAAGGGTTCGTACGGAACAGTGTATTTTGCTCCATACTCCTTACCCGTCTTATTAGTGTTTTCTTGATAGCCATGAGCGCTCGAATCCGATCTAAACAGTGTTGCTTAATAGTAAGCATCACTGTTAGATTTAGTGTGTGGTGCTGGCGTCTTAGGCCGGCTGCTGTTCGCCGGACTTTAGGCGTGAATGCCTTGCCAGCTGTTACGCATTCCACTACACTCTGGATTCGAGAAGCGTGTTGTCTGGCCAACTGTATTTTGCCTTCGATCTTTTGTACACGCCGCTTAGTCTTCTCGATACCGCATGGGGCTCTGGTTGCCCTTTCGCGGGGGACGAGTTGGCTAGCAGCGTTGTACACGGCAGTGTTGATCCGCCAAATGTCGGCGTCTTCTGGTAGTTCCTCATCGATAACCGCGTCGATCCGTGCCAGGTCTTGTGGCTTTAAGGTAGCCCTGCTGTTAAGGCTAACCCTCGTCCTTAAGTCAACATCAGTGTACTCTATGGGATGTTCCTCGTCAGCTGCGATTTGCCGCGGTGGCAGTGCGGCTGGCACATGTCCCTGCTGACGAGGCGCCCTTACGTAGCCTGATCTGCGCAGGAAGGATACTTGATCTCTGAGCTGTTGTTCAGAGAAGGCGCGATGCTCTGGGTGTAGATCACACCAGATTTCGTGCAATCGCGCCATGTACCCCCTGCGCGCAGGTTCGCTGCTCTCATAGCAGGTCAGCAAGTCATCCCGGAGTTCCCTGGTCCACCTAAAGCGTCCATGTACATTGCGTATGTCGTTTCCATTGAGACCATCCGGTAAGGCCCCTCCAACTTGTCTCTGACCTCCATCCGAGCGAGGTCGATTGTGAGGGGCCCTTTCTCTGAGAGGTAGAACCAGAGAAAAAGAGCCTCAGAGTGGTTAGCCCTGAGACCCACGTCCGACATCTGTCAGGTAGAGTTACCTCTGCCTGTCCAGGTACACCGCGTGGAGGCTGCCGATCCGTTTTCCGTACCCCGTACCGTACACCTAAAATTATCATTGAAACATATTTTTGTTACATCCGTCATTTACGTATAATATAAGAAACATATATTTTGGATATATTGTCATTATTAAGTATTAACTGTATTATCTATCATATGTATCATTCGGGAAATAAATATTATTATTATTATTATTATTATTATTATTATTATTATTATTATTATTATCTCTGTTGTTCTCAGCTCTTTCTATGCTGGCAATTTTTCATGAGGTACGGGCTAAGCCAAGCACCCTCATGTTTGATTCAAGAACTTGCGGACTATTCTTGTTGTTCCTAGAATCACAGCTTTTTGTAAGTTTATATAAGTACCCTTGTGTAAATTTAATTTTTTGATGTTTTCGTGTAAACTCATAGGGATGACGCCGGTGGTTGACAGTACAATGGGTACTATATATACATTGTCCATACCCCACATCCGTTTTATCTCTTCCATCAATTCCGTGTACTTCTGATGTTTTGCTGTTATTGGTTTTTGGACGTTGTTAGTGTTTGGGATAGCAATATCTATTAAGTAGGCGGTCTTTTCTCTTTTGTCTTGAAGGACTATGTCAGGTCTGTTATTATGGATGGTTCGGTCCGTAATGATAGATCTGTCGTAGTAAAGTTTGAATCTATCAGACTCTAGCACAGGCTCAGGTTTGTATTTGTAATATTATTATTATTATTATTATTATTATTATTATTGTTATTTTTTTATTTATTTTTTTTTCGCGTTAGCGATGCTGGACAGTTCTCCCGTGTCTCCGATATTCTCACAGGGGAAGCGCCAGCGAATTATCTACAACCACTCCCCACATCCCGCAGGGTTAGTGGTTGTAGATTCCAGAATCGTGTGCCCTAAGTAGACGCAGGGACCCTAAGACGACTGCCTTCTGCATTTGGCCTGCCAACCATTCGGCTGATTTTTGGCAGGCCGGTATGGTCTTCAATGCTGAGAGCAGCGTAGGCCTCATCCCACCGAGAACGCCGATTATCAGGACGACCATCTTGACCGAGTAGTCTGGGTATAAAGCTCGGAGCTCATACTGGAGATCTCGGTATTTGGTCCGTTTCTCCTCCTCCTTCAAGGTGATGTTTGTCTCGGCAGGTGCCGAGAACTCGATGACATACATCACCTTGGTCTGGTGGTCGAGGAGGACTATGTCAGGCTTGTTGGCTTGAATCAGCCTGACGGTCGGGAATGAGTAGTTCCAATAAATTCGGCACTTCTCGTTCTCGACAACGGACTCGATCTCTCCGGAAACATAAGGCAGCACTGGTATTTGGTCTACCTCGTACGAGTGCCGAAGATGGTAATACAGCACTCGTAAAGCCGCGTTATGTCTGTGGATATAGGCCGAAGTCGCGTAAATCGGACATGCAGATAGTAAATGCATGAGCGACTCCGGCGCCTGATGGCAGGTCCTACAATTTAGGTCGGGGACCTCTACACCCATAACACGACTGCGGTAGACCAAAGTGTTAATAACACCATCTTGGCAGGCCACAATGAATCCCTCGGTCTCCGACTTTAGCCCTGCTGACCTCAGGAATGAGAAGGTCAGCTTTGTCGATAAACCCAGTGTCTCTATGTTGTTGTAGAACACTCCATGCATGGGTCTATCGACGTGCTGCCTGAACAGATTTCTCTGCTCGGCAGCTTTGATTTGGGTTGTCAGGCGATTTGGCGGAAGCTCAGTTACTGACTGTGCATCAGCACCTCGCCTGCCTCTTCGCCTGAAGTCGAAAACGAGACCGAGATCATCTGCGGCCCTGCGTGCTGCCTTAAATAAAAATCCGCCCACTCCTACAGTTTCATGATCTCTCACTAACCGCAGGAGTGGATCTGAGCTCCTCAAGATGTTACATGCCATACTCAGCGCTACTCTGCGATGCATGCACTCCAGGCTCAAGAGTCCTCTGCCCCCCCGTTGACGTGGGAGGTACACTCGAGGAACGGACGATCTAGGATGAATGCTTCTGTGAATATGCATCATCTTGCGGGTATCCCTATCCAATTGACGCAGCTCGTCTACTGTCCACTTGACTACTCCAAAGGAGTAAAGCAGAATCGGAACGGCAAGTATATTAGTCGCAGACACCTTGTTCTTTCCCGAAAGTTCGGAAGACCAAATCTTTCGAAGTCGGTGTCTGTACTTGCCGCGGAGAGTGTCCTTAATTTGTTTTACGTCCTGGATGTGATGTTGTTGCACACCCAAGTACGTGTAGGTCTCTCCGGCATCCAGATGTCTTAGGATGCTTCCGTCTGCCAGCTGCGCATCTTCAGGGAATAGCCCGCATCGTCCTCTCTTGAGGTGGACGACTGCACATTTGTCCAACCCAAATTCCATGCCAATAGCCCGCGTGTACTCTTGGACCACCCTAAGAGAGTTTTGGAGTTCGCCCTCTCCGGAGGCATACAGTTTTAGGTCATCCATATAGAATAAATGGGTGACCTTATACCTCCGGTTGCTGGGTGATCCACATTGGTATCCGCGGGTTTGACGTAGTTCTACAGACAACGGCAGCAGTGAGATGCAGAATAGGAGAGGACTGAGGGAGTCACCCTGGAAAACTCCTCTCCTAAATGATACCGGCTCTGTCGAAATCCGCTGAGCACCAGATGTTACGGTGAAGCAGGTTCTCCAGAGTGGCATCAGTTGTTCAATGCATCTCACTATTGGTGCGGGTACCGCAAGGCACTGGAGCAGGTGTAACAATAATGCATGTGATGTTGTATCGAATGCCTTACGGTAATCGATCCACGCCATTGATAGATTACGCTTGTATTGCACAGAATCCTGAGCAATACAGCGGTCTATCAACAGGTTCTCTTTGCAGCCTGCCACACCTTTTTTACTGCCTCGCTGCTCGTGTATCTCTAGGAATACAGGCTCAACTGACCTCAAAGTCCTGGCGTACAAGATACGTGTAAATAACTTGTAGCAGGAATTGAGGCAAGTGATCGGTCTGTAGTTTTTCGGGTTGGACAGGTCCCCCTTTTTGGGGATCAGTACAGTTCGCCCTTCGGCAAACCAGTCCGGAATCTGCTGCCCCTCGTTCAACCACGAGTTGAAAACTCGAGCCAGGCGGCGGTGAGTGGTAGAAAATTTCTTCCACCACCAGTTGTTTATGCCGTCTGGGCCCGGGGCAGCGAAGTTCTTTGTGCCAACAAGCGCCTGTTGGACTTCTTCCGTACTGATCGCTGGACACACTTCGTCTTGCCCTTCTAAAAGTCTGTGACAAAGGGCCTCGAAGTGTGCTATCGCTGGAGTGTCATTGTCAAATGGACTCGCAGTCTCGTAGATTCCTTTCCAGAAGGCTTCGACATTCTCAACAGACGGCGGATTTTTGACAACACGCTGTGGCTCTTGGAACAGACGAGAGGGGTTTGTTTGGAACAGATGGTTTTGTTCCATGCTCCGCGCTCGTCTGACCAAAGATTTTTTAATGACCTTAAGTGCTCGAATCCTATCTAGACAGTGCTGCTTGATGGTCTGCAGCACTGTCCGATTGAGAGTGTGGTGTCGTCGTCTTAACCCGGCAACTATACGCCGGATTTTCGGCGTAAAAGGCTTAGCTGCCGTTATATACTCTACCACACTCTGGATTCGAGACGCGTGTTGTCTCGCCGATTTAATTTTTGCCTCGATTTTTTGTACGCGCCGCTTAGTCTTCTCGACCTTGTCCAACACGCTTGCCAGGCGTTGCTGGGGGACGAGTTGTCTGGCGGCAGCGTACACGGCACTGTTGATCTGCCATATGTTGGCATCTTCTGGAAGTTCCTCATCGATTAACGAATCCATTCTTGCCAGGTCTTGTGGCTTTGGGTTAACCCTGGTGTTAAGGTTAACCCTCGTCCTGAGGGTGACATCGTCGTACTCCAGGGGATGTTCTGCGTCAGCAGCTGGTTGCCGCGGTGGTAATGCGGCTGGCAGTTCTTCCTGCTGACGGGGTGCCCTTTGATAACCTGTTCTACGCAGGAAGGATACTTGATCTCTCAGATGTTGTTGAGAGAAGGCGCGATACTCCGGGTGCATATCGCACCACAACCGGTGTAGTCGCGCCATGTACCCCCTGCGCTCAGGTTCGCTGCTCTCATAGCAGTCTAGCAAATCGTCCCGTAGTGCCCTTGTCCACCTAAAGCGTCCTTGTAGCGTAGCCAGGTCGTCATCGTTGAGACCATCCGGTAAGGCCCCTCCCACATGTCTCCGACCCCTATCCGATTGGGGTCGATTGTGAGGAGCCTGATCTCTGTGCTGGTCGAAAACCAGAGACTTGAGTCCCCAGGATGGTTAGTCCTGGGAACCCACGTCCGACATTCGCCAGAGAGGGTTTCCCCTCTCTGCCCAGGGTGTCCGTAATGATAGATCTGTCGTAGTAAAGTTTGAATCTATCAGACTCTAGCACAGGCTCAGGTTTGTATTTGTAATATTATTATTATTATTATTATTATTATTATTATTATTATTATTATTATTATTATTATTATTATTATTATTATTATTATTATTATTATTATTATTATTATTATTATTATTATTATTATTATTATTATTATTCATCTTTAATCACAGTTGCCTTTGTCAACTGGTTTCTCCGGGGTAGATCGGGAGCATACCCTGCTCCTTAAATCTATCCCGCTTCGTATTTGTTATTATTATTATTATTATTATAATTATTATTATTATGTGTGTTTCACAGCCTTAGACTGGTAATATAGGTTCTACATCGGGAGTAAGCCATACTCCTTAGATGTAGTCCTTCAATTCACAGGGCTTTTCTAATTATGTGTGCTGTGCCTAAGATTGCCGTTTGATGTAGTGCATATATGAGATCTGCTTGATCATTTCCTGGTATCTGCTTCAGCTTTTCTTGCTTTCCTTTGCTGATTGCTCCTGTGGCGGCGATGATAATTGGAATTATTGTTGTTTTATATCCCCACATTCGCTGAATTTCTGTTTCTAAGTCTTTGTATTTTAGATTTTTTTCTGCTTCTTTTTGTGTGATGTTTTCATCAGCTGGAATAGCAACATCTATAATCACGCAATTTCTATTTGTTTGTCTTTCAATACTATATCTGGCTTATTTCCGGGAATGTGCCTATCTGTTTGTATTTGTGTGTCCCACATTACTGTTGCTCTTTCGTTGTCTACAATGCGATCTGGTTTATGTTCGTACCATTTTTCAACAAGATCAAATCCGTATTTTCTTAGTATATTGTAGTGTATATGTTGGCATACTTTGTTGTGGCATTCCAGATATTCGGTTTTTGTTAGTATTGGGCAAGCACTGACTATATGGTGGGTGGTTTCGTCATAAATCTTACAGTGCCTGCACTTTGGGTTGATATTATTTCCAAAGATTTCATTTTTTATGTAGTTTGTTGAGATTGCTTGATCCTGTGAAGCAGTTATTAGCGATTCAGTTTCCCCTTTGATTCTTCCGTTTTTCAGCTAAGCGAATGTTCGTGTCCGGTCTATATGGTCTTTTTTCATTTCTTTGCCGTACTGCCCATGCATTTTCTTTCCTAACCATCTATCTTATTATTATTATTATTATTATTTGCTTTTTTGTTTTTTTGATTTTTTTTTAATTCACAACTAGTTGTTGGATTTTCTACATTCATGAACAACCGGGGTCTAGGCGACCAACGGTGTGCTCATGGGCCAACACTCTGCGAACAGTGCCACAGGTGGCCAGAATTGTAGCCTTTTGAGCAAGTCCTATCACTCTTCGATGGTCAGATATACTTAACTGATTTAGGGCTCTTGGCAGCTCTTTGTCTATTAATCCATTTGCAGTTATAATTATGGGCACGATGGAAACCTTCTCCAGCAAGTAAATGGCTTTAAGTTCATTTGCTAGGTCTTGGTACTTACTGATCTTTTCATTTCTTGCTCTTCTGACATTTTCATCAAGGGGAATTGTAATGTCTATAATATGCGCTCTTTTTTCTTGTTTGTTTAAAATTAGTATGTCAGGTTTGTTATGTCTGATTTCTTTATCTGTTACAATTCTCATGTCCCAGTATATTTTGGTCTCTTCATTCTCTAGGAAAGCTTCTGGCACGTAGTTGTAGTATGGCATGATATCTTTAATAAAGTTTTCATTTTTGCAGATTTCCTGGTGGACTATTCCGGCTACTTTGTTATGTCGGTCGAGATAATCCTTTGGTGCAAGGTACGTGCATGCGGACACTAGATGTTGAATTGTCTCCGGAGTAGATCCACAAAGTCTGCATTTTTCATCTGCTATATCTTGCTTCAGTATGTACTTGCGGTGGGCACAACTTGATCTTGGATAGCATTAATAAAGCCTTCTGTCTCCGGCATGAGGGATCCCTGTCTCAGGTAAGTGGTTGAGAGTTCAAGGTCAGTGTCATGGCTGTATAGTGCTGCAGGATATCTTCCGTGCAGAGCCTTACTTTTCCAATCTTCTTCCAAAGTTCTGATGGATTTCTGTGTTTCAGGTGGTGCTCTGGCAGCTAGATTCAAGGGAGATAAGTTGTTGTCTGCCATTGCAACTGCGCTTTGGAGTTATTCGTGGGTGTCTGTGAAGTACATATATAACTTTTTTATTTTATTTGCATGTAGGATTTCTAGGTTCAGAAGTCCTCTTCCCCCCTTTTCCTATGCAAATATAGGCGACTGGTCGACGATATTGGGTGGTGGTTCCTGTACTTTGTCAGCATTGTTCGTAGCTGCCTATCTATCCTCTCTAGATCAGTTTGGGTCCACTTTAGGACACCAAATGTGTGATATAACAGGAATGGCCCAAGTATTGATTGAGGCAAATAGATTTCCTGTGTATAGCATCGTCTTTATTTTTTGTTATTATTATTATTATTATTATTACTATTATTATTATTATTATTATTATTATTATTTCATTAATATTTTTCATAGATGGTTTTTCTTTTTAGTTCTTATAGATAGTTTTTTCTGCTTTTTGCAAAATCCTATAAAGAATATGTTTGATTACAATTACAAGCAAACAAATATTATTCACTTTTAAAGATGTCTTCTAATCAGATAATTATTCGTCCATTCATTGATGTTTTCTGCACTCTGATTAGACAATAATAGTTGTTTCTCATCAGAAATGTACATGATTCGACATTTCTCAAAGGAAATGGACATCGAGTGTGTATGTGTTTCAACTTGGCAGCAAACACCATCATCAAGCCAAGTAAAATCTGTACCTTGTTTCTAACATTTTTTTTAGTTTACCTAATAGAGGAAGCAACGTGATTCGCCATATTTATTAGCTTTTGAGTGATATGTATTTGATTTCGGAATGACAATTTTCAAACCCTTTTTTCTGAATCTAGGGAAGTGTTGATGTGCGATGCAGTAGTTGTAAATTTTAAGTTTTTTTTTACAAAGAGCCGAGTTTCTTTGTTTTCCTAAACTTTGAAAATAATCTTCTTCCTCGAACGAATTATTTTCTTCTGTAGGTGTATTATTAAAACAGTTATTGCACTACTCATTGATAACATTGAAACGTTTTTGATCAAGATATGAAATAAAAAAAGTATTAATTGAAAAAGTATTGATTGAATCGCATATTTATGATCGATAATTAATAAATAGCAGCATTCTCGCTTTTCAAATTTTATAATCATGCTTAGAAGTAACCTATTTAGAATAATGCATTCAATTAATTTTTTGGTTTCCATTTTGGATCCGCCATCTTGGATTTCTTACTGGAATTTAAAGCTGATACAATTTGAATTTAAAAATAGTAATCAGTAATATTTGAAACTTGTCAGTATTAACTTTAAGGAAAATATTATTTTTAATTATTTCTTAGCATTTTATAGCCGCCATATTGACTCCACCATCCTTCATGTTGGTACACAACAATTTGGATATCAGAGTCGTAATCAGCGACCTCGAAAACCCCTGAAGAAGATTTATGTAAATTGGTTAAAAAATATATATACATTTATCTGTAAGATTTTTCTAAAAAATGGCCGTTTAGACACATTGACCGTCCTCAGGTTTTCATATTTTAAAAATCGGCCATGACAGATTTTTTCGTAATGAAATCACGAATATTTAAAAAAAAATGTCCCAATTTTTTACAAAGCTCTAGATAATTTTGAACGAAAAAGACTTATTCTAGACTACTGTGCGTCGTATACACATGAATATAATTTATTTTCGAGGAAATTTCGTAGTTGAATCGGCTTATTAAGTTAACAGCAAAAGAACCTACCAATTTAGTAACAATATCGAATAAGTGGTCGCTTAATTTGTAACAACTTCATAACATCCGCTTTACATACACTTCAGGCAATCCAACTGATACAAATAGACTAGTCAGTAATAATACGGACGTGTCAAGACTTAAGTTTGTCAATTTAGTTGCTGCTAAGTATAGAAAATAGAATGTACTTTTGCTATGATGAAGAAGATACATTTTAAAAAAAGTTTTCAAACATTAATTAGGAAGTTTTCTGTAGATAGATTTACTGAATATATTTTCAAAACAACATACAGCAACTTATAAGGTTTAGTTACTATTTTAAAGGTAAGTTTTACTTTTTTTTTTTTAAATTATATAAATACACGCATACTAAACTATGTATAATTTTTTTAATTTTCAATCTGCATTGAAATTTGTATTTTAGTTCTACAACTGGAGCGTTCATAATGATCACAGTTTGAAATGTTCTAGCTACAAAATCGGTGGACTATAACTTTGTAGGTAAATTGGTCTATTTTGAAATTTGCAGCATCATCGCCATCATACTGCTTATTTCTTTAGTTACACAAATCAGGTGACTCAACCCATAGGGACGCTCTTCTAATTTGTAAAGGAAATATTTTCATATTTGATGTAGTGATATGAGATAAAATTTATAATTAGGTATGTCATGTAAATAACCAAAATGGCCGACTTCCCGTTTCGATGTAATTTACATGAAAATTAAATTTTTAAACTGGATAATTTGGATCTTGCTATCTAAAATATATATGATCTAACCTTCAGATATTATTTTGATTTAATTTTTTTTTCTATTTTTAGTTTTATTCACAGATGATCGCGACTTGTTTAAAATTGTTAAAATTCGGTCTGCATGCACCTCTACAATATTACTTTTTCAAATACCAAGAATAAATACGATTTCATTAAGCAGGTTAAGAAATCAAACCTACTCGGGCCAACTTATTCAAAATAATTATCGTAAACAATTGATTAATGTACATTTATTTTTTTAATCACTGATTTATTTCAAAAACAAAGTAGACATTAAGCATATCATGCTTTTCGTAATTCGAGACTCTAATTATAAAGCAAGTTATGGTATAGGGGTTCCCTTAAAAAAAATAGTTCTCGTTGCAAAACTAATATCGCAAAATATAAATAAGGGCAAATCGTGTTTAATTCTAATGTTTCAAGATATAAAATTTTAAAGGTGTGTGCAGACTGATTTTTAATCGTTTCGACCAAGACCTGTGATTAAAATTTTACCTTGAAATTTTTTTCTCAAAATCAAAATAATATTTGAGCATTAGAACATATGTATTATGGCCAACATAATCTAAACATGCAAGAACATATAGGTTGTCCTATTTAAAAATATGTTTCTCATGTAAATTGCACCGAAACCGGAAGTAGGCGATTTTGGCCATCACACATTTGGAAATTTTATTTTGCATCATTGTATTACGTTTTAAAAGAATCCTTTGATCCGTTAAAAAGATACAAGAGTGTTCCTATAGGCTGAACAGCCCGGTATATATCATTTTATCTGTCTTGCTACGCACCAATTTTTGTACAGGGTAATAGGTATACAAATTAATTCATTCGGATATGTACACGTTTTAACTATGAATGTGGGTCACCAAATAACTCATTGTTATTCTAACAATCTTCATTACTAAGATCGGTTTTGCCTAATTTGACTCCCACATCCACGTAGTGGATAATCAAGCATTTTGTTTATTGAAATAGGTTTAGAAACGCCGAGCGAAGAACATTTTATGTCTGTCTGTTTATTGGTCGGTCTGTCTATAGATAACTTTTTTGTGCGCACGTTTTTTCTGGAACGGCTTAAAATATTGACTTGAAAGGGTCTAGCCGGTTTAGCATATGAAAAGTGCAGTGACGTCTATTGTCATGTTTTTAACCATTTAATTATTGCTTTTTGCCTGAAGTATTCCTACAATTTCAGGCCTCTGCTTTCATCTATAAGTAAGATATGGGGGTAACAACCCCTAACGACAACTTTGTTTTTCTCCGGTACTATGACAGATAATCGAATAGATCGAACGCCAAAAAATAGATACCAATGTATTTTTTTAAATATTTTTAGATTAATTTTTAGGGGTGCAACGCAAACAATTTTTTTTTCTTTTGGTTGGTCTGTTATAATAACTACTGGAGATACACCAAATAAATTACATTAAATCATCTGAAAATCAACTATCATATATAAACTATACAGAAGTGTGAATTTGGTGGAACATAGAAATAAAAAATAAGTACTAATATATTACGTACTTATGTAATATATTTTCTTTTTACCAACCATGTAAGTACATAGAAAATAAAATAAAAACTAATGTAACTACGTAATCAATGTATAGGTTTTTACCACACATCTATGGTTTATCTGAACAAGTTTATACAGCTCTAGACAAGCATTATCTGAAAACGGGGAGACGTAGAAAGAAATGTTAAATAGAAAATTAGTTCTGCTTAAAAAGATGCACCTGATCATTTTATTTTCAAATGTACAAGGCGCCTTAAAAAGGTGGTAGGTTATGTAACTTTACTTTTTGAAACGGAACACCTTGTATATTTTTACGTTTTTCGGATTCTCCTTTTATTTCCGAACAAATTTTATTAACCATGTCCAATACTTATCATTAACCATTGTTGAGATATTAACAGTTAAATTTTTGGGATAACATCTTTTTATTAGATAAATAGACCTTTTATTAGATAAACAGACCTTTATTAGCAGCTTCTACTTCTTACGTATACTATGTTACATACTACAATATACTACAATATACGTATTCACTGTAATATGTGCTGGTCAGGAGATTTTAAAAGGGATAGGACACTCTCCTATTTTCAGATTGTTTGACCGCCAATATTGCTAGTTCATTTAGCGTTACCCAGGGTGCACGTGTAGTCTTCTACTACCGAGAAGAACTAGCTTTACACCCCAACTAGCTTTACACCCCAACTAGCTTTACACTCCAAGGCCTGAAAGCATCGTATGATACTCTCTGGAGACAGGGGCTAATTTGCAAGCTTCTTCGCATTATTCCCTACTGCAAACTCGCAAAATTACTAGATGGAATGTTGACCAACAGAACATTTCATGTTATTATGGGCAACACCAGAAGTAAACAAATGAAACTGAACAACGGCCTTCCCCAAGGCTCAGTGCTGGCGTCTTTGCTCTTTAATATGTATATTGCAGATATGCCGATAACAACATCCCAAAAATTTGGATATGCCGACGATTGGGCACTGGCCACACAACATAAAAGCATGGAATAAACAAAGGAAATACTTACAAACGATCTAGCTACCATGGGAAACTACTTCCGCAAATGGAGACTCCAACCTAGCTCAGCTAAAACAGAGACGGCGCGTTTTCACCTGAATAATAAACAGGCAAACAGAGAACTCAAAGGTTATTTCAGTAACAACCTCCTGTCACATAATAATATTCCGAAATATCTAGGAGTCATTCTGGACAGAACTTTGAGCTACAGAGAACATTTGACTAAGACAGCGGCGAAACTCCGTACTAGAAATAATATAATTCAAAAGCTCTGTGGCACGACATAGGGCTCATCAGCATCCACTCTGTGTGCATCTGCCTTGAGGCTGATCTACTCGGTAGTGGAATACTTCTGTTTAATATGGCTTAATAGTGCACACACTAAAAAGTGGATGTCGAATTAAACCACACAATGAGAATGATATCAGGTACAATTAAAACTACACCTGTCTTCTGGCTTGCAACACTGAGTCACATTCCTCCTCCACACTTACGTAGGCAACATGCTCTTGTCAGAGAATATAAAAAATTACAAGACAACCCACTACTACCAATACTTCAATTCTAAGACGACATTAATATCAATAGACTCGGATCCAGAGCCCCAGTTACTCTGACAGCCCGAAACTTGCAACACCGCCACTTCAATATGATGAATTATTGGGAAGAATAATAGGAGGAGGCTTCGAAAAGACACAGTAGAGGACTGCAGTATATTTCTGATAAGCCCGCCGGTTTCGATCTCCCTAGAGAAATTTGGTCCAGTATAAATAGAATTAAAACCGGGCATGGAAGATGTGCGGACTCTCTCTTGAAATGGAAAGTTAACCTATCCACACAATGCGACTGCGGTGCAGATAGACAGACGATCAGACACATAGTGGAAGAATGTCTTTTGAGAGCACATCCAGGTCAATTTGAAGATTTCTTGAACGTGACCGACAATGCGATTGATTATATTTGTCACTAGATGTCTGTTTGTAACACATATTCTGTTGTGGCCGTACGCAAGTTTTCATATATTTCGTATAAGTACTTTAAATTTATCTGTTCTATTTACTATACTTAGCTTAGATAATCGGTATTTAATAAATTAGAATCACAAGTATACTGTGTATACGTTATACAGGGTGTAATTAGTTTCATGTCATTAAAAAAAACTGGTGGTAGGAACGACAAGATAAACAAAAAACCATATATAACATGGGGTCTAAAGCTCATAGTTTTGGAGAAAAAAAATAATAAATAAACAAGAATTTCGCAAATTTTCAATAAAATTTTTTGAGAACTGCTGGAATATTGAGGTAGGTTTAGATCTAGATCTGATCTGAAAAAAACTATACTCTAACTCTCCCTTGTGCGATATTTTAGTTACTGTGGGTGTTTCGTTATGGACACACGT
This sequence comes from Stenurella melanura, assembly GCA_963583905.1. Classification (NCBI taxonomy): domain Eukaryota; kingdom Metazoa; phylum Arthropoda; class Insecta; order Coleoptera; family Cerambycidae; genus Stenurella; species Stenurella melanura. The sequence continues at coordinate 63,219,852 of OY757311.1, forward strand.
CCAACCCGCCGTTCGTTGTTTTTGTTATTTTTGAATTTCGCGTTGTTGTGTATTTATTGTTAAGATTTATTTTATTGACTTACCTTTCAAGTTGTCAAATTCTTGATTACGTACAGACACAACTTACTTGTTCGTTCTTTTTGTATTCCTTTTTGGCTTTTGTACCATTTTTTTTTCCATAATGGACAACTTTAGTTGATAGTTTAGTGTTTAGTGTTGAACGAAGTGCGTATGTCCTTAATTCGACGTACCGAACTGTGTATTGATGCAGATGCAGAGATTTTGAATCATTTAAGTAGGTAGTAAGCTTTTAACCCAGGACACTCATTTATATTACAAATGTTAATAAACCACATTTAATTTTTTTAAATTATAAACAATCCAATATTTTACAATTTAAAAGTTGTATAATTGGGAACTACAAGTCCATTGACCAAGAAAAGCAGTGGTTTTTAATTGTTGTCTACCATAATATTAAAAATGTTGACCTAGATCAGTTTTTTCAAAGTGCTCCTAGGGAGAAAAGTCGTAAAGGTTTTTTGTTTGTCTAGTCGGTCCCCATTACCAGTTTTTTAATGACATGAAACTGATTACACCCTGTATAATATAGGTAAATCTAAAATTACTATTTAATAATTATTTCGCTTTGTATCCACAATGATAATATTCATTAATTATATTTACTACTTTCTCAAATTGTCGCTCATATTCTTTGACACAACTCACCTACCTTCTTAAAAGTTCACGTGTACAAGAATTTCTTATAACTTCTGGGTTTTCTTGGCGGCAGTAATTTCTACTTTTGTCATGTAATCAAGGACAGCCTTATTAGTTTAGGAAAATGGAACATGGCGGATTCAAAATTAAACCGTTGATATGTCGTAAACCATTAACGATAGGTATAGCACTTGGTTAATAAAATTTGTTCCGAAATAAACGGAGATCCAAAAATATAAAAATATACAGGGTGTTCCATTTGAAAAATTTGCCTTTTGAGGCGCCTTGTACATTTGAAAATAAAGTGATTAAATGCATATTTAATAACAACGTTCCCTTTTAACACTTCTTTCTATGCCTCTCTGTGTTCCAGATCATGCTTGTCTAGAGCTGGGACACCCTGTATATAAATAATTTTGTATAAACCTGCTCAGATAAACAATAGATGAAACATATTCTTTATAGGATTTACAAACAGCGGAAAAAACTATCTATGAGAACTAAAAGAAAAACTATATTTAAAAAACATTAATTAAATCTTTGCATTCTTTCGACAACCTGACTTCTGGTTATGCTAGCAAATCAAAATCCTAAAATAAATTTGTCTAATTTCTTATTTGACATTCTCATTATAATACTAGCATCCAACATAGTCCCCTACGGCTAAGCAGATTAAACTAGTATCTACATGACCCCCTACGGTATGAACATACAGTTAAAAATGAGAACAAAGGTGGAATTATTTACCTACCTTGTCTTAAAAATGTTTTCGTTATAATGGATTACATTGTCTTAAAATCTCTCATTCAGTTTCTTGGAAATGCTTAGCCTTTGTAACGTTTTTCCTTTGTAACGTTTTTCGCCCTTATTCTGAGCTCATCAGAAAGGCACAAAGCCACTCATAACGATGTTTCTTGCAAAATAAGGCAATATCTACAGATAAGTATGAAATATTTATATTTGACATTGACTGATAAAAAACAACAGATCTTCACCTATTTATTAGCTAACTAGTATTTGAGCCTATATACTCAATGCATGTTTAATGGTGAATTATTTATTATTTGTTTGCCTACAGTAATGAAACATATTCTTTATAGGATTTTGCAAACAGCGAAAAAAAAAAGATTTATCTATACCAAACCAATAAAAAATAATTCACTTTTAAACAAACAATAGATGTGTCGTAAAAATACAGACATTGTATGCGTGGTTACATTAATTTTTATTTTATATTTTCTATGTACTTAAATGGTTGGTAAAAAGAACATAAATATATTATATAAGTACGTAATATATTAGTAATTATTCTTTATTTCTATGTTTTACCAAATTCACATTTCAGTATTTTTTGTATATTATAGTTGACTTTCAGATGATTAAACGCGATTTATTTGGTAGGTGTATCTCCAGTAGTTATTATAAAAACCACCCTCGGAAAAAAAAAAAAATCTGTGTGTTGCACCCCTAAAAATTGATCTAAAAATATGAAAAAAGTATAAGGCATAGAACTAACTAGTATCTGTTTTTTGGCATTTAATTAATTCCAATATTTGTCATAGTACCGGAGAAAAACAAAGTTTTTGTTAAAGGTTGTTACCCCCATATCTTCCTTATAGATGAAAGCAGAGGCCTGAAATTAGTTGAAGGAATACTTCAGGCAAAAATCAATAATTAAAACGTTAAACCATAAAAATAGACGTCAGTGCATTTTACATATGCTAAACCGACTAGACCCTTTGGTACACTTATGTATTATGACATCTGGATCTAGATTATATTTTAAACTAATTCCGATGAAGGGTTTGGGGGTAAACAGGGGAAAATAAGTACTATACGTTGTTAGGAATTCAGAAACTTGGGATTTGGTTGATAGACGAAGGCCTCAAATTTTTCTACAACATTTCCATCCCCATCATCACTTCCATTAGGGGCCATCCATTAATTACGTCACGCAAATTTTACGTTTTTTCTACCTCTCCCTCCTCCTATGTCACAGGTTGTCACATTCGAGTCAACCCCCTGTTGTGACGTCACATATTTTATGGCATTAAATTTTGAGGTAGAACTTTCTGATCTTTATATTTTTTTGAATTTCAATCAATTAAAACAACGGTATGCGTGGGTGTAAATAATCTGATGTCACAAAAGTTTGACCCCCTCCTCCCCTCTTGTTACACTCTGTCATACTTTATGGACCCCCTCCTCCCCCCTCAAAGTGTGACATAATTAATGGATGGCCCCTTATTAAAGGGGATAAATAAAATTGAGACATTCGTTTGAAATAAAGTACGCGGATGTATTACAGCAACATATGGAACTAGATTATATTTTGAGATGATTCCGTTGAAGGGTTAGGGGTGAAATAGGGGTAATTAAGAAACTTGGGATTTGGTGTATATACTAGAAGCCCAGGTCTCATTTTTTACATTTTCCACCCCCACCGCCATCCCAACTTTGTTATTAACAAAATAGAATTAATATATTGACTTGGTACAGGTACGCATTATAACGAGATCAGGAACTAGATTATATTTTGAGCTTATTATGTTGAATGGTTGGGGGTTAAATAGGGGTAAATAAGTAAAGCAACCTAGTAATATTACAGAAACTTGAAAATTGGTGGTTAAGAAAATAAAATTATGATTTAATGTGCACGTAAACAAAAGTTCTCAACAAAATTTCCCTCACCCCCCCCCTCCATTAGCTTGAATGGGAAAACTGGATGTGGAAGTAGTGATTCTTTAGGCAGCGGTCTTTCCTTATGTCAGAGCATACAAACCGCTGCGCTGTAAAAAAATGTTCTCAGTATGTATGTTTTAATTACCAAATTGAGTAACATCCCAATAAATCTACATACGGTTCTGAAACGTATTCCCAACAGAGTCCGCTCGCGTCGATGTCCTGCCAAGTTTGAAAACTCTTTAATTTATGATTATTTAGGTCTACTGGATCACCGAATGGCATGTTGGAATTTCTGAAAATGGACTTTTCTTCAGTAATATACAAATCAAGTTGGCGGATAGGGCGATTTGAAAAAAAAATCGCATCTGTCGTCGTAGTTGTCCGATCTTTTATTTCAAAAAAAGGAAATACTTCAAAAGTATATGTTTTACTATCAAAAATACAAGATCTAAGAATATTTAGTATCTAACTGAAAATTTTGAAAAAGAAGTAGAATTTTGATTTTCTCAAAATGTCCGCCCGTCCGTCTGCCTGCCGGTCTGTTCCTATGACTCTCTGTTCGTCTGACTGTCTATTCGTCTGGCTGTCTGTTTGTCTGTCCGTCCGTCCGTCACTTTTCTTCTAAGCACAATAACTTTAGAATGAAAAGTCCAATTCTATAGAAATTCAGACAGTAATTTAGTGTTGGCTAGGGGAACAGACCTTATTGATTTTGAACGAAATCGATCAGTACATAAAAAAGTTATCAATTATTTAAATTTAAGAAAATACATTTTCTTCTGTTTTACAATTAAACAAAAAAATGTATAAAACGAACACAATCCCTTTAAAAAATTCAGCAAAAAAATATTTAAAAAAAAACAACCTAACCATCATACTCTTCGCCGATTTACTGCACTGTTTATATAATTATTGCACATTTTTAGACATTTTTTGTTGAATTGCAAACGTAAAAAAACGGTTTTTTTAATTTTAAATAATTAATGACTTTATATTTATTGATCAATTTTATTCAAAGAGGGTTCTTCCTCTAGATAACGCCAACTCACTGTCCAAATTTCAATACAATCGGACGTTTCATTCTTAAGTTATTGTGCATAAAAGAGACGTGAGGAACGGACAGAGAGACGGGCAGACAGATAGACGGACAGACAGACGTACGGACATTTTGAAAGTTATCCAGAATTTTATCTCCAATACAGTGATATGAAAATATTTCCTCTACGAGCGATATTATCGGTTTTAGAAATGTGCCAATCAAAATGCAATATACTCGTTCGTTTTGAATTGGCTAAGAGTATCATAACTAGAGAAAATTTTAAAGTTTAGATATGAATTTATATTGTTATGTTGCAAAACCGGCTAATAGTCCCTAATATTTGTAAACCTAGAAGTAATTTTGCCATAAATCAAAATTTAGCTTGTTTCGTTTTCAGATTAGGCTATGTATGTTGCCATCCATCCTCTTATCCTATCGCCTCTTAAAGACTTTCATGTCGCCTGACTATATCTGTATTTTAGATAATAACAATATTTTTTAAAATATTAGTAGCAGTTGCAGGGTGGCCGCTTTTCTGGAAAACCAGGAAAAGTCAGAATGTCGTGTTGCTAAGGGAAATCAGGGAAAAGTCATGGAATTTTAAGAATTTTAAGAAATAATCGGGGAAAAACGCATTTATTTTAACATATTATTTTCATTCTCGCTTGCAGCTAAAAATGTTTTATTCAGTGCGAATTTTATGCAAGTCGGTAGAAGCTGTTTTCTCTGAAAAATTACATAGCTAGGAAACATACAGCCTCTCCATTGTATCAGAGCGCTCGAGAATATCTCACTTGATGTCGGTCGTGCAAAAAAATTTTTTCTACGAAAATTGTGCCGATTTTTATAAGCCACAGAATAGTTAAAAGACATTTGAAATCTCGAAAATATGTAATATGTCTAAGCAGAATATTTCCGTTATTTGAAGAAATGCGATGAGAATTCTAAGGCGACATTTTTTTGCAAAACAGAGTATTTCAACGAGATAATATCTAATTTTTTTGAAAACCGCCTTTTGAGATTTACTCTTTTTTTAATTCATTTTTTTTAATGGGCGGGAAATGGCATTATTGACATTAAATAGAGTATTTTTCTCTCTTTTCAGCGATATGTCACATGCCATTCATTGCAACTAAGCAAGTAATTATAAAAACATTTTTGGAACCAATTAATTTCAAGGTCAGATAATACACAGTCTCCTAGATATCGGGGGTTGCAAAGTCGATTTTGTACCTCCGATATCTAAAAAGCTGTAAATTTTCACGACATTGTGCTCATGAGAACTTTTGATTAGGAGATCGAGAGGAATAACATATACATCGATTCCAGCGAATTTCACGTGGGCCACTTCCCATAAGAACACTGAATTTTTTAATCGTTTTATTTAATCATACTCCCCCACGGCGAGTATGATGCCAGAAAAAAGAATGTATTGGTTTAAAAATATTTTTATATTTACAGAAAGGGAGGAAAATACTTTATTTGATACCGTCATTTCCCGCCCCTTTCAAAAAATGTTTTGACACCCTAAAGAATAAATCTCAAAATGCAGCGGTTTTGAGAAAAAATTAGATAAAACAAAACACCATGTTTTGCAAAAAAATGTCGCCCTAGAATTTTCGTCGCATCTTTTCAGACAGCGGAGATAATTTGTTTAGAGATATTCCATTTCGATATTTTCCGCCATAACTCTTAAAGTAGGCCAAGGATTTCAAATGTCTTTAAACCATTTTGTAGCTTATAACAATCGGGACAATTTTTTGCACGATATTAAGCGAGATATTCTCGAGAGCCCTGATAAAATGGGCAGCCTCTATGTATGTTTATTAGGGCGGTTTTCATTTTTTTTAACATAAAATCTGATTGTCCCATGTGCTCAGTTTATTATAAGATAAACATTACACCAAGTTTAGGGTGACTAGCTAAACCCCTTCCCGTGCCTGTAAAGGGGTAAGTTTTCATAAAATCCCTAATACTCAGTTTTCTTGATTTATTTTAATCCCTAAAATTTATCCAAGATGCATATTTGTGCTAAATAAAGTGATTATTGAAAGTATTTTTATAAACGAAGTGAAAATTCCTGAATGAAAAAATTGGATAAAGTATCTTTATGCAATTTTTTACGAATTGATATTTTACGAAAAAAATGCATTAAACCATTTTTATTGATTATTAATTGGGGAGTAAATATTATTCTACACATTTTTTGCTTTTTATAGAATTCTAAATTTCGTCAAAATTTACCCCTTTAGAGGCATTGGAAGGGGCTGAGCTAACCACTTAAATATGTTAGTGATTTTATTTTCTTACATTATAATACAATGAGCGGGTGGGGGAACCGAATTTAAAAACAATCTCTACATCTAAGGACCACCCTAATGCTTATAGAATTTATATTTATTTTATTTGTTTTTTTTTCAAACTATCTAATTTACATTGTTAATATTTATGTTCAATCACAACCTTTATTAATAAAATGTAAAAATCAGTTGAAATTGACTTTTGGCAGGCCAGACGAAAGGGGATATAAGAGGGTGATTTCTCCAGGGCTCCTTTGAGGAGGTCCGGAATCGTTTGAAGGGTCCAATGTATACATTTTTTTCTAGTCCATTTTGCGCCCTCCGCTCCCCAAGCTATTTCTCCCTCTCGCTCATCAGAAAATGTTCTACGGCCCTGGTTATAAAAATTAGTCAGGGAAAACTGGAAATCAGGAAAAAGTCAAGGAATTTGAGAAGCAATTTTAGGTGGCTACACTGAGTTGGGTTATTTATAAGACTTCTTTATTACCTAGTCAAATCCCGGAGATGATCCGTTTATTAATTTTTGCGAGGTTTTTACAATATTTTGCCTTCATTGCCTGCACTATTATTAGTTTATTTATTTATTATTTTATTCAATAATAATGGAAATTTAATTTCCAATTGATCAAGCACAAAAATGGGGAGGTTCATTTTGTCTAGAAAAAGTTAGAGCGGTTTATGCGAAGAGATGTCGAAAGCGCATACATTTTTTAATACTATTTTACGGTTTTTCAAAAAAAAAGAAATGAAAGTGCCCGCAAGAATCTGACAAAATGCAGGGGTACGTAGGAAGGCGAGAGAAATTGAATAGCGCAAACCGCAGCTCTGTATCTAGTTTCGTTTTCGAGATTGAGACATCAGACGTAGGTAAAGAGACTGATTTTTACCTAATTCCGATGGCTCAATTTCGAAAACGAAACAAGATACAAATATGTAGTTTGCGTCGTTCGATTTCTCTCGCCTTCTTATGTAGCCCTGAATTTTTTCAGATTTTTGCGGGCACTTTAATTTTTTCTTGAAAAACTGTTAAGTAATTTATGCGCATAAACCGCTCTAACTTTTTCTAGATAAAATTGACCCCACCTTTTTTGTGCTTGATCGATTGGAAATTAAACTTCCATGCCGATAATGTGGGGCACGATATGTTCCTCTAATTTTTGAGTGAGATAGCGGCCGCCAAGTAAGAGGTCCGAGCTAACTGCTGCCGTTTTATCAGCGCGCAGGCTGGCCATTATTTTTTAAATAAACTAGTAAACAAATAAACTAATAAATAAATATCAGATTTTACAAAGCTCTTTCATCCTCGATGTCATGAGCTCTCGGGCTGTAAAAATGCTATCGTCTCTTAGAGCAGAATTTCCCTTTTCAAACATCAGTAATGAAACTCGATCTATTACAACCTTAATCAATCAAAATGACTTTTATCACCGAAACAGAGCTGGAGCGTTGACAGATAATTGATCTATAATAGATACTGAATTGAACCTATAGCAAGCCTTACCCTTTTCCAGAAATTAACTGTAAACGTGTATCTACACAGATATATAAATTGTGTTAACATTTCTTAAAACTGTTTATTTTACTACGTATATACTTATCCAATATACTTTGTAGAACAAGATGGGGGACAATATACCAGCGATGATGTCCACATTGGACGTCGGAGATAAAGTGGTAATTGGTTTGGGAGTTGAAGATGTCGGAGCGGCGATGCAACGCTTTGGTTGGCCAGATTACGTCATGTTCGTAGCAATGTTACTAATATGTATAAGTATTGGTTTATATTATGGTTTCTGCAATAAGTCCTTGAATGCCCAGGATTATTTAGTTGGAAGTCGAAATATGAGAATTGTGCCAGTTGCGTTTTCTCTTATAGCTAGGTTTGTAGATAGTTAAGTTTTATTTTAGGTGGAGAGCCGACTGCAAAAATATGAATTTGAATAAGATACATGAAAAATTTTGTGTGAGTAAGTATTACCACAGATCTAGAGGAAGCCACCTTCCATATTAGCTAATCTTGCCTGCGTCCTGGAATTTTGGGTCACTTCCGGTCATGACATTTTATGTTTTCCTGAATCATATAATATACCTTTTAATCGAGAGTGTCTTAGGGTTGCTGGTAAATTAAGCCTGGCACTCCACTATAATCTCACTGTATACCTCAAAACCTACATATTAATGTACATTTTATTCATGTATTCTATGTGTTAAGAAAACATAAAAAATCGTGACCGGAAGTGACGCCAAAATTCCATGACGCGCACAGAATTACTTTATATGAAAAGTTGCTCCCTCTAGGTCTGTATCGTATTCATAGGATATTTATACAGCCGGCTCTCGACCTATACAGGGTGTAACATAATGGAATGTCATAAATGAAGGAGCATATTCCTCGTACAAATTTAAGAATATTTTGTCATATAAACAATTGTCATTAGAGCCTTCGTTTACAAGATATAGGGCGTTATAGTTTTCAAAAATACAGTTATTTCTCTATATATCTTTTGAACAAATGTAGATATTTACCTGAAATTTTGTGTGTAGAATACATGATTAGTATTGTATTTAAATTTAAAAAATTAAGCCCCAGCTTTAACCAGTGACGTAGATTTGAAGTATGTGGGTACCTTTTTTCATGAAGTTATGGCACGCCACTCTGCCAATTTTTTGTGTGCTTTTTTTGGATTTCAAATTTAATTTTGAAAAACAATGTTCTCTTGACATTTTTGCGCATATTTTACAGTTTTAAAGTTATTAAAATTTAACCGTAGTGATGCATTGTTAGATAAAATAATGCGCCAATTGTATCTTACAAAAACAAGCGGACATCTGTCAAACAGTGTTTAGATGATTAGCGTCCAGTCAAATTTATTGATCTGAATTGTCGATTCAAATTTAAAAAATGGTATACTCTCTTGTAGAATTGACAGATATGCATTTCTGTTATGGGCTTTCTAATGGTAATAATGTAGATGCATCTGCACGTTATGCGGACCGACGCGACGTCATCCAGATCGAAGAATGTTTATGAATATTCATATGCGCATACGGCAATCGGGAAATTTGAAAGCTAATCATGGTGGTGGAAGAAGGGATACTGTAACAACGATTCAACGGGTGGAAAGTATACTAGAAACAGTTGAGGATAATCCTAGTATTAGCACGAGAAGAATTGTGGCAATGGAACGTGTAAGTCACATGACTGTTCATCGCATTTTAAGTACCAATTTATTGTATCCATATCATTTACAAAAGGTTCAGTCGCTGAATCCCGATGATGCAGTACCGCGTATGAGATTCTGCGAGTGGTTTACACGGAAATCGAATTTCGAAATCCTTTATTTCATTCTTCTGTATTATTTACGGATGAAACTGGATTTAACAGGGATGGAATTATACATTTTCATAATAACCACCTATGGGCTGATAATAATCCTCACGGAATAATTGAGTCGAGGCACCAACAACGTTTTTCAAATAATGTCTGGGCTGGAATTGTCAACGAGTTTTTAATTGGTCCATTTGTTTTACCTCGGAAACTTAATGGACGATTTTACCAGAATTTCCTTCGAAATAATTTGTCACTTCTAATGGAGTTTGTTCCATTAGCCGTAAGGCAACGTGTTTTTTTATGCATGATGGTGCTCCACCTCATTTCTCCTTGCTCGTACGAGCATATCTCAATGAAACTTATCACAAAAAATGGATAGCATGGCCAGCCCGCTCCCCAGACCTGAATCCAATAGATTATTATTTATGGGCTCATTTAAAACAATATGTTTATTCTGTTCCTAATCCCGATGAATAAACTCTTCCTCATAGGATAAAAGAAAAATGCCAGCAAATTCGCCAGAATCCTGGAATATTTGGTAGAGTAAGAACATCTATGAAACAACGTACCCAAAAGTGTATTGAGACAAATGGACGTCACTTCGAACATCTCTTATAAAGTTATTGCATTAATTTCTTGTTTCGTTTATCTTTGCTAATTTTTGTTTAAATTAAAAAATTAAAGTTTCTGATGAGTTTGTTTTTCTTACATTTGGCACTTGTTAAAGCTGGGGCTTCATTTTTTAAATTTAAATACAATACTAATCATGTATTCTACACACAAAATTTCAGATAATTATCTGCATTTGTTCAAAAGATATATAGGGAAATAATTGTATTTTTGAAAACTACAACGCCCTGTATCTTGTAAACGAAGGCTCTAATGACAACTGTTTATATGGCAAAATATTCTTAAACTTGTACGAGGAATACGCTCCTTCATTTATGACATTCCATTATGTTACACCCTGTATCTACTTTATTCTACTTTAAATCCATAATGCCGTTCGTACGATAGTAAGCATCAGATTGCACTTCTGCGGGTAGTATTTTTGTTCTGTAGATTGAAATTACTATTTGGCTGTCCCACGACAAATCCCAATATGATATTAATGTTGTATTTTGAGTTATTCAACAAAACATTTTTTTCTGCTGTACCAAGTGTAGTAAATTTAATTTTTATAATTTTTCTATCTATAGAAATAGCTTTTTTATAAAGAAAAATTAAGATATCAAAAACAAAATGTCAGACGGTTAAAATGTAAGCCATATATATTTTTTGGCTGCAACGTAGGCCAATCAAACTAAGCAGAAAGAGATAGTTTTTTAGAAGTAATTCCCACTAGAAAAAAAATACTAGGATCATATTCAGTAGGTACATGTGAAATATCAATTTTCAAACCAGTGCATCCAAAACAGAGTTGCAGAAACAAAATGGTTGACGTTTTACGTACGAGAAAATATGAGAAAGATGTTTTTTCTCGTTTATCTCCGAATGTAACTTTTTCACCGAAAAAGGTTTCAAACAGTAGTTGGAGGCATTTAAAATACCTACAAAGTGGTGCTCGCTGATTGAAAATCCGATTGTTAGATTTCTGGGAATTAAAAAAAAAAAATTGATAAACTACATTTCTTAATTTTGCAGTAACTTGTTCAATAATGAAATTATGGTATCAACAATCTCAGAAAATATGCGTCATAATGTGCTTAAAAAGTGGCCGTATCCCGAATTCCGACGAATGAATAGTTTCCAAGAAATTCAATTATTTATTAAAAAAAAGTGATTTAATAACATTTGAATTCCCCAAAATGAGGAGGTCCAATTTTAATTTTGCAAAAACCTTTGAACTCTTCAAGAGCTGTACTATGACTGAGCTCAAAGCCGAAGGTAAATATTTCAATTAAGTTGCTTAAAGACGCCGCGCCGCGCCGTGAAAATGATGCATATTTCTTCTGTATAAACAAATGTACTTAATGACATTGTCAATTGTTCATGTATCGAAATGTAAAGTGGATAGTCGCGTGGCACTTTCATACGAATTTAAAAAAAATGAACTCCCTCCGACCTTCAGAACTCGACATTTTTTTTCAAAAAACTCCCGAGGCTTTACTTTTTAACTTATACCGCTAAGATTTGCAGGTATTGCACTTGAATACCTCAACTTTCGATAGAAAATTATAAGCAAATGTTTCACCGTCTTTTCTGATAACATAGTTTTTGTTGAAATGAGACGCTCGCACCAGTTAGTCGAATCGAGCCAGCGTGCGCTGGCAGAGCGGGGGAAGAGCCTGCAGCAGCGGTGTCTCTCTACGTCGAAACGTTGACTCGCCCGTTCAAAATCGATCGCGCTTGCTAGGTCTTGGTTTCTGGTGTACATAAAATAATTCTCTTGTACAATACCTGAAAATCTCAGCGCTGTAAGTTAAACAAATAAGGTCTCGAGAAATTTTTGAAAAAGAAAATCTCGAGTCTTGAATTCTGATATTCGCGTAGCTGGCATTTTTATACGAATTAAAAAAAAACCCCTCCAAGAGTTCGCTTTTTTAAATTCGTATAAAAATGCCAGTTACGCGAATATCCACTTTACATTTCAATACATGAACAATAATTGACAATTTTTCTTACTTTTTGTTGGGTATTTTGCTAATGAAAAATATTTTAAATTTTTTTATGAAACAACATCTGCGCCAAACGAATGAGACATAGGTTGGTTCTTGAATACTTGATTGTTACAAAAAGTCTCACACCTAAAAATATATATACTAGAACAATGTTATAAACTAGAAAATGAAAATGAAAACTACAGGCAGCTTCGAAAGAACATCTACTTCTGTTCTCAAAACTTTTTGGCCGTTAACCATGACAGTTCGTTGTTTATGTATTTCCATAGTCACGTGAGACATTAAATTATATTTATCCACAATCACATTATAATTGGAGTTTTATCCACACTTATGAAGCATATAAAGTACCACTTTATCCACTAGTGGAAAAATTAAATTGCTTAATTCCGCTAGAGGAATAATGAAAAATACAATCTTAAATCAATTACATTTTATTTAATTCTTATTAATATTAATATTAACATTTATATTAATAGACATTTTCTTATTTGTTTCATCATACTTCACTTCGTTTCCATTAATAACAAACTTGTAGTTGTCAGAACGCATAGTGCGTATCGAAGTTTTTGATAAATCTGTAGAAACAATGGATATGTCCTCTTGTAAGGAACGACTAGTACCAGAAGTACCTTGGATTTTCCTTGCGATATCAACCTTATTGGATATAGAATCCTCGATACAACGTTCTGCTATAGCTGAACTTCTCCACCCACCATGTCGTTTAATTGTTGTGAGATTAGCACCTTTATTAGCCAGTAAAGTTGTTGAAGTGCGCCTCATGCAATGGCCGCTATAAGCTTCTGCGTTTGGCAGATTAAAAAATTAAGCAACTCTTGAAGGAACTTTCGACAAAGTGTCGATTCCAACAAGTGGTGAAGTACATTTTTGATTAGTGTATCGTAAAAAGAATCTGTCGTTGGATAACTTCTTCGGGCGTAAGGACATGTATTTTCTACATGTCTAAACAGTATTGATAGAGAAACCTTCTTCCATAATTGTGAATTTTCGTGTGACGCCGGTCTTGGTATTAGATATAGAAACAAGCAGATATGCGCCCCTGTCTTCTACATCATTGATTTTTCAATTCACAGCAACAACAGGCACCAGGTCAGACACCCCCATTATTAGTGCAACCTAAAATATTTTAAAGTTTATTATCTACAATGTCTTAAAGGTTTAGAGGTATTATCTTAATCATCAAATATTCTTTATCGCAAGCCCTGTCAAAAATTTCTACACGTGTGCGCTTTCCAATACCACAGCTTTCTGCGCTTTGTACCCTCTCGACTCACTCTTCAGATAGGCAGTGAGTTTACTATATTTTCCAATGTCTATGTTTTTATGGACCTTTATAGCCGCCTTCAGCATCGAATACTTCGATCACATAGATGAAATTGCATACTTCTTCTTCAAATTTAAGGAATACGAAAGCAGAACTTCCTCATTTGTTATCATTACCCCTCGTTTTTCTTTCCATTCATTAAATTCGGAAAATACTTTTTCATAATGTTCCCTGGACTTCGCAGGCAATAATTGAAGAGTTGCTTCTTCAGCTTTCCGAAGGATTCTCTCAGGAACAAAACCGCTTTCTTGCATTCTTCACCAACTTCACAAATTTTTGACGGTACAGCCGCTGACAGGGCGAAATGTCAAATGACCGTGATTGTGGATAAAACGCTGTATAGCATTCGTGTTTTAGTCGCGTTTTATCCACTCAAGAAAATTAAACTCTCGAACTTGGTTCTCGAGTTTAAACTTTCTTGCGTGGATAAGACGCTATCTAAAACACTTATACAATAAATAACTATTATCTTATTTTTACTTACTTTGTCTCTAAGGATGGGCAACCAACTAGTACAAATATCTACTGAATAATTTGAAATACATCTATCCTCGTATCTATCCAACAAAAAGTAAGAAAATCTGAATGTGCCACAAATAAACAATTATAGATAATAATTTGCAAAGTTTATTAAGCAACTTAATTGAAATATTTGACTTCGGCTTTGAACTCAGTCATAGTACAACTCTTGAAGAGTTGAATGCTTTTTGCAAAATTGAAATTGGACCTCCTTATTTAGGGGAATTCTAATGTTACTAAAATCACTTTTTTAGCAAACAGTTGAATCAGAAACTATTCATCCGTCGGAATTCGGGTTACGGCCACTATTTAAGCACATTAAAACGCATATTTCCTGAGGTTGTTATACCATAAATTAATAATTGCAAAAGTTACAGCAAAATTAAAATTTGTAATTTTTTGATGTTTTTTCTTAATTTCCGAGAAATCTAACAATTGGATTTTCATTCAGCGGGTGCCACTTTGTAGGAATTGTTTGAAACTTTTTTCTATGAAAAAGTTACATTCGCAGATAAACGAGAAAAACCGACTTTCTCACATTTTTTTCGTACGTAAAACGTCCGCAATGTTGTTTTGGATGTACTGGTTTGCAAACTGATATTTCACATGTACTGAACATGATCCTAGTGATCTTTTTCTAGTGGGAATTATATTTAGAAATTTTTCTACTTTGATTGGTCTACTGGCAGACATTCTGCTTGAGTATCATGATGATTATAGAATATAAAAATTACTGTGTTTTGATAAGGCTCATTTCTTGTAATTTAAGCAAGACATTTCAATCTGGGATAGGTCATTATACAGTAAATACAAAAATAATACCATTTTTGCTTAAAATGCTAAGTATTGTCTGTTGGCATGGGACAGCCGTTTCTTTTGAGTTCACAACACTTTAAGAAACAATTAATTTGTCTGATGCATGTCTATGGCACAATGTATGAAGCTAGTGTTTAAGAGTATTATGTTTTATTTCTGCTTTTAAAATAAAAAAAAAATGTTATTATTGGTATTTGTCAGGAAGGTAACTTTCATACACTCACTATCTAATATTTAATATGAAAAATCGAGACTTTTTGATACATACTCTTGATCTGTTCTATCTCTATCTATTCACGCTAGTATACTGAAAAATTTAATCAATGACATTATTCTGAAAACATAATATGTCATTTGCTGAAAGGAGAGCCCAGGCGAATCGTCTCAAATAAATTTAAAATTGAGCCAAATGAATGGTTAGTGACCCACTTCTTATAGCTCACACCATATTTATACAGTACATAAAATACTCAAAGCTGCTGACCGAGCTAATATAAGGGGACCATGCTATATTTTTCTAAACTATGTTAAATAAGAAATATAATGTTCGTCTTTGGTAACTGGACTATATCCAGCAAGAAACGTTGAATGTACCAATCCCGCACGAGTCGAAATTCTTCGACTTTTGGATTGTAAAATTGAAATAAGCAAACTATTTTCATAAAGATATAGAATATACATTTGACATAACTTCAAACTATTCTTCATTTTCAGTTTTGTTAGTGGGATTTCTTTATTAGGGATTCCGACGGAAATATATGTATATGGAATACAATATACGTACATCATTGGAGGATTTTTCCTAATGACTTTTGCAATGGGGTCTGTATATTTACCAGTTTTCCAAGGACTGAAATTGACATCAACGTACGAGGCAAGTATTGTTTGGTATAATTAGGTATTCTAGTATGTATTTCTTGGAACTAAAAGAAAAAAATATAATTCTGTAAATATTGAGGTAAACAGTAAGTACTAATAGTGTGTGTGTGTGTGTGTGTGTTTCTATTATGGCTCTGGTTAAACCAATTAGCCAGATCTATGTGTAATAGTCTCGATAAATCACATGTACTCAAAACCCAAAATTAACAGTGATTTCAATATACATTTAAGACATTTCATAAAAGTAAATTTAATAATAACTATTAATTAACAATTTCAAGTATTTTTGGTGCAAATATATATATATATATTTTTTTTTAATTTTTTTTTTAATATACTTATATGTTTTTTTATTATTATTTTAACATTGCTTTCTTTTAATGTATGTATAAATAGGTACATATAACTTACTTTTCCATTTTTTTTAAAGTTTATTTTCATTTTAATTTTAATTTTTTTTAAATTTTTCTTATTTTTTTTTTATTTTGCGTTTGCTTCCTGTTTTTATTTTCTATTTTTTTTTAAATTAAATACTTCTTTTTTTATTTTTATTTTTTTATTTTTTTATTTATTTTTTTATTCATTTTTTTGAACTTCATTTTTTATTGTTTTTTTTCAACACATATGTTATTCATCTTTTTTTTTTTTTCTAAACATGGTATTTACAAACATAATTTGGAAAGTTCTACGACTTTGTACATATTCTCTTAAAACTAATTAAAGGTTACATCATTTACAAGTTGGATAGACCCCTGCAACCTAGATCTGTATATTAGATGCTTTTATATATTTATACATGGAATTGTAAATTAAAACATCTTGGGTGGCTAATAATGTGTTTAAGTTTGTTGGTAGTTTTACACCAAGCCCTATCAATTCATGATACAATATCTCCCTACTTTGCAAATACTGTGGACATTCCAAAATGACATGTTGTAGATCTCCGATTTCATCGCAAATACAATTTGGGTTGTCGGCTTGATTAATCCTATATTTATATTTTGGGCAAGGAGCCTGATTAGACCTAATTCTAGACAATGTTCTAATAAACTGTCGATTGGCGTTGGTGTGAAACCAAGTTTTTTCCTGAATAATTGGTTGTATTTGTTTATAGTTGTTCCCAGTTGGTATATTTTCATATCTACTTTGCCAATCCATTTTAAGATTTTGTAAATATTTTTGAGTCACATCAGTTGGGGGGATAATATTTTGTACAATATATTCTCCTGTTGTTGTGGATGATTTAGCAAGTTGATCTGCGATTTCATTAGCTTGTGTACCAGAGTGCCCTTTTATCCATACAATTTCTAAATGTTTATTGTTTAGGAGCAATTGCCTATATACGATAAAAATTTCAGCTTGTATACGATCTATCCTATTGGTTGTGTTAGATTTTAATTTATCTACTAAACTCTTACTATCCGTGAATATTACAAAATTCGTTTCTTCTATTGAGTTAGCATATTCCATGGCTTTTTGTACTGCGAATAGTTCTGCTGTGTATATGGAAGCTAAATTGGGCAGTTTAAATTGTCTTGATTTTTTTGTATTTAAATGATAAAATGCACACCCTGTCTCATTATTTATCCTGGAACCGTCTGTAAAAATATATTCATAGTTTGGCCATTTTTTTTCGATTTCAGATTTAAATATTTTGTTTGTATGGGGTGAAACCTCTATTTTTAAATAGAAGGTTTCAATTTCGGTTAGAAGATCTTCATAGTTGACTTCATAATAAGGCAATAAATCACTTTTATAACACTGCAACGAATTTTCTGATATTTTCAACCAAGAATTAACAGTAAGGGGAGTTTTCCGGGAGGTCCAATATGGAGATGTTAGGTTTAGAATCATTAATGTATGTATGTTTTTGATGCAGTCACTATTTTTTGAGGCATTATGGGTAACAAATTTGTCACATAACAGTGGTCTTCTTAGAGATAATGGGGGTTCACAAGCCTCAACTTCTAATACGTTGATAGGTGTGCTTTTCAACAATCCTAAGCTTAAACGAAGGCATTTATTTTTTACTTTATCAATTTTTTGTAGGTGAATATCAGCTGCCGTACCATAAAAGATACTGCCATAGTCAATGATCGATCTTACTAATGATTTGTAGAAAAGTAAAGCTATATTGGGATCTGCTCCCCATGTACTTCTAGTAAATACCCTGATAATATTAACAGAGTTTTCAGATTTTTTTATGATTTGATTGATGTGGTCTTTCCAGAGAAGTTTCTTGTCTAATAATATTCCAAGATACTTTACAGTGGTTTTATGTGGAATTTCGTATGGGCCAAGTCTTGTGACTGATGGTAACTGCGTTCTTTTCCTAGTAAAGGTACAAGTGGTTGATTTAGTTTCCGATATGCTCAATCCGTTTTTGTCTGTCCAATTTTTTACTTCATCCATGGTTTGAGATAACTTTTTAATACCTTGATCTATTGTATTGTTCTCAGTGTAAATGCAGATATCGTCAGCAAATTGGATTATTTTACAATCATTATTAAAATTACTGCCAAAGTCTAGTGAATATATTATATAGAGAAGTGGACTGAGAATACTACCTTGAGGTAAACCTACAGATGTCGATCTAGGGCCTATCATGGAATCGTTGATTTTTATGTATATTAGTCTATTACTGTACATTTTTATTAGATTATGTACTATGATCCTTGGAACGCCAACCCTTAGAAGTTTTATTGCAAGAACATCCAATAAAACATTATCATATGCTCCTTTAATATCCAAGAAAACAGCAGTCAAGGTTTTGTTCTTTGTGAAGGCTAGCTAAATATCCGTAACTAGTATCGACGTTGCCTCTTGGGTAGATCTTCCCCGTCTGAAACCAAACTGAGATGATGGCAGTAAATTGTTATGTTCAAACCAGTGTTCCAGTCGATTTTTAATAAGACGTTCAAAAGTTTTCATAACGCAAGAAGCTAGCGATATAGGTCTATAGGAATCCTCATGTTCTGTAGATTTTCCTGGTTTGGGTATTGATAAAACAATATATTCGTACCATTCTGATGGTATTGGTGTTTCGTTAAGCCAAATAGAATTAAAAATATTCAAAAGATCTCTTTTTGCATTTTCAGGCAGGTGAAAAAGCATCTAATAAGTTATATTGTCTTTGCCTGGAGATGTGTTGTTGTTCTGTTTCAGTGCTCGGCTTAATTCTGACCTAGTAAATGGCTTTAGAAGTTCTTCGTTAATTTGTGTTTGATGTGAGTATATGTTCGGACTTGTTACTTCATCAGGAGTTTGATTGTTGACCCAAGGTGGAGACAATTTATTTTGAAATTTTTCTATCCAGTTGGACTCCTCGTTTATTGGAACTCTATTTGTTTGTTTTCTGTTTTTGTACTGATTTAATTTTGACCATACTTCTTTTATTGGCGTGTTTTTGTTTAAGCTTCCGCAGTACTCTTTCCATTTTTGCTTTTTTGTTTCTTTTATATGTTTTTTCGATAAGGCATCCATTTTTTTAAAGTTGACTAAGTTGTTTACATTCGGATTTTCTTTGTACGTGGCATAAGCACATTTTCTGTTATTGACTAGCTCTTCGCACTTTTCATTCCACCACGGTTTGCCTATATGTTGTTTCCGAGAGTTAGATGACCTCTTGAGTTTAGGGATAGATATGTCGGCAGCATCATTAATATTTTTGAAAATTTCGTTGTAATTATTTGAGTTGGATTCAACTAGTTTGGTTGTGTATAAGTTCCAATTAGCTTTATTGACCTTCCAAATTTTATGACTTTTAGTTGTAGTACTATTGATTAGATATGGTTCACATTGATCACATAAAATCAATATAGGTAAATGATCCGATCCGTGGGGATCACTCATTATATTCCAAGAGAATAAATGCGATATTTCAGGGCTACATAGTGTCAAATCAATTGCACTCTTCCTATTACTTGCATAATTAACCAAAGTTGGCGATCCATCATTTAAGTAGACTAGGTTGCAATGGTCAATGGCTTGTAATAAATTTTTACCGTATGCGTCTTCAAATTCACAGCCCCAAGCAATATGATGTGCATTAAAGTCTCCTGCTATAAAACAGGGCTTTGGGATACTCGAAAAAAACATATTCCATTGTTGTTGGGTGATTTTTGTTTGAGGTTTTATGTAAAGTGAAACCAGTGCGGTTTCATCATTATTTATTTTAACTAAAATACATTTCGCCAGGATATATGGATTATCTGGTAGTGGAATATCTTTAAAATAAACATTTGATTTAATTAGCATAGCGACGCCTCCTTTTCCATCATTACGATCTTTTCTTATACAATTATAGCCTGCAAAATTGATATAACTATGTGGCTTAAACCACGTTTCTGATAAGAAACCTATTGCAATGTCATTTTTTTGCAAAAGATATTCCAGGTTATATTTATTAGCCATAGCTGATCTGCAGTTCCATTGACAAATGTTAATTTTTTTACTTAAGGCTGCGAATGTGAAGACACATTAACATTTAACCGTTCCCTAATTTTATTTTTTAATGTATTCTGTTGAATATCAAAACTATTGCTTTCTTTAAGACTATTAATAATATTAGTAACCAATTCAAAAATCATGTTAGTTAGATTACAATTCTCTTGGGCATTGTGCACCTGTGAGTTATATTGGACATTATTTAAATATGAGTCTTGTCCTATGATACCTCCGGGTATGTTCGGAGTATTTACAGGAGCGACTATTTGATTATGTAACCTAAAAATGGGATCTGGTGATGAGGTGCGAGTTCTTTTGCTCGCTAATTGTCTAGGTGTGTTGTGTTGTGAATATGTTGTGTGCTTGTTATGTGTATAACCGTGTGTGCCTTGTGATAGAGTATTACTATTTTGTGTTTGTGTGAATGAGTTAGCGTCCATATTTTTATTTGTTATGTGATTGTTAACATTTTGATTGGAAACCACACTGGCATAAGTATTTTTTGGAATTTTTTGTGAAGCGTCGTTGTAGCTTATATTTAATTCGCACATTGCAACTTTTATTTGTTTCTGTCTTTTAAATTCTGGACAAATATTTATATTAGAGGTTAAATGATTACCCATGCAATTAAAACATTTTTGTGCAGATGTATTTTGACTTTGACATTTTTTTGTTTCGTGATCTTCCCCGCAATTGTTACACCTTGGTTTGCTATTACATTGTTTACCTAAATGGCCGTACCGATAGCAGTTAAAACACAAAAGAACTTTTTGAATATATGGTTCCACATTTGCCCATACTTTATTTATAGATATATATTTTGGCAAAGACTGAGCTTTAAATGTTATAATACATGTTCCAGTCGGTATATATTCGATTTCTCCATTCGGTAAACTATTTTTTCTATTTATTCTTCTAACTTTCTCTACTTCAAATTTACAATGATGGTCTACTTGTTTAATTTTATTTTGTATATATTGTTCAGAGTATTCTGTTGGAATACCTTTTATAACCCCCTGTCTAAAAATTATAAACTTTGGTAAATAGGCCTCTAAATTAAATTTTTGAAGTATTTCCGAATTATTCTGCTCGATAAGAAAATTAGCACTATTTGGGTTTTAAAGTTTATTCTTATTCTATTTTTTCCAATGGTATCAATGTTTTTTATTTTATTATTCAAATTTGGCCAATTAGTAAGTATTATGTCACCTACCTTTAGAGCGTTGAGTTTACCTTTGAAATCGATTAGATTATTTTCCACATAAACGTGATACGGACCTGTATCGTATTTCGTGTATTTGTATACAGTACGTTTTTTCTGCACGCTGTTATCACTACTGCTAGTTTCGTTTTTTTCTTGATGTGATGATTTTAAATTAGAATTTGTAACATTATTAATAAATGAATTATTAAACGGTGAATCCATTTCCATATCCGAGTTGCTGGTTATGCTCTCATTCAAATGCATTGGTGTTACATTTCCATCGGGGGGTCGACCCCCGCTATTTACACTCATATGTACAAATTTGTTTTTCTTAACTAAAGCCGATATTATCTACGAACACTATAGAAATTTTAATAACTTTTAACTAAGAATTAATTAAGCACTTTTCGCTGGGATAAATTCACTCCGAGTCGTTTAATAGCCACTGTACTAATAGTGCAATGCTTATAGGTAAAGAGGACGCAAAACTTATAAATAATAATAATACAAATAATATCAATTCATCTATTAATGACAATATTTTTCATGAGCGGTTTTTATGGTAAAACGTAATATCGTCAGTTTTTACAAAATGTTTTATAAAATGGTGACTCCAATATGACGGACGGAATATTTTCTAAAACAAATGCTTTTATAGTCCAGTCTCTAAAGTAAAGAATACACCAGAAGTTCGCAAAAAATGTTATCTGAGATTTTCCTTCACTAACTGTTAGTGGGAGGATTAAACATCACAAAACCACAAAAATAAGTTCTGGGGTGCCGCGCAACCCCCCGAAAAAGCACCTCCTCGGTGAAAAAGCCTTATTTTACTGATAACTCGTTAACCGTTGAAGATACAAAAAAATTGCTCATCATAAAAAGAAAGCTTGACTAATTTTATAAAAAAGTCCTCTTGTAATTTTCTTGTATATGCCATGGTTTTCGAGAAAATTGATATTGATAAAAATTGCAAAATTTATATTTTTAATGCGCGCGAATTTTCGTTTATTTGAATTTTTTGCGCGCGGGGCAATAGAAAAAATGGAATTGCTCGAAAACCAAACAAACTAGGAAGAAAAATCAAAATGGGTTTTAAAGGCGATATAAAATACTCTCTTGTATTGCCATTTTTGATGGCTATTGATATTTATTAGTATATAAAAATAATATAGTTATCTCTTGATTTTTTGTACATCTAACTATTCACAGGACCATAAAAAAATTACTGACTTCAATATAAGTTATAAATGCATTATCTTTTAGTTCAAGGTAGTACTTCAACGCAGAAAAAGCGCGACACCCACGGAACTCATTTCTGTGGTTTTGTGATGTATAATCCCTCCATTAACAGTTACTGAAGAAAAATCTCAGATAACATTTTTTGTTATGGAAATCTTTGTAATTATTGGACTATTAGCTGGCAAATAATTAATAACAATTTCAGGAACTAAACAATTGTATTAATTATACTAACAAACTAGTTTTTATTAACAAAATGTGAAGTTGAACTTCGTTATGGTCTTAACTTTTTTGTTTTTTGTGCTACTGAAACTGAGAGTTTTTCTGCACTTTTCTAGTCTCTACTTATTCACAATGTTTTATAAATCATGTAGTGTTCTGATTAATGTAGTCGATCTTGCTTTACTCTATAGCATGTATGACAGCCTCATGCTATCTATCGCGGCAGCCGGTTAGGTTCACAATCTCACCAAAGATCTTTCCGACTAGCTCTTTGGTAATATCAACCCAACCTTTTGAGCAATTCGACAAAAATCGTTTCAGATAGTTGTCATTTTTCTAAAACTAAATTAGCCTATTTTCCTCAAAACTTGCTTTACTTCCAGTTATTATACAGTTATTATTTCTTCTTTGGGTGCCACCCCTTGATAAGGAGTGGCATTCATCTCCTATAGATTAGCAAGCCTCGGAGTAATACAGAGATGTTTCTTTGATGCATTTACTAAAATTATCAACAACAGAAAATTAAATTTAATTCATATGAGAATCTTCATAAATTAAAACTTTTGCTGTCATAAATCGTTCTTAGTAATTTCTATTTCGTGACAAAATAAAAACCATTTGTAACCTAATAATTTCTGTTGGAAATCTACAGGTTCCGTAATTTAAGTTATAGCATGCAACATAAATTCTAATACAGCTTAAGTTAGATTATGATGACAAAAAGACCTTTTAATGAACCCGGAAAGTTATTACTTCCCCTATACTCATAAATTCCGGGATAATTCCTTATTCATTGCTTTTAATGAATCGTTTTATAGCTTTACCATTTCATTATAGATTTTTAAAAATGAATAATACTCTGTATATCACACTTAAAAATTTTATGTTATAGACATTAGTTTAATCAGGAGAAAATGGACGTAGCAGACTTTTTTCTCCAAAATCAATTATTTAGGTTATCGGTTCCTTGACACCATTAATCAATAAGCAATAAATAATTATATTTCACATACAAACAGAGGAATATTTTTAAGAGGTTAATTCGAAAATAATGAGCGTGCACAATTTTTCAGTTTTAGAATTAGTCAAATGGAAGTTGTCTGGACGATGCCCTTATTTTGGTTTTCTCTTTTTATTCGCAGCACCTTTGCAGAGATTTTGCTGTCTATATATACTCTAATGTGCCTATATTTGCTGAATGGCGAGTCCAACAACATCACCTCTTCTGTCGCAGTTGTCTATTCCTTTACTATAAGCCATGTTAACCTGCTGTCTATGCAGGTGCCAAGAAATTTTGTTGATACATTATAGCTGCAATTATCATTAGAGGTTAATGTTCTTCTAATATTACAATTTATAAACATGGTTTTTTCATCATTAAAAATGAGCTTATTTCTCTGACAATAATAAATTGTTTTTAGTTTGAACTTACTCGAAACAACCCACCCTAAGGTATTTGACTTGCTATTATAATTCTTAAAATACTTAAACAGACGATATACTTTTACCGTTCATGGTCATGCAAAATACTTTTGTGTTCTTTAGTCGACTCTTTCTCGGTTTGAGATACAAAATAAAATATTTAGGTTTACGTATGTATATTTTTATTATTTATAGGAGGCGCAATAGACATAAGACTGTTTTGAAGAGTCAGTAGAGTCTGATTGGTCTGTTTCTCAATCTACACCTGCAGTGCAAGGCGATCGGTGGAGAGCACAACGTGGAGAGCCAGCTGTATAGATTTCCTATAAATAAGATACATGAAAATCTTTATGTGAGTGAGTAAATACTACCACAGACATACAGGGAGCTTTTAATGTTTGCAAATTTGGCCCGCGTCATGGAATTCTGACGCCACTTCCGGTTACGATTGCTTATGTCAAAAGATATATTTTGAGGTATACAATGAGATTGTAGTGGGCTGCTAGGCTTAATTTGCCCGCAACCCTGAGACACCCTCGATTAAAGTATTCTTTTCTTTGTTTTCTTGAGTCATCGAATGCATGAATTATTATTTTTTTAAGTTAAAGTACAAGTTATTAAAAATAGGCTGCCTCTTCTTATTTGCCCGTATCCTCCCATTTTGACGTCACTTCCAGTAAAATTCCATGACGCGGGCAAAATTTGCTTATATGAAAAGTGGCTCCATGTAAGTCTGTGGTAGTACTTACCCATACAAAGTTTTTCATGCATCTTATTCATAGGAAATCTATACAGGCGGCTCTCTACCTACGAGGTGTAAGGTTTATCAACGTATGCCATTATTGCGAGTAAAACAGAATTCCCCCGCACAAATCGAACGCATTTAATCTATGTGGCTCTTGAGATGTTACACAAGAGATCTTACTGCAAATTGAATTTGTTTTTACGATTACTATACTTCCAATCCACTACGTGGATGTGGAAAAAATATTAAATGAGCTTATGCACAACGCTCACTATCGTTCACCGGTTTGGTAGTACTCTCTTCGACTGGTGTGGTCAAAGAATGATAGAGAAAGAGGCTAGAGAGTTGTTTTGGAAAACGTACCACCTGGGCAATCGAGTTGTTAGTATAATAGTACAGGTGCCAGCGTATACTTAGCTGACACATTTGTACAGTATGAACCCAAAGAAACGCACAAAATTCATATCTTTGGTATGTGTCATTTTTCAAAAAAATCCTCAAACAGGTCGATTTTGAAAATGCTACATTTTGTCACTATACCAAAATTTATGACGTCATTGGTTTTTGAGTTATGACGCCATCATACATTTTTTTAATGGAAACAGACATTTTTGTTTACTGTTTTTGGTGGTATATCCCTTTAGCTTCCTGGTGATATAAAAAAGATGATATAACCTGAGTCATTCTTTTGGAAAATGACATTTTATGTAAAAATAGCTTACCTTTCGCAAATTCACGAGTACTGTTTCACTTTCTTATGGACTGATGAATCTTGTTGCCTACATTTTTGTTTTAACTAGCGTGAAAACATTTGACATAAAAACAAAACAAAGAAGATAATAGAAAAACAAACTCCTTAACAACAGAGAGATACAGGCCTTCTTGTGTAAAGTATCGATAACTTTTTTATTCCTGGCACGTGTGGAACTTCAGTTTTGTGACACTGAGACTGTAAAACTAGTGAATGCAATGCCACGTTTAAGTGAAAGAGAACGCGTAGAACTTTTGATGATGGTTGGATATGGTGATAGGCTGAGAACTCATCAGGAAGCATGTGATGTTTTCAATGCCAAGTATCCCGAAAAGCAAATCTCTAGATCCACTGTAAGTAGATTTGGTGGCTAGATATGATGAATCTGGCAGTGTAGCTGACCTTCCTCGATCTGGTCGCCCTAGCACAAGCAACGAAACCAAATTAAATATTCTTCTAGAAAGTGAAGAAAACCACCATCTTTCGACAAGGTAGCTGGCTTTAAATCATAATGTGAGCCAAACTTCTGTTGTACGTCTATCGAAAAAAGAAAAATACCATCCATACAAAGTGCAATTAATCCACGAATTGAATGAGGACGATCCAGATCGGCGCTTACAGTTTTGTGAACATTTGATGACCTTGTGCTATGAAAACCCAAAATTTTTAAACAACATTGTTTTTTTCTGATGAAGCTACATTTTTTTTTAAAGGGGACTGTACATCGGCATAACTGTAGGTATTGGTCATGCGAAAATTCTCATTGGACTCAAGAAGCCCATACACAGCAACGAGGCAAAGTAAACATGTGGGCAGGTATGATTTGTGATCCTTTATTGGGACCTTTCTTTTTGAAGAAAATCTTACGGCCGCAAGATATTTACAGTTTTTGCGAATTGAGTTAGTGCCCGCCTTAGCAGTTATGTTTCCGAACAATCAAGATGAAGATATTCCTGCTGAAAACGTCTGGTTGCAACAAGACGGGGCCCCACCTCATTTTGGGATAGCAGTGCGTCAGTTTTTAGATGACACTTTCACTGGAAGGTGGATAGGTCGTCGAGGTCCGATTGAGTGGCCGTCGCGTTCACCGGATTTAACTCCCTTGGACTTTTTTCTTTGGGATTACTTAAAGTCAAGGGTGTATTTTAACAAACCGGATACCACAGAAGAATTGAAAGAGAGAATTGGCTTGGAGATGAAACGAATTGCGCATGAGATGATTCAGAACAGCGTGCAAAGGATCTACACCCATCTTGGTCAATGCCAAATGGTTGGAGGGTCGCAATTTGAGCAATGGAGATGATTGTTTTCTCACAATTACTTATGTAAGTTATCAATCAATAAAAATATTTTTTTCCAGAGGAAGATAATATCAATTTTTTTCATATCACCAGAAAGCTAAAGGAATATACCACCAAAATGTGTGTTTCCATTAAAAAAAATTATGATGACGTTATAACTCAAAAATCAGTGACGTCATAAATTTTGGTATAGTTCGAGGATTTTTTTGAAAATTGACACATACCAAAGATATGAATTTTGTGCGTTTCCTTAGGTTCACACTGTATAAGCTATTAACCCTGTTCCTAAGAGCTTGGCAAACAAACGTGATATGAGAAATTCTTTTAGTTTTGTAAACTAAATAATTCGAAATGTGTTTTACAAGTAGTGCAGGTATTTGTGTCAAGCGAATATTTTTTATTCATTACTTGTCACTTAGTCAATACAAAAATACGATTGGCATACGCTTCTGTTAGTGGTGGTCCAATGTTGTACATTATAAACCCACAAAGTAGTTTACTGGGCATGCCAAACAAATATCAAGCGAATTTCGTTATCTACTAATTATTATCACCTAGCAATTACAAAGATATGATCGGCATACATCCCAGCTAGTGGAGGTTAAGAGGCAACCATATATGCCAGTTAAAGGAGATACAGTTGATATTTTGAACCTGCAAGGTGTCTAATTTTAAGCCATAAGCAGAGTTCGGAATTACCTATCTAATTCCAGGGATGGTTTTTACAGATATTAGATATATTGTAAACAGAACAGAAAATCATTCAACATACTAAATTTATTTTATTCAATTTGACAATGTTAATGCGTAACTTAGTTTTATCGAGAAACGCACTATATTAAATAAAAACGAAATGCGTAATAGATTATTTTAAATTGCAGCAGGTATACCTATTGGCTGTTTACCTGAAACCCAATTCCAGGCGGGGAGGGGAGTAATTTAACATTTAACATTTATCAGCGACACGCAACGTAATTTTAGGTTAGAGTTAGTGGAATTTACGGTAGGATGTAACATCCACTTTTCAGACGATTTTTGAAAAAATATATTAGTGGCAAATATAGCAATGTTAAGGTGCTTTTGGAGTCTACACCAAGAAAAAAATATTTATTTACGGAGGGCGAAAAAATATTAGACAAAGTTTAATGGGAAGTACATCTGGCTTTGCGTGGACGCAATAATCAATGCTTGCGGGATCAAGGTAGCGAATGTTTTAGTGGGTGCATTGGACGGATATGATATGTAAGGGTTTTATACCTTAGATTTTCTTTTTTAGGGTTAGGGTACACTAGTTTTATGGCTTTTTTGTAAGTTTTAGTAGCGAGAATATTATCGATCATTAGTGGGTTATAACCATTATTGAAGGCAATTTGTTTTATTATGTTTAATTCTTTACTAAAGTTTTCTTTGGACATGGGAATAAAAATAAAACAAATTGCCTTCAATAATGGTTATAACCCACTAATGATCGATAATATCCTCGCTACTAAAACTTACAAAAAAGCCATAGACCTAGTGTACCCTAACCCTAAAAAAGAAAATCTAAGGTATAAAACCCTTACATATTTTGGCAAACCCAGTGAAGACATTGCCAAAAACTTAAGGAAAGAAAATTTAAGGATTGCATATAAAACCTCTAATTCACTAGGTAAATTAATTAAAAATAGTAAAGACAAGACTGAAAATGACAATAAATCCGGTGTCTATAAGCTAACCTGTGGTTCGTGCCCTAAAGTATATAAAAGACAAACTGGTAGAAAATAAAAAAAAAAAAGAATTTCCGAACACAGAAGAAGCTTCCAGAATGAAAAACTGGACTCTACTTATGCCAGCCACTTAATGGAAGAAAACAATAACTTTAACGCCAATTATGATATATTACATGTAGAAAATAAAGCATTAAAATTAACACTTTTAGAATCTTTAGAAAAGATAAAATATAAAACATAAATTTGTGGGGTTTGTTTATTGCCTCAGCTACCTCTATTTTAACATTCAGTTTAGCATTGTAAGTTAGTTTAATACTCACATCCGAAGAAGCCACTGTGTTGGCGAAACAATTGTCATGTAGTATATATTTTTGTTAAAATATATAAATAAAATATTGTGAAAATCGTAAAACATTAAGTTTTATTAAAATTCAGTAATACTTGTGTATGTTAACTTAGTGTTAAGTACGTCCCTTTTACCTCCAATTCTCTTCGAGTGACTGCTTATAATAAACTAACTTCATCACTTTGAATAATATCTAATTCGGTAAGGAAAGTTTCAAGGTAAGATATTGTTTCATACCACCTAAAGCCAACCCTGGCTTTACCACATATCCGATAGAATATTCCGACCTCTGGCCATAAGTAACTACCAAGCTGATTATTTGAAGTAATTAATTTAATTTATAAATTGAATTTACACCATTACTGTATTAATTTTGTATCTCGTAATAAACTTTCGTTGCTCACCTTTGCAAGATACCGATCATGTTATGTGTATTCTCTGTCAAATCTCATTTTTATTCTAGCACAGACAATTATTTCGTAAAGATTACTGTTTCAAATATCCTTTTCTAGGTGCAAGGTTTTTGCCAATGAAAACAGAATTAGGCTAATTAATATATATTTTTTAATTCGCAATTATGTCGGAATATTAAATAAAATATGTTTTTTTAGTATCACGAAAAGAGATTCGATAAAAAGGTAAGAATATTCGGATCATTACTCTTTACATTTGGAATCATCTCTTGGTTGCCTTTAGTAATTTATGTTCCGGCCCTGGCTTTTAATCAAGGTGAGTCAAACATTACTCGTTTTATATTTATTAGACCTGTTGTATTTTTGTTGAAAAAATAGGAAACATTAAAAAATGCTTGCTTATTTTTAAGGATTGTTTGCCGATAAATGTTTAATATACCTATTATATTTTACTGTTTTTAGTTTACTGATAATTTTTAATGATGTGAAAAAGACGTCCATATATCTGAAATGGCCTAAAATACAGGGTGGACCATAAATAATAGGCCACAGTGCAGGAGTAGATTCTTTGTGCCAAAATATGAGGATGCAACCAAATATGCTTTAGTAAAATGTTGCTGTGGAAAAAGATACAAAGTGTCAAAATTCAAATTATTTTCTCGTTTTTTTGCAATAACTCAACAGCCTCTTGACTGATCTTCGTCAAATTTTACGTTAGATCATAGAGGGCGCCGCAGGACCTCTATCTGATGATGAACTTTTTTTATTTTTTTTTTGGGCGAAATGTTGTGGTACTTCTGACCAGAAAACCTGATGAGGGCGTCATTTGCACGTATAAAAGCTACACTTAGTAGAACTTGATAACTCCAACCATTTTCGAGGAAATTGCCGTTAAACATTTGAATAATTTTTTGAAAAACAAATTCAAATTTAATGAAATAAAGTGTATTTATTGAATAGTGTGCTTTGGTTACGTTTTAGTTCCATCATGTACGTCATTTAATCGTTTTATTATGTTTTTGTGTTCCTCGAGCTAATTTATTTAACTTCTTTGTTTAAAATGCCTCGACATAATAATTTTTCAAGTAGAGAAATGATATGATATGTGTTTACGTACAAAAAAAATTTAGCGGACGTGCTGCAGCTAGAAGATACTCATTTCAATATTCAAATAGAATACAGCCAGACCATAAGATTTTTAAAGATCTGTTTCGTCGTTTGGGAGAAACGGGTTCATTTCGCTATAAAAATGATATAGGACGACCGAAACGAATTACTCCAGATCAAGACTAGATGAATTTTAGCTCGTGTGGATGAAGATCTTCAACTCAGCTTAAGTCGTTTATCAACGGCAACAGGGGTGAGTAAACAATCTGTTCTAAGAGCCTTACGCAAAGAACGCTTCTACCCATATCACTTCACACCTGTACAAAACTTACTTCCACAAAGGCTACAATTTTGTCAATTCGATCTAAATAAACACAATAGGCATCGAAATTTTGTTAAGAAGATTTTATTTACCGACGAAACAACTTTTACTTGCCGAGGCGTTTTTAACTGGAGAAATTCCCATTACTGGGAAGTATAAAATCCTCATGCCGTTAAAGCAAGGCATTCTCAGCACGAATTTAAGATTAACGTTTGGTGTGGTATTATCGGCGATCAGTTATTGGGACCATATGTCCTTCCTCCAAATTTAAATGGACAGTTTTATCTGTTTTTTCATCAAAATACTCTTGCTGATATATTACATGCTTTCATGCTAGACATACGGAACAGAATGTGGATTATACAAGATGGAGCTCCCCTCATTTCTCCATTGAAGTCAGGAATTATCTGGTGAGACTTTCCCATGCAGATGGATTGGTCGATGAAGTGAGTTTGCTTGGTCACCAAGGGGTCCTGATTATAATCCTTTGGATTATTATGTGTGGGGACGTATGAAGTCCTTAGTTTATGCAAATACTCTCAATTCAAGAGAAGAACTGTGGGACAAAATACAAAACGCAGCCAATTTTATTAGAAGACATGAAAATGTATTTTTCAATGCAAGAAAACCTTTTATGAAAGGAATTAGAAAAGGCATAGCAGTAGGTGGAGACTATTTCTAAGTCAACTTTTATGTTATTTTTTGGTCTTCTGATAAGATTAGATTCTTATTTTTTCTTTTTATTTATGTATTTATCTCAATACCATGAAAATACTCCATTAGTTCATAAGAAAGTGAGAAAGAGTTTACGCTGTTATTATGATCTTGTTTTCCCTTATGTTTTGTACTGTTTTCAATAAATACAATTTGTTTCATTAAATTTGAATTTGTTTTTCAAAAAATTATTCAAAAAGTGTACCTTTTATACGTGAAAATGACGCCTTCATTAGATTTTCTGATCAGAAGTACCACAACTTTTCGTCCAAAAAAATATGAAAAAAATTCATCATCAGATACAGGTCCTGCGGTGCCCTCTATGATCTAACGTGATGTAATACATAAATTATTGTTTCCTAGAATAAAAAAAGTTACTCTAGCAAATTTGGATTTATTGCAAAAAGACGAAGAAATAATTTGAATCTTTTTCCACAGCAACATGTTACCAAAGTATATTTGGTTATATCCTCATATTTTGCCCAAAGAATCTACCCCTGCACTATGGCCTATTATTAATGGTCCACCCTGTATAGTTGTGGTGACGACAATGAACATCTATCTAAATGGCACATTACATATTACACTTGTTCAGCACCCTTAATACATTGTAAATAAGTCTAGATTGAAAAATCTAAGCAAAAATAATTAGATAACTATTGTTGCTCATGCTTTTACCCCCATTTTGTGATGATGTAATATGGAGAAAATAAGATAAAAAGGCAATACGAACACACTATTTCAAAGATGTGACTGAAGCAAATGTAGGTAAGGTTTGTGTTCAAAATACGAAAGTCGTTGGCTTAGAAAGATAAAAGTAAGCGACTTGTTTCATCACCTGGTAAAATACAACACTAAGTTACTTCTTGGCCAACCCTGATAAGTGTCGTTGGTCAATCGGACGAATTTTAGTATGCTTTTTCGCTTCAGAAAATTTTTCGAAACCACAAAATTTGTGCCTTCAGAGTATAAAGATGCAACATTGGTCCAGAAAAATTGTGAAACAATGGCTTGAAAATCTTTTCCAATGCAGCTCTGATTTTAAGAAGGGAAGCGGCAAATTCCGTGTTGCGAAAATTATATGGATTTCTAATTTTGTAGTATTAAAGACTGAACATGTAGTTCCGAAACAATCTTTAAACCGGTATATTAAATGTGATGATGAAAATTGCTGGGAACACCCAAACCGCATTGTCCATTTTGAATGAGATGGCTGAACATATTTATATCACCTGAGTTGGTAGAAAACAGATTTTTGTGTTGCAGTGGACAATATAGGCACTTAGAGAACATCATCGATGACAAAAATACTGTCATGGTAGCTTATCAAGACAGTTATCCAATATATAAACAAAAGCCGCTAATATTACTGAAATGAATTAATGGTTGTATACTAAAATCGATTTCATTGAAACTAATTATTTAATACAATTTTCAGCAACTGTAAAGCTGATACAGTGAATCTGGGTTTGCCAAGAAGAGACAGTATTGTAGATTAGACCCCTTAGCAGATAAAATTGGTCGCTTACTAACTACTCTTGAATTTTGAATATAAACCTTATCTACTTTTCCGCTTCTGTCTCATCTCTGAAATGTTGTGTTATTCTTGTATTTTAATTATTTAGATCATTACAAGTTTCATGATCAAGTATGATCATACCTAATTAGAATTAAAAGTGTCGGAAAGTTTTCCTAACATTTTTAGATTTAGAGCTACTTTCAAAAATTTAATAAGGGTGTTAGAAAATTTTCTTTTCTCAACCAAACTCTTTCATGGTCCTTTAAATTACGAACATTTTAATGGGTTACCGAGTTAAAGATGTAATTTTTTACTCTTCGAGGAGGTGTACGACGCATGTCTGGGTTGGCTAAACAGATTTACGCATATCTAGAAAATAAACACATATATTATAAAGAAGCATTTCGTATACTTTATATACTTCTCTACAATTATCATTAATGTACTTAGGTACTTAAAATTAATTTCAGTTACAGGGATCAACGTTCATCTCATAACGCCAATTGTTTGTGTGATATGCATATTCTACACTTCAATGGTACTATTTGTTTTCTGTTCTTTATATTTTACACGCTTGATAAGATTTGCATGCAGAAAATTATAATTATACTTTGATGACGCCGTTTCCGAGATCACACAATAGTTTATGTTTCTGTGCTCTTTTCGACGTAGATATCTTATACAGGGTGTTGCATCATGAGAGGGACATAGCTTAATAGGAGGTAGAGAACATCAGTGGTAACCGGAACCTCCCATAGAAATGTCTCATTGGGCCTTCACTACGAAATTACAGGGTGTTAAATAATTTTTGGCCAAACCTGTTTTTTGTCATAACTTTGACAGGAAATGAAATAACGGATTCATATTTGGTACGGCTAATGTACAAACGAGCCCCAAGAGGTACATGTATAAAAAAAATATATCCAGGTCCGGACTCACTATAATTTATGTTTCTTCTTTGCATCAATAAAACATCACCCTGTATATATTTTTTTGAAATTTCGATACGATATTCGAAAAGAGCAAGAAAAAACAAACAAAATGGCCTATTTCATTTTTTTGTTACACCTTCGTGGTTATTTAAATACGTTGTTAAATGTGCAAGAAAATGGATTACAGAACCCTATTAAATGAGAGGCACGTGAAATAAATAGTTTTATAACTAAAATTTGCAAAAATTCTATTGAGCCTAGGTGGTCTGTGTGAATCCTAATTCCGACACGTTTTAAAGGTCCATTTTGGTAAAAAACTGTGGTCCTAATAAGTAATCGGGTATGAAATAACAAAATTTTTAATCAATCACAGTAGGCTTGTTCAAAGTGACAGATAATAAAAAGAAATCTCCTAAACAGTTGAATAATTGTTTGTTAGTAATTTAATGTGCCAATAATCCGCATTTAGTTAGTGAAAACTTGTGAAAATATTTTAACTATGCCAGTAAAATTTACAAACGGGGAATATGCTGACATAATATTCATCTATGGTTTCTGTAATGGAAATGGTAGGTCGGCGGAAAGAGAATATCGGCTGCGTTTTCCTGGTCGTCGATGCCCTAATCATAAAACCTTTAGTACGGTGTTCCAGTATGCAAGACAACACGGAAAGTTTCCTACTTCTGCAGTTGTGGAGCGTGTTTTACAACAAGGTGTGCAGGAACAAAACAATATTATAAACGTAGTTCAAGAAAACCCAAATATGAGCACTAGACGAATCAGTTTGGCAACTGGTATTCCTCATTGGCGAGTATGGAGAACCCTAAAAAGAGAACGTTACCATCCATATCATATCCAGCAGGTACAGCGTCTTCAACAAGGCGACGATATCCCCCGCCTGGCATTTTGTCGTTGGTTGTCTAATCATCGCCCAGTCATTTACAGAACCTTATTTACGGATGAGGCACAATTTACAAGGGATGGAGTAAACAATTCACGAAATAATCATAAATGGGCACAGGAAAACCCACATGCGGTACGCCAACGCCGTTCGCAACACAGGTTTTCTGTAAATGTTTGGGTCGGACTTGTGAATAGACATTTGATAGGGCCACATTTTTTTGAAGAAAGATTGAATGGTGAAATTTACTTTGATTTTCTTCAAAACATTTTACCGAATATGTTAGAAAATATCGGTATAAGAGGCATGTTGTTTCAGCATGATGGGGCCCCACCACATTTTAACCTTCAAGTAAGAGAACACTTAAACAATGTGTATCCTAATAGATGGATTGGACGCGGGGGTCCACATGAATGGCCACCAAGATCTCCTGATTGTAACCCTTGTGATTACTTTTTATGGGGCCACTTAAAAAACGAGGTTTATAGCATTGAAATTGAAAGTAGACAACATTTAATCCAGCGCATCGTTACAACCTGCGACGAAATACGGAATAATCCAGAAATGATACGTCGAGCAATTGGTGACCTTTCTAAACGCGCAAGAAAATGCACAGAATTTGGGGGAGGACATTTTGAAAATTTACTTTAGTGTCAATTACGTTTTATTTTTAAACACATTTAGTTATTGTTTTGTTATTTATTGTTAATTGAATGGAAAATATTTTATTTATTTAGATTTTAGTTTGTTCTCTTCCAATTTTTATTAAGTATAAAATGTTGATGATTTTCTTGATCAAAGTAACTGGTTGCTTAGGCCTAAATGGTTTAAATTATCTGTCACTTTTATTCTTTGAACAAGCCTACTGTGATTGATTAAAAATTTTGTTATTTCATACCCGATTACTTATTAGGACCACAGTTTTTTACCAAAATGGACCTTTAAAACGTGCCGGAAATAGGATTCACCCAGACCACCTAGGCTCAATAGAATTTTTGCAAATTTTAGTTATAAAACTATTTATTTCACGTGCCTCTCATTTAATAGGGTTCTGTAATCCATTTTCTTGCACATTTAACAACGTATTTAAATAACCACGAAGGTGTAACAAAAAAATGAAATAGGCCATTTTGTTTGTTTTTTCTTGCTCTTTTCGAATATCGTATCGAAATTTCAAAAAAATATATACAGGGTGATGTTTTATTGATGCAAAGAAGAAACATAAATTATAGTGAGTCCGGACCTGGATATATTTTTTTTTATACATGTACCTCTTGGGGCTCGTTTGTACATTAGCCGTACCAGATATGAATCCGTTATTTCATTTCCTGTCAAAGTTATGACAAAAAACAGGTTTGGCCAAAAATTATTTAACACCCTGTAATTTCGTAGTGAAGGCCCAATGAGACATTTCTATGGGAGGTTCCGGTTACCACTGATGTTCTCTACCTCCTATTAAGCTATGTCCCTCTCATGATGCAACACCCTGTATAGTAATTATGCCGATATTTTCAATCGGAGTTATAAACCATGACATTTCGATGTAACTGATGTAAGACTAGCAATTATGGAGACTAACAAAATTGAATAGTTAAGTTTGAACAATTGAACATGTATGGTAACCGACCAACATGCTCTGTTAAGGGTATGATTATGTTGGAGCTGTGAGCAGCGGTGAGAGCAGCGATGTCTGCGAGGCTGTGAAAATGATTTCATTATTTTGTTTGAAACTGTTTATATTGGAGCGATGAGCTGAGACACGCTTAGTAGCTGATCTACATTTAAAAAGAAATGAATTTTGCACTGCTCTTGGCGCTGCTCTCATCGCAGCTCTCATCACAGCTCGAACCTAATCGTGCTCTTAGAAGTTGATCTCGAGGTAATTTCTCCCGAACCGAGTAGGTTCGAGTATGCCAATCTTCAAACTAGCACAGTTTAAAAATTGGCCGTCACAGATTAGTTTGAAGCGGGTTTCCTAAATTTACAGTTAATAATTTATCAGGTCTAAGATAAACGAAATCTATAAAACCGGCCTTGTGAATTGGCCGCCAGCTTCTACTTGATGAATTTGTTATTTTTGTATACCCCTGAGAACGTTTTTCATTTCGTGAAGTCTTAATTTAATTCTGCGATTTCATTGGAATGTGCTTTTGTTGCTTATATATACAATATTTATGGCAGTTCTATATGTAATTGATTTTCAATCAATACAATTTTAGGGTGGTTTAAAAGGAGTTGTTTGGACGGACGTGATTCAAATAATAATAATGGTTGGAGCTATAGTACTGGTGGCAGTTAAAGGCACCATTGACGTGGGTGGAATTCAAAATGTTATACTAAGAAATTGGAATAGCGATCGGATAGAAGGGCCTAAGTAAGTAATCAATGGCCAATGTTAGGAATTCGAGAAATTACGTGTATTTTAATAGGTACACGGTGATTCTTTAAAACCACATTATCAAATTAAAATTATTGTTTTGAGTCATGACCTACCCACAAAAATTAATGAATTATTTTTTAACAATGTGATTTTTAAATATTAATAACTCAAAAACGGTTAAAAATAACATATACAAGTGATATATTTTTGAAGTCAGAAAAAATACTCTATCAGAATATATAGGGTGCCCCATTTAAGACAATATAAATTTAATCTATAACTTTTTTATTTTATGTTCCATTTTTTTTAATAATATTTTTGGATTCCTGAGAAAAAATAATTTCGAAATGGTATTAAATAGTTATTGCAATATTTTTTTATATGAGGCTGAAATTAAGGCCCAAAGAGGGGGGCGTCCCTAGAGAATCACCGTGTACATAGGTCACAAGTACTTTAAAATGGCATACTCGAATAATAGTGCATACATTAATACAACAGTGTAATAGAAGATTCATTAAGTAATTATAATAATTCTGAATTTTAGTGATATTTTTTATCCTATAGGTATTTTACTTATTTGTATTGTACTGAAAATTCTCTTTTTATTAACAATGCTTTTGGGAAGCTTAGCCTCATATCACTGCATGGCATATCTAATAGCATTACATTATTTGTCGTGGATGGCTATTAAGTATACAGCTTCAATAAAGATCATTGCTATCGGTCCCTCCTACCCCAAATTTAAAACTACTACAAAAATTGTATGCAAATACATTTTGAGAATTTTTTTGTTCTTATGTCGTGTCTAGAGTTTTCTTGTGTCAGCTATGCATCTCGCACATATTATATTACTGACTCACTTTACAATAAATTCAGTTGACTAATTTTTCAAACCGACAATAGTGGTTTTTAACTATTTGAACAATATTTCACTAACGAAGGTTGATCCAATATTTTATCCCTATTTTGTTTGAATCTGTTCTTAATTATTTGATCGAACACCATGAGCATGGACGCTACTTTCGAAGCATACTCTATTTAAAATTACACCTTCACAAACTAATTCTTATAAAAGCTTTAAGTTTTGATTTAGATCCACTTTCGAGACACACCATATGGTCCCTAGTCATTGGCGGATTTGTATATTGTCTGCAAACTGCAGCAGTGAATCAAAATATGATACAGCGATATTTGGCTCTACCTTCACTACAATCGGCTAAAAGGTAATACTTTTATGTGTAAATCTATGGCAAACATTATGTTGCTATACACTTTTAAATTAAAATAAATATACAGTGTAATTGATTCAATTTGGGACGGCCTAATATAGGCCAACATTTAGATGCCTGTGAATATTTATTTGTAGTTCATATCCTATTGTAGGTTATTCCAGTCAGTAACTTGAATGTCTCTTTTAAACACAAAATATTGTTACCGCTTGAAATGGACAAAATATAAATCAGCTCGTCATCTACAGGGCATCTTGGGATATTTCTGTATGCAGTTTGTGCACCATAGAATGTCTTTTAATAGTACCTGTTAAAAATGTACTATGGATATCCATACGTATTACATATTATGCAGTTTATCCTGAAATATCCCTGGATGGCTGATACACCCTCCAGAACATCTATCGTATTATTTTCATCTGATGTCAAGTTATGGCATTGGAATAATAAAAAAAGGATGAAAAATTAACCTACAGAGTTATTAGCATTACTGTATTGCGTTTTAAATGATTTGAATAACAATAAGTTTATAATCTTAACTAACTTTTTTAATTATTTTTTCTATTCTCAGTCTTGCACGATAACCAGGATATCTGCTTGAATTCATCACATTCTATAAATTTTTGTAAAATCGCGAACAAGCGACAAGAATGAATGAATTTTTAGTATTGAATATACTACTGGGCTCATGATATAGGACCCATCTTACGAAAAACGTATCGAGAGCGACAGATCTGTCTAGGCCGCTGCGCCGGCCTTGTAGTAGAGTAATAAGCTGCCTCTATTGTGTTATTCCGTTTGCAATGTGTTGCTAAAAGCTACGACCTATTTTAACGATGCCCCATCAAAAGAGAAGAAGATTTGACTTGGTCGTGGAAGAATCGCCCTGTACAGGGGGTTGCAGGGGACGATTTTCCAAAAAGTAAAAAAAAAATTTGTTGTATATTTGAAATTTACAGCACGTCAGCTTTGTTTTCACGTAATATTACGTTCATATCTTAATATTTTTTTCTAATTATTCAATATTGTCTGTGCTATGCTTTCTTATGGCCACCATAATGAATTAACGCTTGTCCTGAAACATATCAATTTACAAATCCTTTAACTCATCATATCTCGTAGGGTGTTCATTTCTCGAAAAAATACCCCTGAGGTAAACGTTGTACGCTTGTTACCGAGGATTTATTAGGTTTTTTCAAATTTATAATAGGATTTACAGTTTGATTTGTGGGAATTGCTTTTGTGGACCATTGTCGAATCTTGCCGACCACACCACGGACATGCGCGGAAGGTTCATAATAATTACCGAACGCCCCTGCTATCTCGCCCTTATGCAATTATGCACACATACAGTCGATTTTCGTCCGATAACTGTTTAATCGTTCCCTTCTGAGACCGTTTTCTTTCTAATTCTTTCTCTCAACGGTTGTACCTATATTATAGAGATACATTATCGAAGGTATTTAATATATAATTATTCCGTTTTTTGTAGTATGATTAATAAAAATAATATTTATGAAAAATGA
The DNA here is from genome assembly GCA_963583905.1 of Stenurella melanura. NCBI lineage: Eukaryota > Metazoa > Arthropoda > Insecta > Coleoptera > Cerambycidae > Stenurella > Stenurella melanura. The sequence continues at coordinate 63,260,532 of OY757311.1, forward strand.
AATACAGAAAATAATTTGGTGTAATTTCATATCAATAGGACGATCCTTCGACCTTATGATTATTAAATCTTACGGAAAAAACAAGAAGACAACAAAATTTTGTTATATTTACTTAAAAATATAAACACAAAAATTAGACATAGCATCTAAAAATATCGCAAAATAAGTTAAAAAATTTCTAACAACACTAAATATAACAATAAAATACTAATAAAATCGATACCATTAGTCTGAACTGGATTCAGAGGAAATTGGAGAAATTGGTCTTTCTGTTGATTGAAATTTGTTTGCACATATTGGCTGAGGCATACATTTACAAGAACCAATACAGCAGATCTCCTTTCTTTTACAGGAACAAAGAGATCCACTACATCCTAAATATAACATTTTTATTATAAGAACGTTTCAGATCAGTTTTACTTACCTTTTTTACAGTTACAACTACTCAGGAGAGAGGTGACTTCAGGAAAATTTGATTCTGTTAACAGCACAGCTGCCAATTTTCTTTCCTCAAGTTTCTATCCCGATTGTTCATAACCTGGCAAAATCGTTTCTTGTTGGGGAACCGGACTATTTAACCATATTTTAGTCTGGTAATGTGCTCGCAGACAATGTTGTCTAAGACTGTCTAACGTGATTTCTCAACTTGAATGAAAGTTTCTTCCGATAGTTCGTGGTCAATACCAAGCCCAGCCAGTAAGTTATAATGGACTAAAAATGTTTAAAACTGAATTATTATCTGTTAGCTTATAATTATATTGAAACATATTCTCTATAAGATTTTGCAAACAGCAGAAAAAAATAACTATCTATGAGAACTAATAGAAAAAGTAAGTGTAAAAATATTTATGAAATCTCTGCATTCTTTCGATAACCTAAATTCTGGTTATGCTAGCAAATTAAAATCCTAAAATGAATTTGTCCAATTTCTTATTTGAAAATTCTCATTCTAACACCAGCATCTGCACAGTCCCTTACGGCCATGCAGATTGAACTAGTATCTACATAACCCCCTACGGTCATGAAGATTCAGTTAAAAATGAGAACAAAGGCCTAAGATGAATTTATTTACCTACCTTATCTTAAAATTTTTTCATTCTAATGGACTACATTTTCATGAAATCTATCATTATGTTTCTTGGAAAGGCTTTGAAACGTTTTTAGCCCTTATTCTGGAGCTCATCAGAAAGACACAAAACCACTCATAAAAGATGTTTCATGCAAAACCAAGACAACCAAGTATGAAATAATTATATTTGACATTGTTTTCTGCGAATACATTACTAGACTAAACTGTGGTTAAATAGTCCGGTTCCCCAACAAGAAACAATTTTGCCAGGTTATGAACAATCGGGATGGAAACTTGAAGAAGGAAAACTGGCAGCTGTGCTGTCAACACAATCAAATTTTTCTGGTGTTACCTCTGCCCTGAGCAGTTGTAACTGTAAAAAAGGTAAGTAGAATTTATCTGAGACGTTCTTATAATAAAAATGTTATTTTTAGGATGTACTGGATCTCTTTGTTACTGTAAAAGAAAAGAGCATGTATTGGTTCTTGTAAATGTATGCCTCAGACAGTGCAAACAAATTTTAATCAACTGAATGACCAATTTCTCCAGTTTCCTCTGGATCCAGTTCAGATTCGTGATTTCGATTTTATTAGTATTTTATTGTTATATTTAGCGTTAGAAACTTTTAAGCCTATTTTACGATATTTTTAGATGCTATGTCTAATTTTTGTGTTTACGTTTTTAAGTAAACATAACAAAATTTTGTTGTCTTGTTTTTTCCGTAATATTAATAATCATCAGGTCGAAGTCCTATAGGATCGTTCCTATGATATGCGTGCTAAATTACACCAAATTATTTTCTGTATTTCATTTTTCATAAATATTATTTGTATCGATTATACTACGAAAAACTGAATAATTATATTTCAAATACTTTTGATAATATATCTCAATAATATAGGTACAACCGTTGAGTGAAAGAATTAGGAAGGTATCGGCCTCAGAAGGCAACGAGTAAACTGTTATCGGACGAAAATTAACTGTATGCGTGTTAAATAGCATAAGGACGAGTAAAGCAAGGGCGTTCGGTAATTATGTACCTTCCTCGCATGTCCTTGGTCAGGTCGGCGAGACTCGACAACGGTCCACAAAAAATTTTCCACAAATCAAACTGTGGATTATATTTTAAATTTGAAAAGACCAACTAAATCCTTGATAACAAGCCTACAATGTTTACTTAAGGGGTATTTTTCGAAGAACGAACCCGCTTCGAATTATGATGAGTTAAAGGACTTGTGAATTGATACGTTTCAGAGCAAGCGTTAATTCATTAAGGTGCTCCATAAGAAAGCATGGCGCAGACGATATTGAATAATTAGAAAAAATATTCAGTATTAAGATATGTACGTAACATTACGTGAAAACTAAACTGACATGCTGTAAATTTCAAATATACAAAAAACAATTTTGGACTTTTTCGAAAAATGGCCCCTGCAAACCCCTGTACAGGGCGATTTTTCCACGACCAAGTCAAATCGTCTTTTCTCTTGATGGGGCATCGTTTAAAAGACGTAGTAGCTTTTAGCAACACGTTGCAAACGAAAATCGTTTCTAGGCTTCTTTTGGAGCTTCGCAAACTCTACTATTGTAACCGTACCGTTCACTCAACGCCATACTATTAGGGATATCACGTTTCAATAACAATCCAAGCAGTATCTCGAAACTAAAATATAAACATAAACACTCCTAAACTTAATGGTCTCTTGTGATACATGCCGAGACTGCCATATTGTATGTCACTTAGTTTGCATAACTTGCGATATTTCTTACACAACACCGTCAGTTTCAAATTAACATTAAAAAACAGAATATCTCAATAAAACATGGACTAGCTTAATTCGATTGTATGTACAAATATATTTAAAATTATGTAAATAAAATTACCAAACAAGTCTAAGTATGATATAAAAAAGTACAGCAGAATAGCACTATACAGGGTGTTCTACAAGCTTTATGACAAAATTTAACTGATGATAGCTGGCTTAATTTAATTTTTTTTTATCAATGAACATGGGTCCAATTACAATGAACCCAAGTGGTATTATTAAATTTGATAAAAGTTTTTATTTTTTTTTATTTGATCACTAATGGTACCTAAGGCAAATGCTGAAAAGACCTATCATCCTAGCCATTCATCCTTGGACCCCAAGAGCAGTATAGTTGCATCTGGTATTTTCAATACGTTTAAGATACTTGCGAAAAATGCAAGATCAGTGAATTTTTCTTAAGAATTTAATTTAATTAAAAAATAAATTCTGCTTATAATTTTAACTTTTGAAATCGAAACCACTTGTACAGACATCATAATCTTAACTTTACACTAAGTATGTTTCTCTATGCAAGCAGGCATCATCGGGGATTATCAAAACAAAATTTAAGACATCGCAGACTGCTAACGTTATTTTTAGGTGTTTGCTTGCCAACGACGTCGTTCGACGAATAAATAACGTCCTTGAGACAATATATTTTTGCCAAAACTTTTAACGTTAGTTTGTTACGCTATTTTAATGTACTTTGTAACGTTATTATTTATGTCGGATGATTTTATACATTGCAACGTAGTTTGTTTAAATAATATTTAGACAACGTCGCATATAAATTAATAATAAACAGTCCCTTTTTATCTTATATTCTAGTGAATTTATTAAAACCAAATAATTTGAATTGTAAACTTAATTCCGAAAGCACAGACTAGTAATTTAATTCTCTAGATGAGCCGAGATGGTACAAAACAAAAGTGATCTCGGCCCATCAGAAACAGGAATCATTCTCTGAAGCCCTTGACATTTTACACCCGATTTCTATTTTTCATATACAATAAATTTGTCAATGAATCCAAAATACTCCACTCGTGATCGCTAAATGTCGTCAATCTACTGTTAGAAAATTATGCGTCATCAAGTCAAAATTAAATCGAGCTGAAAAATGCTGTTAAGATGATGTTAATTCGTTACCTAGGTTGATAATCTTGGTTGTAATTTGATTACTGAAACACCTGCTGGTGTACAATGTTCAGTTTTGTGTTTATAAAACTACTTTAATATAGATGTCGCATTGTAATAACCTCTTCATTGGGTTTATTTATAGTTGAAAACATACTTTCTTTGATTTAAAATACGTCATATTTGTTTACGTTAATTACTAGTTTGAAAACTAAAAATAAAAGTCATTTTAAATTAAGGTTTTTGTACCAAACTATACCCAACTATTGTTTTTGCATTAATTTGAATACAGTTCAAAGAATAAACAATATAAAAGAAAAATGAACTAGATCAATAATTTGTTTTATTTAATTTAGGGCCTTATGGGTTTTCTTCTTCGGCATGTTGGTAATAGTCGGACTTTGTTCTTACTGCGGGATGCTGATTTATGCTACGTTCTACAAATGCGATCCACTTACGACAATGGTAAGACCATTCAAATATAAGGTCGTATATTAATGATATTTGTTAATTTCAGCTTGCTCGCGAAAAAGATCAACTTCTTCCTCTGTTAGTCATGGAAATTCTCGGAGACCTGCCGGGTCTTCCAGGTGTATTCGTGGCGGGGATCTTTAGTGCAGCTTTAAGGTAATATAGGTGCTCTGCAAGGATGCCTTTGCCTATAGTTAATAGTAATTTTAATCTCTAAGTTGTCACGTACTCAAATGAGCCAAAGGAGTAATAGTCCAAGCATATTAATTAAAATCAAGGGGTATCTGATCTTCACAGTTCACCATCCAAATCCAAAAACTCAACGTTAATATCAACAAAATAATTATATTTTTTATGCTTTCTCGTCAATATATCTTAGAAATTAAGTGAGATACGACAAAGAACTATACACACACAAAGCTCTTTGGCAGAACATAAAATTCTGTGTAATATAATAGTTATTACAAAAAAGCGATACAGTTGACGATAGTTAGGTTTTCATTGACCTTCATAGTCTCAAAAATGGGGTGCTGTAATACTTGTTTTTGTCATTTTTGCCGGTTACGTAAAATGCAATTAAAATTCTGACAAATATCATACGACATCTGTAAACCCAAAAATTATATTTCAAGGCAGAAAAGATCTTTAGATCTTTTTTTTCGTTTATGTTGAAGCTACCCATATAAAAAGATGACTTTGACTTTTTAGAAGTGACATAATTTTTTTCGTTTTTCGGGTTTTAGATATCATCTGAGATATATTCGTGATATGGATCTTATATGTGATGAAATTTGAAACGAAAGAAGATATTTATAAAATGCTTTTAATTTAAGCGCGAAGTAATAATATGTCGAGATAGAGGAGTAAAAAAAGGACATTGATGTGTATAGTTTTGTAACATCAATATAATGATTTAATTCCTTCTGGGGTATCACCAGGAGCATATATCTAGTTTTGAAGTGCCAAAGCCTACTGCGTTTTTTTTATGAACAATTTTGTTTTTTGAAGAGTTTTTTTAGGTAAAAAGGTGAATATCTCCGGTTCTAGAGGTCTGATCGGGACGAACTACAAACCAAATACCTTCGCAATTAAAATTCCAACAAATCTGCGTTTTGGGTCATTTGAGTACGTATATACTGTACAAAATGGAATAAACTGCATAAAAACCGTTTTTCTCATTTTAACACCCAGGGACGTCAAGAGTTCCGAGCAGCTTCAGACTTTCAGAAAATATACCTTTTGTTGAGAACAAAACAAGCTGAAATTTTGGTGCCCAAACATTGAACCTTGTGAACACAAATGAATTTGTTATCTGAAATTTGAATTACCCGCTATTTTGTGCCATTGAGTCCAAAATGGATAATTTTTTTCTTAAATGTAGTTCTGGACGGCAGCTTTCCGATGAAATTTAAAATAATTCTTTTATAGTCATTTTGGCCACTTTCTTGGCACTTGTTTATAAACAAAATGACAACAAATAGATTTTTCTGAAATTGATCAAGAATGCCTACTTTCTCGGCACAGTTTCAGATCCCAAAATACCCTATTCTAGTATTTTAGTCCGTTGCTAAGCAACCATCAGAGAACAGTCCAAGAACGTTTTTTTTTTAGTCCGTTGCTAAGCAACCATCAAGAAGCAGTACGGAAAAGTTTTTTCCGTCCTAGGCCTGGAAAGCAGGTAACTTTCCCGTACCGGTTTAATGTTATGCATTTATAAAAATTCCTTAATATATAATAATATTAATTGCGATTTCAGAAAAAAATAGTATGTGTACCTCGTAGTAAAAGCACATTCCTGGAATTCGATGCTTGGGTCAACAATTTACATCGTCCTCCGGGAATGTATTGCTTTTGCTACTAGATACACAATATGCTATTCTCTACCATTTTGAAAATATTTTTGAAATATTTTTATCAGAAAAGAAAGAGACTTGCGAGAACTTTAATTTAAAAAAAAAAGGTGAATTTTCGCCATCTGATCTCGAGATATTTAACTTCTAGCATCTTGTAAAAAGAGAAATAGCAGTAAATACATACACAAAGAAATAGAGTTGTCTCTGAACAGAACTAATATTTGACATCAGTCAAGAAAAATAATGTTGTATAATTTTATAAAGAGAAGTTAGCACAATAGAGAGATATTGCAGTCAGCGATACCGCACGACGCTCGCTAATTACGTTACGTTATTAACGCAAATAACTAAGCTTTGTTTTAGACTTATTGCATTGCAGTTCCATTCGTGCGTAACTAGGTTATGTAAAACGTCACTTTTTATGTCAAGTAGTCGTCAAATTTAGAAATATATTGTTACTGTTGTCAAATATTACAACATTATTAAAGGTACATTTTAAGCATGTAAATTTTAAAATCAAACTGGCCTTATTTTCTAAAAAGGGGGCCCCAATTTACTCAAAAAGACTTTCCAAAAAAAATTTGTTGGAGTCGATTGTAAGTCAAAATAAAGATAAATTTCTGTATATGATATGATATAATATTTATATACATTCAGGCTTTAATGGAAGAAATGTTGGAAGCAGGCTGGTGGTAATATAGAATACATAAATACAGATCGGCTGATTTTGGTTGTTCCCGATTTTAACCGAGGTGAGGATAACGTCGTTCATACGACGCCCCCTAAACATACGGAAATTTCGTCAGGCGCTAAGTTATTACCGCATGTCTTAACACAGATTAAATGTGCGCATGCTTAGATGTAAATTAACGCGATCCTGTAATAGCGAATGCCGTTATGTGACAATGCAATATCTCTCTATTATCATATTTCCCTACATAAATACGTTAACTACCAGCTTAAGTAAGCCGGAAACAATTGATTACGGTGCAACAAAACAAGAGGTAATCTTGATACATATATATAAAAAAAGAGTTATTCAGGCTAATTAACAACAATGAAATGTGAATGCTTGAAAATTAGTTTTTATAGGTTAAGAATGTTTTTTGGGCATTTCATTTGAAGTAAATATATTTCAAAATAATACAGTTCAAATATTAGCCAAGAATAGGCATTTGTTAATTAACAATTGGCCAAAATGCTAAAAGTTAAGTATATGGAGTTAGATGGTCGAAAATTAACTTTCATTTTTTTTAACTAAAGTTCTCAACATTTTTTTTCTTTTCTGATAAAAATATTTCAAAAATATTTTAAAACTGGTCGAGAAAATCTATTTGTTGTCATTTGGTCTATAAATAAATGCCAAGAAACCAACCAAAATGATTTTAGAAGATTTTTTTTATGTCATCGGAAAGCTGGCGTCCAGAAGTACATTTTGAAAAAAAATTATCTATTTTGGCACAAAATGGTGGGCAGCTCAAATTTCAGATAACAAAATCACTTGTGTCCACAAGATTCAATATCTGGACACCAAAATTTCAGGGTGTCTTGTCTTTAACAAAGGGTATATTTTCTGAAAGTGTGAAGCCGATCGGAACTCTAGACGTCTCGGGGCGTTAAAATAAAAAAAACATTGCTCTTATCCAGTTTATTCCATTTTGTACGTTATATACGTACTCAAATGACCCAAAACCAACGCAGATTTGTTAGAATCTTTATTGCGAAGGTTTTTGGATTTTAGATTGTCCAGATCGAACCTCTAGAACCGGAGATATTCACTTTTTTACCTAAAAGAATGCTTTTCCAACTTCAAAACTCAGATATATACTTTTGGTGATATCTCAGAAGGTATGAAATCATAATATTGCTGTTACAAAACTATGCATAATTCATCGTTTATTTGGTCTATTTTTACTGCACTAAGATATAGTCGAGGAAATGAAGCAGGAAAAAGGCCTAAACCCCAACATGAAACTCCTTCCCACCTGATTTTTATGTGAGATGGTGCAAAATGTTCCTAAATGTGTATAGAACCAAGTCAGGGTCATGGGAACTGTTGCTTTTTCGATTTCCGGTCGTAAACTGGAACAAAAATGAACTGTTTCCGGTCACCAATAATTACTTCTAAGTTAAGAAATTGAGAATTGCTCAAAATATAAAATCCACATGTTTTAGTTAATAATAAGCGATCAAGAACACTAGCTCTTAGAAAATATAGAAATTAAATACACTTTTTCTTCTCTTTTAGACGCTTATATCTCAAGAAGGGTGAGGCTAGGTAAAAAATGTCGAGAGTCAAAAGTGCTTACAATTATTCAGAATATAATGTCCATGTTTTAGTCTATCATAAATGCCCTTAAAAAATTGTAAATACTAGTTTTTTGAAAAAGAAAAAACCGTAAATATACGTTTTTCTTCTTTAAAACGCTTACATATCGAGAATGGTGAGGTTAGGTAAAAAATATCAAGAGTCAAAAAATTGTTAGAGTTGTCCAAAATATAAAGTCCATACGTAATAATCCATAATAACTGTCCAAAAATAATCGTAAATACTAGTTTTTTGAAAAAATAGCTTAATTACACATTTATTTTTATACGCTTGTATCCCGAAAAAAGAGAGATTAGGTAAAAAATGTCAAGACTCAAAAAATGCTTAGAATTGTCCAAAATATAAAATCCATTGAGTCTTTTCAACTTAAAAAAAATTGTTGATGACCGGAAATGGCGAACTTCTGTCCCAGTTTACCATCGGAAATCGAAAAAGCACCAGTTCCCATTACCCTGACTTTGTTGTATACATTTTAGGAACATTTTGCACCATCTCACATAAAAATCAGGTGGGGCGAAGTATCATGTTGGGGTTAAATGCTTCATTTCCTCGACTAATAAGAAGTTCGCTTTTTACCGAGAAAAAAAAATTGTTCTCTTAGGAGCGGGTTGGTTCATATACGGCCAAAAGCTTCTAAAACTATGAAGATAATCTGCGAAATGTATGTACAATGTTTGTGATATATCTAATAGGTTAACATTAATAAGAATATAATCAAACATACTTTAGTAAATTGTTGCTGTGGAAAAAGATACAGATTGCCAAACTGTTTTACGAGACGACCTGTCAGACATCAATATTTTATATTCTTGACCCAGTTTTATCATACTATTTACTTATTACTCTTTTTACTGCGTCTCCAAAATATTTCTTAAAATAAGTCCTAAGCGATGGAAATTTAACAGGTGTTTACTTTTGTTATAAGACACTAATTTAAAAATACAAATTAGGATCTAAATTTGTCTAGTACTTTTACCTCTGATATTTTTCCAAGTTTCTAAATATTTAATTAAGTACACAAAATATAGCTACTTAATAGCTTATAATATTAATTATTTATTAGAAAAAGCAGAGCGTTGATGATGATTGTTTAATAGTTAGTATGTGTCCTTCTTTTACTAAGTATCAATATATCAATTAAAAATATCTAGAATTTCAAGCACAGTTTGCCCTTGACATATATTTTTTAATATTTATTATAATTTTGATTTCTAGTTCATTATCAACTGGACTTAATGCTATGGCGGCTGTCGTTTTGGAAGACTTCTATAAACCCTTCTTTCAAAAGGAATTATCTGAAAAACAAACTTATTTATTAATGAAGTTTACGGTTATAATTGTGGGAACTATATGTGTGGGAATGGTTTTCATTGTAGAAAAACTGGGAGCTGTATTACAGGTAGCTTAAACTGTTAGTTTAATAGTTGTAGATAAGAATATTGGATCAATTTAAGGAATAATAGCTAAGGTGCTGGTGTCATAAATTTTTAAATTAACTGCTCACGAGGCATTTATTAATTATGAAAGTCTAACCCTAAAAAACAGTTATGGTGACCTCTACCATTATGACCCCTCTGATTTTTTAATTAACAGCTCATTAAACTTGTTTTAAAAAAGATTCCCCTATGTTTTCAGCTCTCGTCTCCCTCTTCATCCAAGTTGTTTATTGAAACATAAAATTCATCAAAGTGCATGAGGCAGGCGTGCTTACTTTTACATGAATTAGTAATTTTATGATACATTTTTTTTGTGGCACTGTGTAACTAGTCGGACTCAGATTAGAATGCAGTGGTTTACATTATGAGCGGAGCACAGTTTACACAGGCACACGGGAATTCCTAAGTACGTGCAATCCCCACCGAGGCCGCTTCAAGGCCACTGGTACACACAAAAATGTAAAGGTTTGAATTCACTTTCATTTGACACCTTGCGATCTTATAAATACATTTAATTCATTTAATTTAAATTACGGTATAAATGTTCCTATTTTGTTGTAGTGAAAATACCCAATTTACTAATTTTCCCTGGGTAAACTTGGCTTGCAAATGTATAGTAGACGCAAGAGATATAGTGAGGACATCAAAGAGATGCTGGTAAAGCGATTAAGGCCGACAAAGCGACCGACAAATGACACCGCCCTCTTCTTGTTTCTTCGTGTCATTGTATGTATTTGCTTTACTATACCAATCAGAGAAAACAACACACGTTCCCTACCTTTACAAGCACTGCATTTTAAACTGAGATATACTATAGTCCAGTCAGCCAGAAACAAATAATTTTATGATACACAGTAACTTAAATGATGTGCACATAGTCACTACCTCTGCCAGAGTGATGTTACTCAAATATGAAACGCAAACTTGTTAAAGAAATGGGATACTAAATAATGCATTGAAATTTGTATTTAAGCCTAATGCAATAGTTTAATTAACTAAACTATAAAGACCAAGACAACAGCTAAGGCTGATGTCCTCATTAAAAATTTTTTTAGGAATAATAGTCCAGTGACTTTAGGCCAAAAATAAATTAAAAGTGTTGTTGCTCTTAGAACGCCGATTTTTTTTTTTTTTTTTTGTAAATGTAGTAAAAAATTACCAATATTATGGGAAAAATACTCACCCGCTGCTAAATTTGTTATTGCAAAATTACCGCAAAATTCATAATGGGCTTGTTCGGCATTTTTTTTATTTCACGAATCGAAAGTTCAAGTATAAAATAATGGATCTGCAAAAAATCAGAATTTTATTCGCACGTTTAGTGTCTTAAAAACAATTACAAACATCCACCTCGCGAAAATGGGGCGTAGCCAGGCGCTACGTCACTATACGCATAGACTCGGCAACCTCAGTCGACAAGATGCTGTTTAGTTGTTATTATCTATATACTTATCGTGTTGATCTGCGCCCCTCTAAAATTGCGGATCGGATCTGTCAAAGGCTTTTCGTGGGGGCGGTTTTTTGGGAAGCGGCTAGTGTCATTCAATTCGGGAATTAATTCTACATTGTTTAGGATACATTCGGAGGCGTTCTTTTTAATGATTTTTGAGTAATTAACTCGCAAAAGTCGGCTATCTCTCTTGCCTCTTAAATTTAGGAAAAGGCAGTCGAGGGATTGTAGGGCAATATACGATTTGGCGAAATGTTACCAAATGTCAAAATATGGCGGCCGAATTTTCGATGTTTAAGAAAATAGTCATTTGTTTCCCACAGACCTAGCCGAAATTCCGATTTCCACTGTGACACGTACGATGTCGATAAAATGCCAATCTTCTTTTTTAAATAGAGACCAATATCGATCCTCCACTACAAGTATTAACTTACATATGAGCGCTTAAAGATTTGATGTTTTTGATTTTTTTTGTTACGTTTTAATACTTCTAAAAAAGGCATTATTTGCTTGCTCTTGCAAAGCCGAATTTTCCTACACAAATTGGTATCAGGAGAAAAGGCCAACATTGTTCTTTCCATAGAGATCTAAAACGGACTTCCACGTATTTACTTAGTTATGAATTTTTCAAAATTCAATGTTTTCCAATTTTTAACAGAAAAGCCATCTTTCGTTCGCCCGTGCCAAACCGAATTTCCAGTTTTGCCCCTTCACTTTGGTATAAGAACAAAGCGCCACCCTTTCTCTTTCCATAGACCTCTAAAACGGCCTTCAACTCCACGTATTTATTTACTACTGAACGGCTGTTAGTGGTCGCGGTAGATTGCCGAATTCAAAGATTACTTTGTCCACAAAATCATATAATTTCAAGCCAAACAGACATTCATAATTGTAATTGATAATTTTTATTATGGTTATCACTGTGTTCTTATTTAATTATTTAATAAACTATAACTATGCAATTACACATCATTAACACTCAATACCTTCATAATTAAGTGCACCGTAATATTTTTTAAAAATACTCATTAATCCTCATATACAGCTCAACGTCAGAAAGGTAGCCGTCTGCCATCGATATTCTTACATTCAGAGGATTACAGTTAACCAAATTAGCGAAAGTACAGCAATAAGCATATGGCTTTATAGAGGTTATTTTACATGTTTATTATTAGTTTCATTAGAAACACAGAAATGGGCCTCTGCCTACTATATTTTAGGCAACTGTGCTATCTCCCGAATCCGAAAAATGAAGAGGCACTTATGATACTTTTTTTGCAATTTTGAAATTTTATTTTACGAAACCTCGGTGCCATCCAAGTGTTTGTAAAGGATTTTCGGATTCGCGTATAATCTTACAGGAAATGAGTAGATCATTTTTTAACGGGCTAATAATTTTTGTTTTATATATATTAATGTAGAGAATACACAAAGAATCTTTTTCGTAATAAAGTATAATATCGCCATCACCGTTGGTTGTGGCCCAAGGCATTTTTTAACCTACTTTTGTGTATTCATTTGGATACGCAGGCCTTTCAGTTGGACGAAATGGATACAGTAATTTGGGCTTCGGCCCTTTGTATAAATACTTAGTAATTTGGAAATTGATACCATATAAAAATAGAATAATACAAAAGAATAGTCAAATAAACGTAAATTATCAATATTTAATTCGACAGAAACTACAGAAAGATAAAACACAGTCGAAATAAAAATAGACACTATTTCTCATACAACAAACTTCATGAAATTTAGTCCATTTTTCGCAACTGATGGCAAAGTGCTAAAAAATCACCCGACAGAAATGTCTGCCACTACAGCACAGTAGGTACTGCACACGCCAAAATAAACATTTTGTGCTAGGTTCGGTTCGGTAATTTTTTTTTTTCAATTTCTAGTTGTCGCGTAACGACCGAAAGTTTCCTCTGCCAGCGTAGTTGGGGTGTAACAAATGTCAAATTAAGGGAGCCAAGTCCGGCCCTGGCTCATAGAACCACCGTATTTTCTTACTTCTGATTTCTGTAACATTTTAAGGGTCGAGATTTTAGTACAATAAAATACTGGTCATAGAAACATCTGTTTTATCTTGCAAACTTTAGAGCCCAGGAAACATGCTTTGTTAACTTTACTCGTTATTAGGTAGTCGACGTTAGCCACTTGGAAACAATAAATAACCATCCAAATTATTTTATGTCCAATTCTCTTTTCTTAGTCGAACTTGTTAAATACGGCCTTGCCGGGGGGTCTAGTGAGATTTTCAGGACTAAAGCAGTTGATAGAGAATTCTCGGAACATATGTAATAGACCATAAGATAGATAGACCAAAGAGGGCAGATTTTTTCCCCTATGCAAAGGCAAAGTAAGGAACAAAAGGGGTTTTTTTCCATCTGCTGGAGTGGTAATAAAAAATGTTCAGATAGGCCATATGATAAATACCATGGTCCGTTAGGTAATTTCAAATAGGGGGTACCGTTTAAACTACAGAAGGTTTTAATTGGACGAGCTTTTAAAGTTTACTGGCCACTTTTGAAACGTCGTTTTTCTATTGAGATAACATCGTCACTCTTGGCTTAAGGTCTGTTCAGTCATCATCTACCTACAGGGTATTAGTAGTATAGTAAATTCTCGTTTTGCGAAGCTTTTTCAATTGTAAAGTTTAAGTACATTTGTTTAGTATTTTGCCGGTTTTAATAAGGAGAAAATTAATGTGTTGTAATTGACCTAGGAATATTCGGTGGCGATTCAGCTAAATATTTGAACTTGCCGCGGACCATTTCATTTCTTAATATAGTGTAATTACTGTTTGTTAATTTATTTAATCGTGTTTAAGTGTTTGTGATTGTCATTCTCATTTGTTTTCATTTTTTTCTGTAAATATAGGGGTTTAAGTGTTTTGAGAAATCACGTGTTTTATTTGCTTGCCATGAAATTAAGTTCATTTTATATTCAGTAAAGTTTGTTTGTGAAGTAACCTGGTTGATGTACACCAAAAAGGATAAAATCACCTAGAAAGCAAAGGGTAAGCACAGTTTTGTTTTCGATGGATATACTATAATGTCGACGGAGTCTGCAAAGTGATTGGGACACTCCGTACTATACCAACGGTAATGTCTGATTAAATTATGTAATTAGGGGAATAAAACCCCAGTTATTACAGTGGCGCAGTCTAAATAGGATGTTTTTAAGGAAAAAATTTGCATAACCAATTAATATTCAAGTTAATTAATTGAGTCACTGCATTTTTTAGAATTTTCAAAATTCGTCTTTTAAAATGAACCTACGTATTAACATGTCAGTTTTCGTTGTTGATCTTGTATTAAAATTACCTAAGAGAGTTTAAATTAGTGATTTCAAAAGTAAAAGTTTTTTTTAACTCGTAAAATTATACCAGTACGTTGAGAATTTCTTAGAATTAATTTATTTTGCTAGAGTAATGATTCGTGAATGTGTCAAGTAGAGTAAATTAAAATGAGTAAAGAAAGTAGAGGTGAAAAATAAAATATTATCATTGGTGGGGCATATTGTAGTATATGTAAGAACGGCTTGTGTTTAGAAAGCAAAGGGTAAGCACAGTTTTGTTTTCGATGGATATACTATAACGTCGACGGAGTCTGCAAAGTGATTGGGACACTCCGTACTATACCAACGGTAATGTCTGATTAAATTATGTAATTAGGGGAATAAAACCCCAGTTATTACAGGGGTATGTGAATGAAGTACATATACTAACTACCTAAGCGGAAACATATCGGTAACCATTTGATTGAAAAAAATGCCCCCCCAACTGCAGCGACGGATTAGACGTTCTTAGCGCCCTAGGCTATATTAATGAAGGCGCCTTTTTTAGTTGATCTAAAGAAAAAACTTTTAAGGCAAATAATAAAATAATAATTAGTCAGTTCGTTAATGATCAAATTATAAATTATTTCTTTATTAAAAAAAATGGCGGCTGTCGACGGCGTCTCCTTCTGACTTGGCGCCCCTAGGCTGCAGCCTATTTAGCCTTGTGGGTAATCCGGCACTGCCCAACTGGCAGATGCAGACGATAGCTTTTCGTCGTCGAATTTGCTCGCCATTTCCTAGACTAATATGTGATGTGATAGGCGGGTATTTGATGCTGCGATCAAAGTATCAGATTAGTCAGAAAAAATATAAAATTGTGTTTTTTTGCAATACATGGGTACGCAGTAAAAAATCACTAAAAGATGCCCTGTTGTGGACAGTAAGTCTTACTCAGAGGATTTTCTCTATATTAACATAAATATAAAATACACTGACGAGCAAAATTAACGCAGCACGCAGCACCCAAAATATACCACGGCTTTGACGTTGATTTTCTTTCTAAATCGTTTGTTCGATTTGAATTTTGTTTTGTACTTTAACTTTACTGTGAGACAAACATTCTTTGGGAGGCCATTTGTCTGCTAAATACCCAAAGAATATTGTTTATAATTGTTTATTTGTGGCATGTTCAGATTTTCTTACTTTTTGTTGGGTATTTTGCCACTGAAAATTATTTAAAAGTTTTTAATGAAAAAACCTCTGCGCCAAACTGATCAGACAGAGGTTGGGTCTTGAATACTTGACTGTTTCAAAAAGTCTCACACCTATAAATATATAAACTAGAACAACGTTATAAACTAAAAAATGAAAATGAAAGCTATAGGCAGTTAACGTTTCGAAAGAAAATCTACATCCTTTTTAAAAGTGAATTATTTATTATTTGTTTGCTTATAGTAATGAAACATTTTCTTTATAGGATTTTGCAAACAGTGGAAAGAAAAGCTATCTATGAGAACTAAAGGAAAAACTATATATAAAAATATTAATATTTTTATATATAGTTTTTCCTTTAGTTCTCATAGATAGCTTTTCTTTCCACTGTTTGCAAAATCCTATAAAGAACATGTTTCATTTATATCCTTTCTCAAAACTTTTTTTTGACGACCAAAAAAGTTGGGTGTGAGACTTTTTGAAACAGTCAAGTATTCAAGAACCAACCTCTGTCTGATCTGTTTGGCGCATAGGTTTTTTCATTAAAAACTTTTGAATATTTTTCAGTGGCAACATACCCAACAAAAAGTAAAAAAACCCAAACAATGTTTTCCTCGTTGAAGTCTTTACAGAAATAAAATATGCTACAGTTAACTTTTCTGTAATGTAAAACTATACTGATTTTATGTAAAAATTTATTTTTCTTTAATTACAAGGTGTAATGGAAAAGCTGCGTCTTCTTTCCAAAATTCACGTAGGAATCACCAGCAGCAAAATTAAAATCTGGAATAGACCCAATAATAGCCTCACATTTTCATAATATAACATTTTCGTACACTTTTTTATCTTTGCTATTAAAGAAGATACACCAAGTGGAACATTTTACATTTTTGATTTGAATGCTATTTAGGTCATATATTTTCAATAGCTGTACAATAAACAGGAACAATTTTGTAACTGATGTTTAATAACAATGTTACATATTTTGTCATTCTTATCCTCGTTCTTATCTTTTGTTATGCGCTTATTTTTTTATTCATAAGGATGTACTTTATTAAGCTCTTAGTATCTGCCAGCATAGATAGTGATTCTATTGTCATGTGATTTTACCTTTCAATATTTTTCTATTTGTAGCTAACAATGAGCATAGGAGCGATCGCGAGTGGTCCGTCTTTAGGTATTTTCACTATGGGCATTCTTCTTCCTTGGGTAAATTCAAAGGTTAGTATTTACTTAACATATTGATTCATATTATGTACGTATATCAATTTCTGTTACTATTTTATTCGTGAAATTTAGTTCCACCACATATAAATAATTCTTAAATTTTGTGCGAATACTGGGTATTTTTCTATAAATTAAAATATTTGTTTTGTTTTATTTTGTATATGATAAATCACATATCTTCATGCTTCGGTAAACAAGAGTGCACTGATATTGGAGAGATAGAAGACGGGAATTTTTCAGAGGTCGAAATTGCGGCAGTTGTGTCTCTGTAAAAATTCATCTCATCACAAAACATCAATAATATAATATGTGTCTAAGAAATTACGAGAAGAACTGATGATGAAAACGACTAATTTCCTTAAAATTTCAAAATTATTGTTATTATTATTATTAATCTTACGATATATTTGTATTGCACAATTATAATGTGATAATAGTTATTTAGAAAAGTGACTCCAAACATGAAGTTTCAGATATTGGCAACATTTGCATTTCTTATGTGACCAATTAATTTTTTTTAGAATTAACATCTTAATGGGTACCGGAGCGGGTATACTTGGGGAAAGGCCCAGGGCTGAGCTTTCTTATACCCTGGGCAAATTCGCTACGGTATTCCAGACCGAGATCTTCGCTATATTGGTCTGCGCACAGGAGAACATCCGAAAGGAATACTCCAACAAACATATATACATATGTAGCGACAGTAAAGCGGCCCTCAAGGCCCTTGCATCGAGTCGGACCAAGTCAAAATTGGCCCAAAACTGTAAACAGGCCCTCTGTGAACTTGGCTCATCAAACTGGGTCAGGCTTCTCTGGGTGCCTGGACACAGCAACATTGAGTGTAACGAGCGAGCGGACGCTCTGGCCAGAAGGGGCTCTCGGAGGCCTCTGCTTGGTCCAGAGCCGGCTCTCGGCTACCCTAGATCCCAAGCCAAGAGGTTAATAGATAACTGGACTCGTTCCCAGTTCATTGACCTCTGGGATTCCTATCCAGGACTCCGGCAAGCGAAGTTCTTAATCTCAGGGCCCTTGCCGGAGAGAACAAAGCAAATTCTGCGTCTAAGCAGAAAGCAAATTAGAGCCGTGCCAGGCCTTCTGACCGGACATAGCACCTGCACACAATGGGGGTGGTTGACCACCCTGATTGCAGGTTCTGAGAGGACGAGGAGGAGACTTCCATCCACGTCCTCACTTCTTGCCCAGAACTGATGAATCTGAGGCACAAACACTTCGGTACTGGCTTTCCAGTGCTGGAGGAAATAAGAAGTTCTCCCGTGGGAAGGATTTCAGCCTTTGGGCTGGAATCCGGTCCGGTGGAGCTCCTTAGCGGTAGCACAATGGTCCACAAGGCCTGAGTGCGGCGGCCTCTAGGCGCCCCGGTAAAAGAAGAAGAGGAAGAAATGGAAAAAATTCAAAGAAATAAAGTGCGCTCTATTTAAGCCATATTCCACGAGATCAAGAAATCAAAATTATATGGAAATGTACTAATTCTTCTCTTATTTTCTTTAGAATTTATTTTCACAGTATTCTGTCCTAACATATTTTCATCGCATCATTCATAATACACCGTTCCGTATTCCATGTATTCTTAACCCTCCATTTCTTTAGTTTATCATCGATGGCATATTATAATTCGTCCTTAGCGGTGGAATTTTCCATTATGAAAATCTTTATTAATAAGAAAAGAAGTAGATTACAACTTTATGTAATTTCTATTACAAAAAGAAAGTTACAAGTAGGAAAAGAAAAAAGAATTTTTCATTCAAACGTGCGACTACCAAAGCTAATGCCAGTAATTTGGACTATAACTATCGAACTATTAGTCATTGAATTGATGGTGCAGCTATTCCAAAAAAAAATGGAGTTCAATCTTGCTGATAGTACACCTACTTTCTATCAGCTAAAAGAATATTACGAAAGTACTAGAAGAAAAATATTCGGCACCAAATAGTGTGTTGATTCAAATTATTTTTTCAAAATGATCCAGTGATTATAGTATACACAAACATACAGGAAACATTTACTTTTTAAAATGAATGCAAAAATTAAGTATTAACTATTTATTCGTTGCAGAAAAAATGTTGCTAATAAAATTATTTTCACCAATCAGCAAACAGAAATCTAAACATTTTACTTTCAATGTATGACGGTATCTTAATTTGAAAAGACGAACTTTGTTAAATTTGCAAATCTTCTGCCATAATTATAATTAACTAGATAATATTATCAATTTAGCGAAATTTTCTTAAAAACATATTAGACTATTCTCTTACTTACCAGTCGGTATACTAAAAAATACACCAGAAGCTCGTAAAAAATGTTATCTGAGATTTTCCTTCCGTAACTGTTAGTGCGAGGATTAAACATCACAAAACCACAAAAATCAGTATTGGAGGTGCCGCGCAATTCCCTAAAAAACCACCCCAACGGTGAAAGAAGCCTTATTTTACTACTCGTTAACCGTTGAAGATATAAAAAAATTGTCCATTATGTAAAAGAAAGCTTGACTAATCGACTAAAAGAATGTCCTCTTGTAATTTTCTGGTATATGCCATGGTTTTCGAGAAAATCGATATTGACAAAAATTGCAAAATTTGTCTTTTTAACCAAACAAGCTAGGAAGAAAAATCAAAATAGGTTTTAAAGGGGATATACAATATTCTCTTGTCTTGCCATTTTTAATGGCTATTGATATTTATTAGAATATAAAAATAACAATATAATATAGTTATCTCTTGATTTCTTGTGCATCTAACTATTCACAGGGCCATAAAAAATAACTGACTATTATATAAGTTATAAATGCATTATCTTTTAGTTCAAGGTAGAGTACTTCAATACAGAAAAAGTTAGGAATAAAAATATTTACATTTTCAAATTTAGCAGCATGTTAAAGTTAGCAAAGAAATCCAAAAAGGCTGCATATTCAATTTTTGACGATATTTTTTTAATAGAATTTTTTAACTATTAAACGATAAGAAACAATAGTTATATGACATATAAACTCAAAGAACATTTTTTGAGCTAAATTTTCAAAATGTTTAAGTCTTTTTTTATATTTTTAAAAGACAATAAAAAATTGGCCAAAATTTGGCTGACTTCAACATGCTGATAAATTTGTAAATGTGAATATTTTTATTCCTAACTTTTTCAGCATAGAAGTACTACCTTGAACTAAAAGATAATGTATTTATAACTTATATTAAAGTAATTTTTTATGGGTCTGTGAATAGTTAAAAGTGCAAAAAATCAAGAAGTCTATATTATGTTGTTATTTTTATATATTAATAGATATCAATAGCCATCAAAAATGGAAACATAAAAGAGTATTTTATATCCCCTTTAAAACCGATTTTGATTATTTTCCCTAGCATGTTTGGTTTTCAAGCAATTTAATTTCAAATAAACGAAAATTACAAATTACTTTTTTAGGCAATTAGTCAAACTTTCTTTTTTATATCTTCAACGGTTAACGAGTTATCAGTAAAATAAGGCTTTTTTCACCGAAGGGGTGGTCTATTGGGGGGGTTGCGCGATACCCCCAGAACTGATTTTTGTGGTTTTGTGATGTATAATACCTCCACTAACAGTTAATAAAGCAAAATCTCAGACAACATTTTTTGTGAAATGTTTATAATTATTGGACTATACCGAATCCATGACAAGTAAAGCTGCTGTATTGACAATTTCAATGTGAGTTCTTTTCTTTTTCACTTCAAAAACATATTCTTACGAATGTAGTAATAACGCTTTTAACGGGGCTATAAAATATTGAAATTTTGGGCAATTTCTGTCGAACTGTCCTATTAATAGTAACATTTCCTTACCAAAAACCCTACCTAAGGAATCGCTACTTTCGCATCCAAATTTCCCATACAAATCTTTTTTAACGCAAATATCTTGATACTACCTTGATATTTGCACTCTGGTATGTGAACATAATTGCTTGTAGAATTTTATTAATATAATTGAAATCACCTGCCCCTATGGCTAGGTGGCTGGTTTTCAAAAAAATTTTAAGAACTTTTGTTCTCTTACACATACTAGAACACAATTATTTTTTGATAACTCCTTTAAAAATGGAGTGGGGATGTTGGAGGTGGTGGCAGGGTGGCAGATGTCATAAAACATTGAGACCTTGGCTTCTATTACATACAACCAATTCCAAAATTTTGGACTCCTACTAGCTTGCTTTATTTGTTTTCTACCTAGCCCTTAAATGGAATAAGCTCAAAATATAATCTAGATCCAGATATCCATATCATCAACTTAATTTTTACAACTTCTAAAATACCTACAGATTTTAAAGCTTCCACTGTTATTCCCGTATATTAAAATGGCGATCCCCAGAAACTGACGAATTACAGACCAATCTCGGTAATAAACAATTTTGCTAAAATTTTTGAAAAATGCTTGAAGAAAAGGTTTGTAAATTTTCTTTAAACAAAAAATATGTTTTATGAAAAGCAATATGGTTTTAGAACCAACAAAAGTACTGAAAACGCTGTCTACGACTTAACAAGTGAAGTTATAAATAATTTAAATAGTAACAAAAAAGCCTTGTAGTATTTATAGACTTGGCTAAGGCGTTTGACACTGTATGCCATAAAACACTATTTGAAAGACTAAAAGACGTGGGTATTAAAGGAAACACATTGAGACCGTTTGAGAACTATTTAACTGATAGATAACAAATTGTAAAAATAGATGAAACTTTGAGTAGCTCTCAAGTTGTCTCTATGGGTGTTCCTCAGGGTACGGTGTTGGGGCCTGTGTTATTTCTCCTATATATCAATGAAATTGGACACTTATTAAAAAATGGAACTATAATTTCTTACGCAGATGATACTGCTATCATATTTTCAGGTACAAATTGGACTGAGATATACGAGGAAGCTGAAACAGGTCTCCAACTGATACAAAATTGCTTAGATTTTAGTTTATTAAGTTTAAACATCAATAAAACTACTTATATAACTTTCTCCACTTCAGCTGTTGACCAACCTAACCAAAACACACTGAAAATTCATAAAAAAGATTGTAGCACAAATTGCAATTGCCCTGAAATAAAGAAGATAAAATCCACTAAATATCTAGATGTTATTATTGATCAGCATCTGAGGTGGAATGATCATAGCAATTTTATAGCAATGAAACTCCGCAAACTCTTTCATAAATTTCATCTCTTAAAATCCATCGTATGCAATAAACTAGTAATGATGTTTTACAACGCCTTAGTCGAGTCTATACTAAGATACTGTATAGAGGTTTGGGGAGGATTATACAATAATGCATTGCATAATCTTGCCGTGTGTCAAAACACTATATTAAAAATAATTTTTAAAAAAGAAAGAATGTACTCCACTAATTTACTATATAAACAAACGAATATAATGAATATCAGAAGTCTCTATGTGTACGGTTGTTTAAATTTCACGGTGAAAAATCAGAATCTATACCAATCTGTCATCCATAATTATCATACTAGAATAATAACAAATAAATCACTGAAAGTTCCGTTTCAAATTAAATCGCATACTCAGAGATATATAACATATTTTGCTCCTCAATTTTATAATATCCTGCCCTTCAAAATTAGACTCTTCTCAAATAAAATAAAAAAATTTAATATAGAATGTAAAAATTTTATAAGAAATAATTACAAACTATTCATCAGGCTTTTCTAAAATCTATCTACAAAGACATGTTTGCTGTCGCTTTGCGATATTAATCTAACAATAACAATAATATTTTTTAATTAAACTACGTGTATAAAAGTAAATGATTAATAACAAGTTGTGCAAATTAATTTTACATCTAAGAATGTTGTTGAAGGGTCATGCACAACACAAATGTGTTTTCTGATTCGCTTCAGAGGCAATTTCGAGTGCATGGTCCTTTATTAAATCCTAGTATGTACAAATTTATGCCGTATGTTATATGTTATGTTATGTTCGAAATAAAATTTGATTTGATTTGATTGATATCGTTATAATACATACATGTACCAAATTTCAAGTCAGTATCTTAAACAGCTTGAAAGGATACGTGCGCACAAAAAAAAGTTGCAGACAGGCTGACCAACCGACAGACAGATAGAGATTTATTACTCTCAAATTTAAAATCACGACGTTTTACAACGTTCTAAACCCACCCCCTAAACTTTAATCATTTTTTACGATTACTGTACACTCCACTACGTGGACGTGGAAGTAAAACTATAACATTAGACAATAAAACATCTTGATCCTAATTTTAACATTTTTCACAATATTAACTCTGAAAGTTGATAATAAAATATCTGATGTAATACTTGATTGTTTGAAAAACATGAAGTATCTATTACCTTTAGAGGATATTTTAGAAAGAATGCTATAAAATGCTTTTAAATATTTTATTAGTTTTATTGAACTAAATTGATATGTTTCGATTCCCCACTACTTTATTAACAGTTAGATAAAATTGTTTGTTGCCTTAAGTATATATTAAATTTCTATTGTCTACAATATTATATTAACCTGTTTAGTACTAATTCCAGTAACCAGAAAACTCCGGATACATTTTATATTAAATATTTACGTCATTTTCTACTGTTCCAGTTTAAATAAATTTATACTGTTATGACTGGAATGAATTTTCTTTTAAGATCAAGGTTTTTGTTAAGTAAATGTTTTTATATAAGGTACAGTTATTTAAAATTAAAAAGTACAGTAAATCATGAGTATTTATCTAAGATTTTACATGATTCGGATATTGTCCGAAATTCAGACACAAAAGTGAGATTAAACATTTTTTTTTTGAAAATTGTCATGAAATAAAAACATTATTTTCGAAATGTATTCTTAGCGCTCGATTCATACACTTTAGTGATAATTCTGAAAATGAAGGATTCGTTTACATTCCATTAAAAAAAAAATCTTGCAGTGGTAGTTTTGCACGGAGGTAAAGTGGAAAAAACTTCTGTAAAATTTGAAAATTGCAACTTAAGAATAATTATAGAGCCAACCAAAAATGGTTTAAAAACAACTTAATCTCTAGGTGAATATTAACGTAGGCACACATTGGTGTATAGTTTCATTTATTATTACTTTACGGTAAGACGAATATAAAACAAATTAAAGTGTAATATTGCAGTAAAACTAAATTACTTGAAATGTTGTCTTACTATAGCAGTTGTTTGCTGGAACTTGTAAAAATTACAAGAAGTGTAGCAAAAAGTTTAGCAGTAAATTCGTACGGTGAAAAGCTTTTGTTTAAACAAAAAATTTTCAAAATTGGGTTTCGAGTTTTTCTTAAATATCTCTCACAGTAGAATAGAAGCATGATGTTTATAATGAAATAGAGAGGAACACTAGACATCCGACCAATAACTTCTTAAGACGGCTAATCGAAACTAGGGACAGCTCAGAACATTTCTGTGTACGATTTTTTCATAAACTATATACATTGTCACCTGAAGTGATCACTATATTTTCCTCAAATTCAAATACAAAACAAAAACCACTTAATCAAGAACGTCTTCTATAGTACAGTGAAATTTCTAAAGAAAATGTAACGATAGTTTTTATCTTAACTGCTAAAAGAGCGATAAAAAAAATAGAAATAGAAATTTTCATAGTATTGTTGAAATAAATAATGTATCTTACAATTTGGCAGTAAGACTAAAGTCTACAACAAAGCACAATTATTTAGAAAGGTAAGATACATCGTAATACGATGAAATTGAAGGGCGATGAAGCAGGTTTTATAGTACAGGGTGTTTCACGAGGAACTGTACATATTTTTTAATTTGATTTTTCCTATTCTTTTAAAAATGATCACCCAATATTAATTTTTTTTAACATTCAGGTGCCATGCATCACTAACCATAATCATGTGATTAGATTTTTTGTCGCACCTTTGTTCATTTTTTTACAAGCGATTGAATTTGGAAAAAAGGAGAATGTGAAGAAAAACAGCAAATATCAAACTATCTATCTAGGCCTACTAATAATTAGGTAATAATAAAAAGAAAACTGTTTAATGATTCCTATTATAAAATACCTACCTACCCTTTGTTAGGAATTAAAAAAATGATTTTAAATTTTTTGTCAATATTGAACATTATTTACCAAGTTTAAATTGGCCATTTTTAATTATTTGGACAAATAATGTAAGCAAATAGTGCTTACCAATTAAACCCAAACCTTCAACGGAATCATTTTAAAATATAATCTAGTTCCAGATGTCGTTATTATACATACGTGTACCAAATTTCAAGTACATATCTCAATTTCATTTTATCAATTAATGAAGTAGGGGTGGTTGGGGGGGGGGGGGTTTGAAAAATATTATATAGAAATTTGAGGCCTTGACTTCTAGTACATACACCGAATCTTAAGTTTCTGTACTCTCATCAGCTCACTTTACTTATTTTCTCCTATTTACCCGTATTTAACCCCCAACCCTTCAACGAAATAATCCCAAAATATACTCTAGATCCAGATGTCGTTATAATATATACGTATACCAAATTTCAAGTGAATATCTCAGTTTCATTTTATCAACCCCTTTAATAATGGAGTGTGGGGTGGTGGGGGGATGGAAAATGTTATAAAAAATTATGACGCTTTGGCTTCTAGTACTATAACATCGAATTTGAAGTTTTTTTAGTCTTACCAGCTTGATTTATTATTTTCCTCTATTTACCCCTATTTACCCCCCAACCCTTCACCGGATATGTTAAAAAGACAATCCAGTTCCAGATCTCGTTATAACACATACGTGTACAAAATTTCAAGTCAATATCTTAAACCGTTCCGGAGAAAACGAGCGGACAAAAAAAGTTAGACCGACCGACAGAAATTTTTTTTTCGCTAAAAATTAAAATCTTGACGTATCATAACATTCTAAACCTATTTAAAGAAGAAACAATTTTGATTTTTTTTTTACGATTACTATAATACTTCCAATCCACTACGTGGATGTGGAAGTAATTGAGATATTCACTTGAAATTTGGTATACGTATATATTATAATGACATCTGGAACTAGATTATATTTTGGGATTATTCCGATGAAGGGTTGGGGGTTAAATAGGGGTAAATAGGGGAAAATAAGTAAAGTAAGCTGATAAGAGTACAGAAACTTATGATTCGGTGTATGTACGATGTGAGGCCTCAGATTTCTTTATAATATTTTTCAACCCCCCACCACCCTTACTCCATTATTAAAGGGTTGATAAAATAAAATTGAGATATTCACTTGAAATTTGGTACACGTATGTATTATAACGACATCTGGAACTAGATTATATTTTGAGATGATTCCGTTAAAATGTTCAGGTTTAATAGTGGTGAATAGGGGAAAATAAGTAAAGCAAACTGGTAAGTACAGAAATTTGGGATTTGGTGTATATGCTAGAAGAGAAGGCCTCAGTTTTTTTATATAATATTTACTATCCCTCCACCACCCCCACACCCTCACTAAAAGAGCTGATAAAATTAAACTGAGATTTTCACTTGAAATTTGATACACATATGTATTATAACGACATCTGAAACTAGATTACATTTTGACAAGATTTCGTTGAAGGTGTGGAGGCTAAGTAGAGGTAAATAGGGAAAAATAAGTAGAGCAAGCTGATAAGAGTACAGAAACTTAGGATTTGGTGTATATACTAGAAACCAAGGTCCCAGGTTTCTTTCTAATATTTTTCAATCCCCCACCCTCCATCACCTCCACTCCATTATTAAGAGGATTGATAACATAAAATTGAGATATTCACTTGAAAGTTAGTACATGTGTGTATTGTAATGACAGATGATTCCGTTGAAGGGGTGGGAGGTGGGGAGGGTCGTCAATAGGGGAGAATAAGTAGAGCAAGCTAGAAACTTCATTTTTAACGTATGCATTAGAAACCAAAGCCTCAAATTTTTCTATGACATCTGCCCCAAATATTATTAAAATTTTATGATAAATAATTTCCATATACTAGAGTGCAAATATAGTCGAGATGTTTCCTTTAAAGCAACTTGGATGGAAAATATGGATGTGGAAGTAGTGATTCCTTGGGCAGCGGTTTTCTGCTATGTGTTTGAACGTCACTTTTTTATAAAAAAATTAGTGATTTCGCAAAATTCTCATAACTTGAAGAATACGTATTTTAGGAATATAGGTCATTAAACTTTAAGGGAAGCTCACCAATCTGTCTTAAATTTACCCCTTGGTACGTCTCCTGGGATTTTTTTAGACGAAATTATTGCAATTTAAAGTTGAACAAAACATGGATGCTGAAAATCAAGAAATAATTGGAGCTGTTAGATGCAAAATACTTTTCTTTATGTAATATACAGAGGATACTTTTAAGCGTGATATACCGCGACTCTAGTCAAACTCACACGAGTGCTCCGCAGAATTGATTTACATGAAAATGGAGAGTTCTGTATGAAAAATACTGGATGCATATTTATTTTGTTATTTGTGTTTCAATAAATTTTCATTAAGTACTTCATTTTTTAAACATGTTCTACAAGTTGTATTTCTATAGTAACAAATACATACATTTTTTTTTGTAAAATACCCTCTCAAATTTATTAATAGAATTCCAATATTTCAACTTTTTTATTTGAATATTTATAATTACTTATCAAATTTTAGGCACTATTTTCTTAATTTGTCGAATATTGTGTGACTCTTAAATTCGGCCATTTTGGATCCGATATCTTGCATTTTTATTTTTTTGTATGACTTTAGTTGCTAACAATATTAAAACACCTATGCCATAATGTTTGATATAAAATAATTCTTAATATTATAATTTTGTATGATTTTAGTCCATAATTCAGCAATTTTGGAGCCGCCATTTTGTTTATTCAGTTAGTGAACACCACATTCGTAACCAGCAAACATAACTCTTAAAATAATTGAAGTCTTCAGGTTAAAACATTTTCAAAATAATTTATCATAACAAAGAATAAGTCGACAAAGAAAGGCAATAGAAAACTTAGTTTATGATTATAGAGAGTCCTTAAAAACACGTAGTAAATATATTCAAGTTCAATCCATTTTCCAACTTACTGTTATCGTCTAAGTGTACGACTCCTTTATTTACATTTCGTTACTTTCCTAATTTTGGAAAGGCTCATAATTACATATATATATATACTGTTTTAATATATTTTGCTGATTAAAATCCAACTTCATCTAATATGCTCTTGTTACTGATAATAATATGGTTATTTACGTATAGTAATTTATGGTAATTTATCAAGCAAATACATTAACGTCGTTGATAATAATGCAAGAAATAATTTACTGTAATTTTACATCTCTGTTAGGGAATACTATTAGATATTCTTTGCTTCAAGAGGTCTTATCCAAATTTTTCTTTCAATGTGGAGTATTTACATAGCAAAGACCGTTGACCATTGTACTATCTATACATATTATTGCTAGTAGTTAGGAAATGTAATAAAGTTTATACACATATTAGAATATTTTACATAACATTTTTCTTGTCTGCCTTTCATTAATATGATGAATGGAGAGGCACTAAAATTGCACGAGCATTATTGACAACGAAAAATGTTTTAGGGGGCTCTAATTGGAGGATCTTCTTCTTTAATATTCATGTCTTGGTTGTGCCTTCGTGCCCAAACTCTCATAGTATCAGGAGATTTGACTTTTCCTGAGAAACCAGTGACTACAGAGGGTTGCCATTATCATTTCACACCTAAGCAGTCTCCCACCAGTAATATCCATTTCGATCCATCTGTAAACATTACAAATGTTACACATACAGAGTAAGTGTTTTTAAAGTACTTGTACACTCTAATAGAAACGTGAGTAAATGATGACATCGATGAATTAGGTAGCTAATAAAAGGTAATAAAAAAAATACTTATAAACATATATCTGAAAATACTTCCTATAAGGACAACACCCTAGGAAAAGTAGGAAGAGAAAATGGTTCTTATTTATTGTTTCAAGAAACATAGGATTTAATTCATTTTCACATTGAATTAAGTGTCATATGAATAATGACGTTTTAATTTCTTTTTAAAGCCTACTTATTTGCATCATTTCCATGAATTACTATTTATTATTAGTAACAACTACACTAACTTCATGTAAAATATTTATATTGAAACTGGTTGGTCTCATGACAAATTAACAAAGGTGCCATTATTATGTATGTTCCCAACAACTGGGATAGCTTATGCTTGTCAATTTGCGGAAATTAGCTTGTTATAATAAAGAATATGTTTCATTAGAATTACAAGCAAACAAATGATAATTCACGTTTAAACAATTAGCTTGTTATTTACAGGAAGTAATCTTAAATACGATTTTTTACTTATTTACCAACATTTTATAACAGATTTTAGCGAAAATTATTAAAGGTTGTTTTTTAAATATAATGGGTTCTATCCCAAAAGAGGCTTAGATTGAAAACCTTATAGTAGAGTGCCGCGGAGCGTTAAATATGCTTAAAAATAAATTCTGTGGGCGTCGCGGGGTTACAAGCTGAATTGTGCATAAAACTGAAGTTTGTACATTCGCGAATCAGAATCCGGAAGTAATAAAAAAATAAGGCGGGCAGAAGGGCAGTAAAATCGAAATACGAGTTATTACCACGGGCGGATAGCGCAGCATATAGGCTACAAATCCACATAAAAATCAATTGATATTTTGTACAGAATGTATTTTTTATCAATTTTTGAAAGTTGGCCACAGCGTTGGGTCTTACGGGAGAATAAATTTTAAAACTCGAATATCTCGGTTCCAACACGTCGAAAATCTGACTGAAATTCTGCAATTTTTATGTTTCCACGCTGTTTACTCGAAAACGAAGACCTTAATGAAAAAAACTTACTCTTACAATCAGTTAATATTATCAATTTAGAAGACAACAGCGTTTAATTGAAAATTTTTACTTGAATCGTAAACATGATATGAATAAAAATACAAAATAAGCCATTTTTCAAGCTCTGGCTGTTTAGCGTCTCTACTTCGGCACAGTCGCATCTGTCTCACAAATCCCCATAGCTCCATCTCGTACTGTTTCAATACGTACATGGGTGGTGGTATCGCTACTAAATGAAAGTGTAGCATTATGTAGAACACAAACAAAATTATTAAATTAGTTAAAATAAAAATAATGTATTACTTCTACATACTAAAAGACGTATTTTATAATAATAATAATTTATTGGATATTTAAAAATACGCCGTAGTGATTTGACATGTGAACATAAATATGTAAAAAGTAAATAAAAACAAAAGATATAAATGCAAACATAAATATAAATACTACAAAAATATAACTCTATAAAACACTAGGACATAATATCAGTATGGTCAAAGCAAATATAAATAAAAATAACAAACAAACAAACAATCATGCGGAATATGATTAGCTCATAAAAAACAAAATTATTCGTCCAATTCACTTTTCGCATCTAACGGTGGCAAATCCGTGGTCTTGGTCAATTTATTTTTGCAGGTTTTCTAAGCCATGCATTTACAGGACCAAATGCAACCCATTTTATTTTTCTTGCAAGTGCACACCTTGCTTCCACAAAATTTTAATTTTGTTACTAAAAAAATTGTTGTCACCTCCGCCTTACCTTTTTTGCATCCATATGAAGCTAGAACGTCCAAATTCGGAGGAAAAACGGCAAGGAAATTAGAATCGGATTTACATCACCCGTTTCATCAATTTTCCTTCCATATTCGGCAATGCTAAGTAATTTTGGACAGGGTTCTAAGGAATTGAGCCACACGTTCGTCTGATAATAGGCTCTCAAACTATGAAATTGCAAAGAATCTTCAGTCGGGGGTAGTATTGCAATTAGTTAGTAGTTTTTCTAAAACCTCTGGAGAGATCGACGCAGTATTTTTTATTTTATCTTCTATATTTTTAGACATAACGTGGGACAATCTCTTCCCAGCAGACCGCTTCTGACAAAACACACATTTGTTTATGTCAAATCCACCCTTACGAAACGATCTACCAGGAAGTGGTGGAGGTTCAATATCATGAGCTGCCCTGTACTCTTTCAGTCTTTCCACTCTTTTTCTTAAACTTTCAATGTTTTGTTTGCTCCTATAGGCAATATATCACATTTTATGCCAAACAACGTTGACAAGATTTCCAGTTTTGCCATCAGCAATCACTTTTTGTATATCCTCATCTGACTCTTAGTTTATGTAATCCCTAATCTTAATGGAATTCATAAGAGTAAAGAAAGTTTCATCAGTTGATTGCATTATAACACCTTCAGTCTTTTTACATATTATACATTGTTGTTATTTTTGCGTTTTAAATTTTACAAGTGAGTCGATTTCGCTCTCAGAACTAGTATTATCACTTGTAGAACTTTCCATTTCGTGCAGTGCTAACTTTTTAAAAAATTATCGAATGTAGAATTCCCTACATTTAACTAAAGCAAAAGTTCTCACCTAGTTAACCCTGGTAACACTGTACACCAACCACTATTTAAGTTTTTTTTTAAATGGAAAAATTAAGTTTAATAAGTATTAGGAATGTAGTACTGAATTCGTATGCACTCACCACCCACAAGGGTATATTTACGATATACTAATTAATATACTAATTAAGATGCACACACACTTAAAATTCCAGATATCAGATAATATAGACAACGTATCAGTACGAGATGGAGCTACGGGGATTTATGAGACAGATGCGACTGTGACGGACTGGAGACGCGAATCAGCCAGCGCTTGAAAAATGACTTATTTTGTATTTTAATTCATATCTTGTTTACAATTCAAGTAAAAATTTTCAATTAAACGCTGTTGCCTTCTAAATTGATGATAGTAAATGTTTGTAAGAGTAAGTTTTTTTCATTACGGTCTTCGTTTTCGAGTAAACAGCGTGGAAACATAAAAATTGCAGAATTTCAGTCAGATTTTCGACGTGTTGGAACCGAGATATTCGAGTTTTAAAATTTATTCTCCCGTAAGACCCAACGCTGTGGCCAACTTTCTAAAATTGATAAAAAATACATTCTGTACAAAATATCAATTGATTTTTATGTGGACTTGTAGCCTATGTGCTGCACTATCCGCCAGTGGTAATAACTCGTTTTTCGATTTTACTGCCCTTCTGCCCGCTTTATTTTTTTATTACTTCCGGATTCTGATTCGCTAATGTACAAACTTCAGTTTCATGCACAATTCAGCTTGTAACCCCGCGACGCCCACAGAAGTAAAAATAAATTAAAGCTAGCACTGTACTATTATAAACAAATCCAGAGTAGACACGTTTATATATTTAGTAATTGCGATCTGGTAATTAGTTATTCATTTGATAAGTAAAACTTCAATCTCATAAATAAATGTGGGACTTTCTGGTTAGAGAAAGCAACGATTATTTGTTAGCATTTATTTTTATTTGATTCTAAATCATTTTTTAGTTTAATTGTGAATTATATACCGGGTGTAACAGGATCATGGTATACCCCCGTTTTCTCCTTTAGTTTTGAAGGTAATTGATTGAAATTTAGGACATACTGCATACATAATAAGCGGCACTTTTTGACATGCAATTGATTTTTTTTCACGTCCGCTTTCGATTTTTAAATGGAACATCCTATATATTATTGCATTTTTGAATTCTGCATAATTTTCTGAATCCAGCGATGCCAAATAAGTGACATTTCAAACAGCCATTTTTTTTACAATATAATTTTTAGTTTTCCATTTAAGTGTGCCATAATGGTTCCGATTTATTCTAAATGACCCGTGTAACGCTACAAAAATCGAAATACCGTTAAAAGCACTAAATTACGTGATTTACGAGCAAATCAAATTCACCAAAATTGTTTTTGGGGCAAAATTCAATTTTTTCAAATGGAACCAGAGTAGGTACCGTGGTACCATTTATTAGTACTCTTTATTAATAAGGAATTTATTCATATGTCGTATTAAAATGTGCGATAAATACATACAAAATTAGAGGTAAAAGAAAATAAGATAATAAAATTTTGTTCTAATTAAATGTTAAGAAGTAACTAAGGTGACTTTGAAAACAATGAAACATTTAGCTTCTCAAACATTTGTCGGTTTAACGGTGTTTTTATTAGGTCTTTAAGAATTGCTTAAAATTCTTGTTAATTGTGTTCAAAATGCCGTAAATTTATACAAGAGATGAAAAAGTGGACATGTTAATTATTTATGGGGAAAGTAAAAAAATGCAATTGCAGCTATGGACCTTTATGGCCGACGATATCTTGATAGACAATGTCCAGCGAAAACTTATTTTAAACGTGTTGAAAACGAATTCTGAAGAGAGCCCAACAATGATTCCGAAGAAAACTTCATTATTGACGAAGGAACGGAAATTAATGTTTTGGCTAGAACAGAAGTTGATAAGACTGTTTCTTTAAGGCAAGTTGGGTTTGAATTGAACATCAATACCACTATAAATCTTTTAAATATCAACTACACCAACATTTTTACGAAAGTGATTACGAACATAGGATGAAATATTGCAATTGAATTTTGTGTAATAACGAGCCAAACAATGATTTTTTGGGAATAGTTTTATTTTCACAGGTTCACAAATTTGGGAATTTTTAACCGACAAAATACAAAATATTGGTCACAATAAAATAAAAATTTATTACGGGAGGCTAACTTTTAAATGCGGTTCGGTTTGAATGTTTGGCTTGGAATAATCGGTAGTAGAATTAGTCCAATAATATTTGAAGGACCTCTGACTGGTACCAGATACTTGAGATTCCTGGAAAATGAGATTGAGGTCATTTTAGATGAGTTACCTTTAGATTTAGGACAGGTAATGTATTTCCAACAAGATGGCGCTCCTCCCCATAATTCAAGGATAGTAATTGATTACCTTCAACGGAGATTCGGAGAAAACGTAATTTCGACGAATGGTCCTGTGAGGTGGCCTCCAAGGTCACTTGATTTAAATCGAAAGTTAGTGTTACTTCCGGCGAAACCGGAAGTGAAAAAAAATCAACTGTATGTCAAAAAGTGTCGCTTATTATGTATGTACTATATCCTGAATTTCAATCAATTATCTTCAAAATTAAAGGAGAAAAGGGGGTAACCCATGATCCTGTTACACCCGGTATACAGTGCGTGTAGCGGAGAATTAAACATGTACATGTACATATATAGTGCGAGAGATCAACAACCCAGCAGCAGCAAACTCACCCGATGTGCGACGGCACAAGGCCACGCCGGCCACTGAAGCATCCCAGCTTAGTGATGCGCGATATATATGGGTGTATCGAAAACATCGATGTTGCAATAGACGATGTCCGATATTTTAAATCGATAAGTCAGATTCTTAAACATCGATGTAATATCGATATAACAGCAATATTGAAAAATATCAGACAGAGTGTATTAAGAAAAGAATAAAGCGAATCTGAATCAGTATTTGGCTTTAATACAATAACATTTTTTTATTTTGGCCATCTATCGATTACTACTGAAAGTTGCAATACATGTTTGAATTACGTATATCTATGCACTATTCATCATGATGAATGAATATAATATGGATAATAAGTATTCGCTACAGCCCGGTAGTAGTGCTGCACTAAACACGCCATAGGCGTTATTTACTCCACGGAAACCAACGCCATGGCAAAAAAAAACTCGAATATGAAAAACCCTGCCTGATTTTTTTTTACATCAACTTCAA
This sequence comes from Stenurella melanura, assembly GCA_963583905.1. Lineage (NCBI taxonomy): Eukaryota > Metazoa > Arthropoda > Insecta > Coleoptera > Cerambycidae > Stenurella > Stenurella melanura. The sequence continues at coordinate 63,295,489 of OY757311.1, forward strand.
TTTATCGAATATCAGTAATTGGTAATATCGATGTTTTCTACTTGATAAACATCATGTATCGACAGTTTCGTTAGATGTTATCAGCGATATGAAATATCGATACTTTCAGTTCGATGTCGCATCACTATGCTCCCAGCTGACCAGCTGTAGTTATACATTGCCGACTGGCACACGCGATGTTGCAATTCTTAAGGCTAGTTTTCACCATGCGAGTTGGCGTGCAAGCTGACTGAGACAGTAATTGACTGCCAGTTACTGACCTTTTGAAAACAGAACGGGTGAATTACTGTCCGTACGAGTGGACCAATAATTTCCATAGCCACCTACTTCAAATATATTTGTTTTCTACTGTCCACTGGCCCTCTTCCACCACGTAAATGGGTCAGCCACTGGCCCTTGTGAACGCACATGGTCAGTAGCTGATTAAACAGTAGATAATTGATTCACGTGGTTTAAATTGGTTAATATTAGTTCTCTCTGATGTCTTCGGCCACTCAACACATAAATATTTGAAATGTCGGGAAGGTGGAGTGACCAGCAAAGCGCCAAGTTTGTTGACTTATATAGAGAAGAGGAGAATTTGTGGGATATGTTTGTTTAACTCCAATTACTGACAACATTCGGAAATTTGTTCTGAGGCGAGGAAAGCCAGAGTTATTTCCAATTGTACTTTTGTTGGCACAGATTTACGCATCATTGTATCTTTGCGCTGAGTAGTTGGGGCTATTAAACTCAGAAGTTCCTCAAACTGATTAGGTGACATTCTCATCACACCTTCATATTCAAGTGGGTCATAATCATAGAATTCTTTTAATATGGTACATGATACTCCACTACTTTTCTTACGCAGCCAGTCTCTTACCCAGACCCTTCTTTTCTTTCTCTTAGTTTCCCGAAGTATAATTTCCGTAATTTCATCACACAGTATTACAGAGAAAGACCGTATTATGTAACGAACACTTCTATGTTCTACAACAGATATTTTTGAAATGACACCTTATCTTTATACTGACAATTTTTCTACCGGCATGCTACTACTAGTATCGTGTAAATGGTACGGGTCCGTACTTTCAGTAAGGAGGCCAGCAACTGGCTAACTGACCACCCAGTAGATCGCTCTGTGAAAACTAGCCTTTACTTCCCATGTCTAGCTTGCCATTACACGCACTGTATATCATATTTGTTAACTTTGTTATTTTTATTATACTAAAATATTGAAATATCATCGTAGCGAAAGGTTCATGATCTACAGACTCTCCTACCTATGGTACACATTGATAGGAACTTTCGTAACTATGTTTATTGGACTCCTAGTCAGCTTTCTTACGAAACCACTAGATCCTCGAGATGTAGATCCGCAACTTTTGGCACCCTTTGTTAGAAGATTAATTAAACCTAGAACATACTCCAATGAACCAGGAGATGGAATAATTTATACTTACGGACAAATCCAAGCAAAAGTAAGTAAACCTTATTAATTTTAAATTGTTAATTAATTGAATATTATTATTATCATGTCCAACAAGACCAAAGTGGTTACCACAAACAGAAACTGTTTGTCTTCATAACGCGTGGACCATTATGGAGGCGTAAAAAACATGTTCCAGAAGCTACGGGAAAACGGAGAGAGCTAGGGTCAGAACGACTGGTAGGATGTCAATCTTGTCGTCTGCATTCTTCGTCGAATCTCGCATCTCATTTGTCGGTATTGACCACAAGGCCTTCTTATTTATTACCTCACAATTACCTGTACTTAACATATCTGGATGATTTATGTGCTGAATCTACAACCATAATTCTCGTTTTGTTGCAGTTAACATTTAAATTGTAATCAATTGTTTGAAAGTCGTCCATCAGGAGTATGAGCTCATCATCGTTTGATGCAACTACGTAGTATTCTGTGCAAATATCAAGTTAGGAATCTCAATTTCGCCTACGCTACTCCACCCTATTAGTTAGTCCTCTATCAGACGTCCTGTCACGTGTTCATTGTAGTAGATGGTAAAAAGGGTTGGTGACAGAACATAACGCTGTCTAACGCCTTTCCGAACTTTACATTTGGTGAAGTTGAAGTTATTGACACCAAAATCGATTTTTTTTCGAACAGTCGACAATAATAAATACTAGTGGCGTGTGTGAGTCGGACGAATGGTAAATATTTTGAGCCGGAATGAAATTACCTTCCCCTCCCGTTTTCGAGGATGCTGAACACGATGGCGGCGTAAGAATTTCTCTTTGGGGTTGTATAACCCCTCAAACAGGCCAAAAACCACCCCCTAGAAGGGTTAAACGCGATTTAATAGGTTTCCCTTCAGAAAATAGTACTTTCCTCCCGTTTCAAGGATGCTGAGCACGGTGGTGGTGTTCCCCATCGCGTCCGACCCCTATCAACCCCTCCACCGGCCAATACTCGCCCCCAAAAGGGGTGAATTTTTTTTCTCGGATTATCAGCGGCAAATATATATTCCCCCCGTCTTCAAGGATGCTGATTATATATATTATAAGTATTTTAAAAAAATTCACCCTTTTCGGGGGCGAGTATTAGCCGGTGGAGGGGTCGGTACGGGTCGGACGCGATTACGAACACCACCGCCGTGCTCAGCATCCTTAAAAACGGGGGGAATATATATTTGCCGCTAACAATCCGAAAAAAAAATTCACCCCTTTCGGGGGCGAGAATTGGCCGGTGGAGGGGTTGGTAGCGGTCGGAGGCGATAGAGAACACCACCACCGTGCTCAGCATCCTTGAAAACGGGGGGGGGGATACATATTTGCCGCTGATAATCCGAGAAAAAAAATTCACCCCTTTCGGGGGCGAGTATTGGCCGGTGGAGGGCTTGGTAGGGGTCGGACGCGACTGGGAACACCACCACCGTGCTCAGCATCCTTGAAAACGGGGGGAATATATATTTGCCGCTGATAATCCGAGAAAAAATATTCACCCCTTTCGGGGACGAATATTGGCCGGTGGAGGGGTTGGTAGGGGTCGGACGCGATGGGGAACACCACCACCGTGCTCCGCATCCGTGAATACGGGGGGAATATATATTTGCCGCTGATAATCCGACAAAAAATATTCACCCCTTTCGGGGGCGAGTATTGGCCGGTGGAGGGCTTGGTAGGGGTCGGACGCGATGGGGAACACCACCACCGTGCTCAGCATTCTTGAAAACGGGGGGGAATATATGTTTGCCGCTGATAATCCGAAAAAAAAATTCACCCATTTCGGGTCCGAGTATTGGCCGGTGGAGGGGTTGGTAGGGGTCGGACGCAATTACGAACACCACCACCGTGCTCAGCATCCTTGAAAACGGGAGGAAAGTACTATTTTCTGAAGGGAAACCTATTAAATCGCGTTTAACCCCTCGAGGGGGTGGTTTTTGGCTTGTTTGAGGGGTTGTGCAACCCCAAAGAGAAATTGTGACACCGTCATCGTGTTCAGCATCCTCGAAAACGGGGGGGGGGGGTAATTTCATTCCGGCTCAAAATATTTACCATTTTCGCGTTTTTTCCGACTCACACACGCCACTATACTTGGTGTACCCATTTCTAATAGGACACCCCTCTGTTTGTCCCATTCCATATTATCAAAAGCGTCACAGTAGTCTACGAAACCAAAGTACAAAAACACGAAATATTGATAAGAACCTGGGTATATATAGCATTATTTTATTGACGTGCGATATTAATCTTAGCAATTTGTAGTTATCATAGTTATCCGTCGCCAGTGTCACTGAGTTCCTATGTGGTGATATGAAGACTGAGGTTCTTTAGTCATAGTTACAGATTCCCCTTTGGTATACCAATTCTGTAAAGAATTTTCACTCCCTCTTAATCAATAATATAGTGCCTTCACCGTGATATTGTCAGCCCCAGCTGATTTTCCAGAGTTTACTTTTAATATGGCCACCTTCACCTCTAATTTCAATATTGAAGGTTCATGTCCTAATCCTGCTGCCATCAGTTATTATCTGCATCCATGTATGCATAAAAAAAGAGAATATAGTTCTAGATTTTCGCTTGTAACTTTTTCCTGCTTTTCAGTTTATTGCTTCTCAACATGTGACTAAGTGTTTCACGAGGCTCAGAAAAATTCTTCTGTTGAAAATGAAACTTACGAAAAACAATTATTTTCCAGTTTACCGTCTCATCTGTTTACATGGAATAAGTATTCGTATAGTGAAAAAATCCAAATTCGAGATTTTGATTAAAATTAACATCTTAAATTGATTTTAGACACCAGATGTAGGAAAACCAATGTAGAACGCTATTATTGAATATTACTAAAATCGGTGAATCGACATAGTAAAAATTGATTTAAATGAAAATTCTTTAAATGGAAAATTGTCAACGAGATAAATAAATATCCTGACCAAATAAGTACACCACGACAGACCAAGACATTATCTAGCAAAAAATTTTTCAAATAAAAATTACTTGCAAATTTCTCGTCAGATTAAACATTGCCGAGAAAATGTGTTGAGGATAATTGTAGTTTTTGAAAATTAAAAATATCTTCAGGATATGGTATGATGGTGTTTCTATGAGACACAGATTTATTAACAAGGCATGGTGGTGATAGTAGGGGTCTGATAATAAACCCATGTTTTAAAATCTTTCTTTATTATACAATATGCAAATATCTAATACTGTTATAAATATTTTTCAGACTCCTCCATTAGAGACATCGAAAGTCGAGATACCAATGGAGAAATACAACGGAACAGAATCGACGTAACTTTCTGTATATATTTGTTTTTCAATGCCATTAAGGCAACAGTTATTTTAGATATTGAAAATGTTGATGCTATTGTATTCATTATTATTTTCAATAAAGTTTTTCGAATTATGTTTTCTTATTTATAAAAGTAGTAAATTAAAATAATGCAAGATGGAAACAGTAACCACAAAAAGGTAAACTATAGTGCAGAACGAGACATAAAATACTTACTCGTTTTCAAGATACACGTCATGTCCTGAAGTAAATCTATATTGTCAGGTTCGGAACTGCTTGGTTTTTTAGTGGGCCTTTGAATCTTCTCCTTGTTGATTCAAAATATGGTCCTAGTTCTTAAAACATTTGGTCAAGTTATGTAATGCTTTACAATGCTAGTTACCAGTTACCTCTGCTTCTTCTTGATCCGTCTTTATTATAATGATCACCCTGTATATTTTTCATAAACAATTAGCAGGTTTCTTGCTTAACATTGTCTTAACAACATTTCAAATATTATTATGCTCCAATAATTTTTTTTACCAATTTGTCTCTAGAATGTCCACCATATATATTCTGCACTAAAAGTGTATCCAGTTACATCTTCAATGATAGTATCAACTACCTGCCATACATTGATCCTCTCTGAAGATTAATTTTTAGATATAACGTCAACAAATAGGCAGGTGGCAGACAACTGGAAGTAAAAACCTTAATTTTCGTAATCTGCATAGTCTGAAATGTGGAAAACCAAAGAAATCTCGTAGAGTGATTTTTTCATGATTATAGTATTTTTCTTCGGTAAGTGACGGGAGTAAAGAGTCAAATTCAATGGATTTGAGATTGATACACACACATACGTCATGCAGACAGCGACTTTTGTACATTTAGACCGTAGTACCGTCAGAATCTAACCTTATCTCTAATGCAAAATATCGACCCTAAAACATTCTTCCATTTCTTTCTAATCACGGAAGTAAAATGATGCAGATATCTTCTTACTGGGTAGATTGTTGTAGATTATTTAGGGGGTCGCTTGGCTCCTCCAGCCCTTTCACACATCAATCTAAAAAATCTTTTATTTATTTATTTATTTATTTATTGCATACACTGTTCAACAGGTAAGATACCCAATTACAGAACAGGAATAAAGGCATACAAAGCATTAATTACATAATATACAACAATATAGAAAGAAAGTAAAATGAAGAAAAAAATTACTTAAATGTACGAACTATGAATAACTAATGATACGAAGAAAGAGAAAAAAATAACACGGGAAATGTTTAAATATAAAAACTATACAGGGTGATTCACGTAGGCCATTCATTAGAAGTTTTTCAACTTGCAGTTGGATTAGAAACTTGAAATTTGGTATGCAGCCATAATCGATAATGCCCGTTCAATCTAAAATATTTTCAGTCCTCCAACTATACAGGGTGTGCCAAAAATTGGTACCAACTTTCTTATTTTAAATAGAAACCTATATTTTTCTTTACATGGTTCGATTGGTCTTCTAATTCTGAGTTTAGAGAACCTAAGTTATGTTAACTTATCTATTACAATTTTTGACATATGTCCAATTTTTTGAAAAAAATTGCCGCTGTAGTAGTTTACGAACAAATTTGTATCTAGCAAACCTTTCAAAATTATGAAACCAAATTTGTGAAACAGTTAGCTGGAAGTCCAGGCTAACTTTTGATGTCCCATCGGTGGTCCCATTTTGTACCATATGGGCGCAGTCGATTTTCAAATGTCGCAATCAAGAATTGTCAAAAAGTCAATTTTTTCAAATGGCACCTACTATTTTTTTTCACACCATTCGAAAGAAAATTGAATTTTAGGGTGAGTCACTTAAGCATTCCCTATACCTAACTTCACCCCATATCGAGTTATTCAATAAAAATCAAGAAATACCTTATCTTGCCGAGAGATTCCTTACTTCATCAAGTATGCCATGGAAATAAAAGACAGTTGTAATAATTTTTAAAGAAAAATATGGATTCTTATTTAATTACACACAACACCAACAAATTATTATTAACGAACAAGAACAATGTTACGAAATTCTGACATAAATGTTCAATGTGACCACCATATTTTTGTTCAAATATTCTATTATTCTACTTTCAACAGATTGCGTAGCACATCTTTGCGCCTACCATTTCAATGCAAAATTGAATTTTAGGGCCACTTTTATTAACATTGTGTATGTCTATCTACAGTCGTTTTTGAGTTATTGGCATTTTTTGAAAAAAATATTGTTTTTTTTTCTCAAGGGTAGTAGGCTTTGGAAACAATCATTTCATTTTAATTTTTATTCAAAAATCGTATTGCAATAATAAATAATAACAACAAAATAACAACAAATAAACAGATTAACAAAATAATTATTTCAATATAAATGCTCAATGTGTGCACCGTTTTCACTGACAGAATTTCGTCAACATTGTTCTTGTTCGTTAATAATAATTTGTTAGTGTTGTGTGTAATTAAATAAGAATCCATATTTTTCTTTAAAAATTATTACAACTGTCTTTTGTTTCCATGGCATACTTGATGAAGTAAGGAATCTCTCGGCAAGATAAGGTATTTCTTGATTTTTATTGAATAACTCGATATGGAGTGAAGTTAGGTATAGGGAATGCTTAAGTAACTCACCCTAAAATTCAATTTTCTTTCGAATGGTGTGAAAAAAAATAGTAGGTGCCATTTGAAAAAATTGACTTTTTGACAATTCTTGATTGCGACATTTGAAAATCGACTGCGCCCATATGGTACAAAATGAGACCACCGATGGGACATCAAAAGTTAGCTTGGACTTCCAGCTAACTGTTTCACAAATTTGGTTTCATAATTTTGAAAGGTTTGCTAGATACAAATTTGTTCGTAAACTACTACAGCGGCAATTTTTTTCAAAAAATTGGACATATGTCAAAAATTGTAATAGATAAGTTAACATAACTTAGGTTCTCTAAACTCAGAATTAGAAGACCAATCGAACCATGTAAAGAAAAATATAGGTTTCCATTTAAAATAAGAAAGTTGGTACCAATTTTTGGCACACCCTGTATAGTTGGAGGACTGAAAATATTTTAGATAGAACGGGCATGAACGATTATGGCTGCACACCAAATTTCAAGTTTCTAATCCAACTGCAAGTTGAAAAACTTCTAATGAATGGCCTACGTGAATCACCCTGTATATACATATATACACATATCATATGTGATTCAAAGCAAATTAAGAAAAACAAAGACACTCACTGGTTATTTAATTTAGAACATTTTGTTTTATGTCACTAAGGCTGCAATTAAAAATATCGTTACATAATTTGTTAGAAGTACTGCAAATCGTATATAAAGATGAATTATTTAGTACGTTGGTACGCGGCGTAGGTAAATAGAAAACTTGGTGATTACGAGAGGTTAATCTGGGAACGTGAAAATTAAGCTTACTAATTATTTCGGGTGCGTTAAAATCATTGTGTAGTAATTTAAACAAAAATACTTGAGAAAAGTACGTACGCCTATCCTCAAGAGTAGTCACAGAATATCTTTCAAGCAAGTTACTTTGCGGTAATCCAATCACTGGATAGGTACCGTCGGATTTGAACCACAGTAATTTAAGAAATCTGCGTTGAACTGCCTCCAAGTTATTCTTGTGAACATCATAACTGGAACTCCAAATTAGCGATGCGTACTCAAGTTTCGATCTGACGAAGGATTGATAAAGAATTTTTAGAGTATCAGTATTAGTGAACTCTCGACTAGTACGAACGATGAATCCAAGGGCTTTGGAGGCTTCGGACACAATGGTATCGATATGATCAGTGAAGGATAATTTACTATCAAAAGTTACGCCGAGGTCGCGAAATGTTATAGGTCTTTGAAGTATGACATTATCTAACCTGTAATCAAAAATAAAAGGTGATGTTTTTAAAGAAAAGGACATTACGTTACATTTACTAGGATTCATGAATAATTTATTTACTATACACCAGGTGTTTATTTTGTCAAGAGAAGTCTGAAGTTGAAAACAGTAATCGATTTCATCAATTATTGAGAAAATTTTTAGATCGTCGGCATATAAAAGGTGAGGCAAATTAATTTCGTTCACTATGTCGTTAATAAATATGTTAAAAAACAAGGGCCCCAGAATAGATCCCTGGGGAACTACAGATGTGGCAGCAAATTCGATCGATTTGAACCCATATAATGCAACGTACTGACTCCTATTCATTAAATAAGATTTAAACATAAGGAGCAAAGAATATGAGAAGCCGATTTTTTCTAATTTATTAAGTAACAACTGGTGATCAAGTCTATCTTTTGCGAATTACCCTATAATTAGTTGTTGCCCAGGACTCCCAAGCTTTTTACAAAGCTTGTGATTTTCCTGGGGGCTACTTTCCCTGTGTCTTTAGGCATTAATTCTTACTAGGTAAGTTTCGAAAAAGTGCTAATGCAGGATGTCTGCTGTATACGTACCAATACTTTGCATATTGACCAAAAGGAGGTAAGAAATTCATATAATTATTTTTCTAAGAAAACATTTTTATTTAAATAAACTTATTCAGAACTAAGCAATATTTTCAGGTTAAACAGTAGAATTATGAACAGAAAAAGAAAGAGACAATAATATCGCGTGTCTATGCCACTACATAACAGCCACTTGTCAGTTTTTTTCTTGACAACAAAAACTGTATTTTAATTGTGAGAATAGAATAGAATAGAATGGAATGGAAAGGAATGGAACGGAACGGAACGGAACGGAACGGAACGGAACGGAACGGAACGGAACGGAATAGAATAGAATAGAATAGAACAAAATAGATTTTTATTTGACCAAATTACGAAAAACGTTTTTGGCAAGTCAACACACGATAGAAAAGTAATACGAGTTAATATAAAACATAAAACAGACATGAAATAAAAATTAACCAACAATAAAAAAGAGAACGAAAAATATATATAACATAAAGCATATAAATATTTATGTCACAAACAATAAAATTTTTCCTTTAGACCATAGAAAGGACGGATAAGTTAGGGTAAATTCCCAAGTGAATAGAATAACCACAGCATATCAAACGAGTTGGAAAAAAATAATAAATAATAAAATGCCTATTAATTACCAATTTGTGTGTTCAAGAATTCTTCACTTGAATAGAGGCAATACTATACAATGTTCTTTCTTTATTATCGATTTAAAACTGTTAAGATTAAGTGATTTAATGCCATTAGGAATATGATTGTACAACTGAAGGATTAGAGAGCTTTTTTGTGATTTACTTAACCTTAAGCGCGGCTGCCTAAGTTGATTAGCAGACCTGGTGCCGTAGGAATGAAAATCTGAATTTGTAGAGAACGAGTTTGTGTTCTTGTGGATTTCTAATAAAGTATTATAAATATAGAGGGAAGGAACAGGCATTATACCAAGTCTTTTAAATATTGGATAACAGTGATCTCTCCAGCCAGCACTGACAATTATTCTAACTGCTTTCTTCTGAAGACGAAAAATTTTTATTGCGTGAGACGAACCACCACAAGGGAGAATTGCATAGTTAATGTGAGGTTGAAATAATAAAAAATAGCATGTTCTCAGAGTTTTAGAACCGAGTTGATTTTTCAGCCTCCGTAACATAAAAATAGAACTTGATAATTTGTGTGACAGTTGTTCCACATGATTAGCCCAGCTAAGAGAATCATCCAAAACATCGCCAAGAATTTTGACCCTGTTGCCTTTAATTAGCGTATAATTTGTTGAAAAAACAATTCTTTGTGTTTTCTCTTCATTTAATTTAATGTTATTTGAAGAGAACCAAGCTTTCGCTTGTTTTATGCAACTAGTGCTCTTCTAATTTAAGTTATCAATGTTCAAGTTGAAATCAGTAATGGATGTATCATCGGCATAAGCTATGCATTTTTTAGGTGACATAAGGTAAAAAAGATCATTGACATACAATATAAAGAGCAGGGGCCCCAAGACAGAGCCTTGAGGCACCCCATGCTTGACCGGACGAAGTTCTGAGTATTATCGACAGAGACATATTGTTGTCTGTTATTAAGATAAGAGTAGAAAAGGTTTAGAGGCAGGCCTCTAATACCATGAAAGCTTATCGTTTACAATAGAATTTCATGTGAGACACAGTCGAAGACCTTGGAGAGATCACAGAGGGTAACAGACATATGTTTGCCCTCCTCAAGACCCCCAACTGTGTACACACTAATTTAAAAACTGCCATGGTCATGGAGCATTTATTTCTAAAACCATATTGGCGGCAATTTAAAACCTTATTTCTTCTAGTAATTTGCAAGTCTTCTTTTAAGAATAATTTCTATAATTTTTCCAAAAATGGGGATAATAGAGATGGGACAGTAATTATCAGTAACATTTATATCACCTTCTTTGAAAAGAGGTAAAACCTTGGTAATTTTTGGAACATTAGGGAAGTGTTCTTCGCTAATGCACGCATTGGTAAGAGTAAGATTTCTATAATTTTTCCAAAAATGGGGATAATAGAGATGGGACGGTAATTACCAGTAACATTTATATCACCTTTTTTAAAACGAGGTAAAACCTTGGTAATTTTTAGAACATAAGGGAAGTGCCCTTCGCTAATGTACGTATTGATAAGAGTAAGTGGGTGTAAAAGTATGTCAATGGTAGCTTTTAAAATTAAGCTATTTTTACCGTATATGTCAGTGCAACTAGAATTTTTTAAACTGTTTACCGCTTCCCTAACCTCAGTAGAGGTTACTGGCTCAAGGAAAAATGAGGATTTTATGCTAGGTTAATTTTTTAGATAATCTGTGGCGCAAGCATCCAATCATGGTAGCAAATTGATCAGCTATTCAGCAATTGAAGAGAAATATATGTTAAAGGTACCTATCTGATGAAATATCGTGATCAGGAGAACTTGTATTGGATTTGTTAATCTCGAAATTTATTAATTTCCAGCTATCACGCACATTATTCTCAGAATTATTTATGTAATTGTCATAAGCAATTTTCTTTTATTCGTCAATTTTAGAATTATAATCGTTTTTTACCAAGTTATACAAAGTATAGTCTCTTGTACAGTTAGAAACAGTTTTTATACGGTCAAGTATATGCCTCATTTTTCTAAGTGAATCGTCAAACCACTGAACAGGTAGTTTATTATTAAGCTGGCATCTTTGCAAAGGAAAGTGTTTATTAATATGAAAAGACAAAGTATTTACGAAGAACTCGGATAAGAGTGTTGCGTTGAGCTTCGGGTTATCGAGTAAACCCCAGTTAATATTGCATAAAGATTCCTTTAATTTGTCCATGCCTTTAGTATTAAAGGATCTTCTCAAAATGTCCTTTTTACATTTCTTAGCATTTTTTATTACAATAAATTGTCCTAAATGATCGGATGAACAGGGGTCAACAACACCAGTCCAATAACTATCGTCTTCAAGATTTGCATTGTCAATGCAGGTTATTGAATGAGAGGTAATTCTGGTGAAGTCCGAGATTGTGACGTCAAGACCAAAGGAAGGGGACAAACATACCAACTCAGACAACGCAGGAGACATACACCTGAAATTTATGTTAAAATCCGCCATTATTATAATTTTGTTATATTTAAGAGCAGTGTATTAGCAACTGCTTCAAGTCAAAAAAAATCTGAATGTCCTCCAATGGGGACCTATATAGGTTAATGAGAAGAATTTTAGACTGTAAAATTTCAATAGCACAGAATTCAGCATTAGTGTGACTACAATATTCACTAATATCAAGCAGCTTAAATTTAACAGTGTTTTTAACAAAAATGGAAACCCCACCATGTTTATTCTTATCACTACAGAAGCAAGCAGCCGGTTTGTAGTTCGGTATATTAATGATTCTCAAGGCAGTTAGATCTAACCAATGATTAGAAAAACACAAAATGTCATAGTTAATAATAATGAAAAATATTCCCTGTTTGTGTTTATTATAATGCAAACTTGTTTGACAATCCTTATAAATAATTAAAATAGTAACAGTCAATTTAATTTTAACCGCGCTTAATCCATTACCTCGTTCATCATATCCCCTTTTATTATTTTTGACTATAAAGGCTCTAAACTGGACAAATTAAATACAGCGACAATGCAGTATGATGGATAAACGACCATGGCAATCAGTACAAAGCCGAAAGACAATTAAATGTCCCTTTGAACAGCCGAAAATAACGAAAATTTAAAAAGCATAATAGACTTTGTTTAATTAAAAACTTTCATTAAGAAAAAATGTTCAGAGTTACAGACTTAGCCTATATACACATATTTCAGGTGTCGTTATAATACAAACGTGCACGATATTTCTCAAACATCTCAAATTTATTTTATCAACCCCTTTAGTAATGGAGTGGGGGGTGTTGGGGCTATTGAAAAATATTGTAAAAGCTCTGAGGCCTTAGCTTCCTGTATATACCAAGTTTCTGTACTCTTACCAGCTTGCTTTATTTATTTTCCCTTATTTACCCCAACCCTTTACTGGAATTAGCGCAAAATACAATCTAGTTCCAAATCTCGTGATGATACATATGTGTACCAAATTTGGCAAATTTTACGTCAATATCTTAAACCGTTTGTGAGAAAATGTGCGCAAAGAAAGTTACACATCGACAGACAGAATTTTTTCTCTCGACGTTTTATGACATTCTAAGCCTCTTTCAACAAAAAGACATTTGAAATTTTTTTTTACGATTACTGTACTTCCACTCCACTACGTGGATGTGGAAGTAATAAGACCTTATAAACCATTTCCGGTTATTTAAACAAAAAAGTGTGTTACTTTATAACAAAAGTAATTGGTCTTTTGGAACCAAAGATACATAATATAGTTCTGATAAAAAACAATAAACACTATAAAGAGAGCAATGTCTACAAAATTGCCTCAAATAGTACAGAGAAGTTGGATTTCCCCTTTCTTATCGACGGTTGTTGTTTCGCTGAACTTTATGACCTCATGGTTTGTTAATCGCTGTTTATAAAACTTATTTTATTTGCAGTAAAATGTAAAATACCAGTTCTGGGACAAAACCTAGTACCCTTTATTTAGCATAAAAGAAGGCGAATTTGTAAGGGAAGAATCAGTATCAGTTTTGCATTAATGCACAGTACAGTATACATACAATAAGTGTCTAAAAAGGTAATGTTTCAATTCTTTACATTTTTTAAACTTTAATGAAAATAATTACCTGCTCTTTTTATTAGATAAACTTAATCTTGGAAAGAAATTATATAATTAACAATTACAATTTTCTTGCGTGATGTTCAGATTCTGGTAAATTCGATGAAAATACAATTAGTTTTTCCAGATAATTATCCTAAAATATAAATCGAATTATGAAGTACTGCTTTTTTGTACTTTTTATTCTCTTTACAAAAACTGACTAGAGTTCTTTGTTTGTGTGTGAATGAGGACACTTGTCTTAAAGGTGATAATAGTAAATGGGTGACGAACTCTGTTCGGGGAATTAAATCCATTATGTTCACTGATGTCGTTAAGATTAATATATCTAAAGAAATATTTTTACACTGATATAACACGAAAAATAGTGAAACATATTCACACATTTTAATACAGCTTTATACATTTTCTTACCATAAAAAACTATTACAATTTTACTGTAATGATGACTGTTATGTATCTTTTTTTCAGATGTTTTTGAAGCTGCCGATAATCTTATTTGTCGCAGTGGCCGTATCTGCTTCTGGCGAAACGATTAGGTCAGTCAGATCATTGCAACCAGGTGCCCCTAATGTAAATAATAAAGATCAGCCATGGCAACTTGATCCACATATTACACGTGACGGTGACGGCAACACTAAAACTGACGTCAATATTAAACATCGTGGAGAAAATCATGATTTCGATGCAGGCTGGTCCAAAGTTGTCAGAGGTCCGCAAAGAGCCAAACCTACTTGGCACGTCGGAGGTACCTACAGATGGAGAAGGTCTCTTCAACCAGGTGCTCTTGATGAAAACAATAAAGATCAGCCATGGCAACTTGATCCACATATTACACGTGACGAAGACGGCAACACTAAAACTGACGTCAATATTAAACACCGTGGAGAAAATCATGATTTCGATGCAGGATGGTCCAAAGTGGTCAGAGGTCCGCAAAGAGCGAAACCTACTTGGCACGTCGGAGGTACCTACAGATGGCGAAGGTCTCTTCAACCAGGTGCCCCTGATGTAAACAATAAAGATCAGCCATGGCAACTTGATCCACATATTACACGTGACGGTGATGGAAACACTAAAACGGACGTCAATATTAAACATCATGGAGATAATCATGATTTCGATGCAGGATGGTCCAAAGTTGTCAGAGGTCCGCAAAGAGCCAAACCTACTTGGCACGTCGGAGGTACCTACAGATGGAGAAGGTCGCTTCAACCAGGTGCTCCTGATGTAAACAATAAAGATCAGCCATGGCAACTTGATCCACATATTACACGTGACGGTGATGGAAACACTAAAACGGACGTCAATATTAAACATCATGGAGATAATCATGATTTCGATGCAGGATGGTCCAAAGTTGTCAGAGGTCCGCAAAGAGCCAAACCTACTTGGCACGTCGGAGGTACCTACAGATGGCGAAGGTCGCTTCAACCAGGAGCTCCTGATGTAAACAATAAAGATCAGCCATGGCAACTTGATCCACATATTACACGTGACGGTGACGGCAACACTAAAACTGACGTCAATATTAAACATCGTGGAGAAAATCATGATTTCGATGCAGGATGGTCCAAAGTTGTCAGAGGTCCGCAGAGAGCCAAACCTACTTGGCACGTCGGAGGTACTTACAGATGGAGAAGGTCACTTCAACCAGGTGCCCCTGATGTAAACAATAAAGATCAGCCATGGCAACTAGATCCACATATTACACGTGACGGTGACGGCAACACTAAAACTGACGTCAATATTAAACATCGTGGAGAAAATCATGATTTCGATGCAGGATGGTCCAAAGTTGTCCGGGGTCCGCAAAGAGCCAAACCTACTTGGCACGTCGGAGGAACCTACAGATGGTAAACAATAGACGCTGCGTGAAACATTGAGACTGAACATGAATTCTGATTATATATTTATTGAATTACCTACTGTATTAATTAATTTTAATTTAATAAAAAAAGATATATGAATATCTACAGTTTTTTACTGAATTTTGACCTACAAAGAGGAGCAAATATATGTTTAGTTTATCGTGGTAGGTAAATTTAATTATCGTTTATAATAGAATTTCGATATCGATAATCCCTAGGACTATATTAACGTGAACACTGACCATATTAACTTTGTTTATTTTTCTGAAATTCTGATTGATTATATTGTGATATTCTTTTCAATTATACAATTAAACCTGATAAGTATACAGGACCTTGGAATATGGTCCCTAAAATATGGGGCAATACTTCGAGAGCATATATTTTGGGTCAAATTAATACTAGAAGTGTCTCTAATATTTTTCCTAAGGCGTTCCTTTCGGAACTATTCATTCTTAAATGTCAAATTTTGAAACAGTTTTTTGCTGATAGTTTGCAAACTACTTTATCGATTGTAATCAAATTTGGACTTTGAAACTTAAAGTGGAATTTCTAAATTCCTTTTAACAAATTACTGGAGGTGCTCTTGTGCGAAACGAATAAAGTGACCAGTTTATAAGAAAAATTAATTAAACGATTACCCACAGCTAGTTTGCACATAAAGTGCATGTCGATATGTTTACCACATGCAATATTTGTCCTTTATCGATAAAATCTATTTTACTCAAAAACGGGTCGCTTCATTGGTGCCCAGATCAAAACAAACAAGAACATCTTTTTTTAGGAAATTGTTCAAGAAATTGGTAAGTGCCGCTGTAAATATAAAAAAATAATTCATGTCAAAATTTAGAGGTAAAGAGCATTAATGGGTGGTCCACTCTTGACTTCCTAGACAAGATACGAGAGGCTCAATACTTCTAAATCAAAGATAATTAATTACTATTTATACCGTTCAAATTTTATTACAATCGATAATGTAGTTTCAAGCTATAAACAAACAAAATTTTGAAAATGTAGGTAACATTTAAGGATGAATTGCTCCGAAAAGGGGCGGGGCGTCTTAGGACAAAAAAATAGAGGCACTTTTAGTATTATTATAACACAAACTATGCGCTTCCGAAGTATTGCCCATAGTCCAGGAACACCCTGTATAGAATCGGATATGATACTTATCATTAGATGCTATGTAAAAATGTATAAATTGAATTAAAAAATATATTCTATATACAAATGGGAAATGTATTTATAAATTTATGTTTTTCACTACGCGTACCTTAATAATATTTTTCAAATTTTATGTCGATACACTGTAGCTAATAGTACGTAACCCATAAAAGTAAAATTTCACAGGAGGCCCAAAATACTGATTATTAAAATATTTGACTAACATTATCAAATATATCGTAAGCCACAATATTTTAATATGTCGTATCTGAAGAGATATTAAAGGCTATAATTGTTTCTTTAAAACAATTTAAAATATGTTTACAAATATTACAAAATTAATAAGATATTAATAAGTAGTCACGTGTAATTTCATATAAATATTCACAGAAAGAACATTTAAAAACCAAAAACATAATCTCCCAAGCCTTTATGAAACTGTGGGACAAGTCATATTAGAACTACAAACTCCATACCACGTGTTCTGAAGTTTTTAGTTTACCCTATTTTCCCATATTCACAACCTACCACGTCCCTCCCCTTCAATGGAATCATCTCAATCAGATGTCATTACAATATATACGTATACTAACTTTCAAGTAAATATCTCAATTTTATGTTATCAAACCCATTAATAATGGAGCGGAGATGGTAGTGTTTGAAAAATATTATAAAGAAATCTGAGGCCTCGGTTTCTAGTATATACATCAAATTTCACATTTCTGTACTCTTACCAGTTTGATTTACTTATTTTTCCCTATTTACTCCTATTTAACCCTCAATCCTTCAAGGGAATCATCTTAAAATATAATCTAGTCTCAGATGTCCTTATAATACATACGTGTCCCAAATTTCAAGTGAATATCTCAATATCATTTTATCAGCCCTTTAATACTGGATTAAGAGTGGTTGTGGGTTGAAAAATATTACAAAAAAATCTGAGGCCTTGGCTTCTAGGACATACACTGAATTTAAAGTTTCTGTAGTCTTACAGCTTGCTTTATTTATTTTTCCCTACTTACCACCAATTACCCCCACTCCTTCAACGTATCATGACAAAGTATAATCTAGTTTGAGGTATCGTTATACGTGTAACAAATTTCAAGTGAAAATCTAAATTTTATTTTTTCAACTCTTTTAATAAGTGGGGAGGGGATGGAAAGTATTATAAAAAAAACCTGAGGCCATCACTCTAGTATATACACCAAATCCCAAATTTCTATACTCTTACCACCTTGCTTTACTTATTTTCCACTATCTACCACTATTTAACCCCCCCCCCCCTTCAACGGAATTATCTCAAAATATAATCTGGTTCCAGATGTCGTTATAATACTTACGTATACTAAATTTCAAGTCAATGTTTCAAGTTTATTTTATCACTCCCTTTAATAATGGAGTAGGGGTGGTGGGAGGTTGAAAAATGTTATAAATAAATCTGAGGCCTTGGCTTCTAGTACATGCACCGAATTTCAAGTTTCTGTACTCATACCAGCTTGCTTTACTTATTTTCCCCTATTTAATCCTATTTAACCCCCAACCCTTCGACTGAAGCTTGTCAAAATATAATCTAGTTCCAGATGTCGTTATAATACATACATGTATCAAATTTCAAGTGAATATTTCAATTTTATTTCATCAACCCCTTTAATAATGGAGTAGGGGTGGTGGGGGCATAAATAAACAGAGACCTTGGCTTCTAGTACATATACCGGATTTCAAGTTTTTGTACTCTTACCATCTTGCTTTACTTATTTTCCCCTAATTACCCCTATTTAACCTCAACCCTTCAACGGAATCATCTCAAAATATAATCTAGTTTCAGATGTCGTTATAATATAAATACGTGTGCCAAATTTCAAATGAATATTTCAATTTTATTTTATCAACCCTCTTAATAATGGAGTAGGAGTGTGGTGGGGTGTTAAAAATATTATAAAAAAATTTGAGTCTAGCTTCTAGTACATACACCGAATTTCATGTTTCTGTGCTCTTATCAACTCGCTTTACTTATATTCCTCTATTTACCCTTATTTAACCTCCAACCATTCAACGGAATCATCTTAAAATATAATGTAGTTCCAGACGACGTTATAGTACATCCGTGTACCAAATTTCAAATGAATATCTCAAATCTATTTTATCAACCCCTTTAATAATGGAGTAGAGGTGGTGGGGGTTGAAAAATATTATAAAAAAATCTGAGTCCCTGGCTTGTAGTACATACATCAAATTTCAAGTTTATGTATTCTTAACAGGTTGCTTTACATACTTCCCCGTATTTACCTCTATATACCCCCCAACCTTTCACCGTATATCTTCAAAGAACAATCCAGTTCCACATCTCGTTATAATATATACATATACAAAATTTCAAGTCAATATCTTAAACTTTTCCGGAGATAGCGTGCGGACAAAAAAGTTAAGTACAGACAGACAGACCGACTGACCGACAGACAGACCGACAGATTTTTTTTTGCTCAAATTTAAAATCTCGACGTTTCATGACCTACTTCAAGAAAAAAAAATTCGATTTTTTTTTACGATACGATACGATACGCTATACTTCCAATCCACTACGTGGATGTGGATGTGAAAATTAAAGAAATAAATAAATAATTCATTTTTTTTTTTAAACAATGTAGAAAACAATTTTTACAAAGTGGTTAATTTACAAAATGGTGATGAAAAATTACAAGTCGCACACCCACCAAAACCTGTAACGTTATATTTGATAAAAAAGTGTCTATCATAAAATGTAAACCCATTTAAAAAAACTGCCGATGACGCCATATCTCGAAAAATTAATATTTGTTTTCTATTGAGTGAAATTGAGGCCCCTTATACTGTTGATTATGAGTTGCGCTTCATATAATTCTGTCAATTTCTGAAGTTTCAATTGGCAGATTTTCAGTTAGGTCCAACAAATTTTGCAGAAAATATTTTACCCATGACTAGGGGGTCTTTCCGGAGACAATGGCATAGTTTTCTGCCAAACTCCACACTGGTTGCAAAATTTTGATATCTTCTATTAAAGAAAAAGTCATTATAACAAAATGGGTAACTGTGGAGATACAATTTTATTTGTTCCATGTTTTCAATTTTCTTTTAAATTACTTATTTTGTTACGATGTTTTGAAATTCTGCCAAAAATCTCCGCCCCAACCAAATTGGCGGAAAATTGATTTTCCTTCATTTGTAGGTCCAGAAAAATGATGTGAGACCATTTTCTGCCGATAAGCATAAGTTAGCTTCCCCCGCTTGGATTTGGTTCATATTTGGGAGGTAAGTGCCTATCAATATGAGAATAACTTACCCCAAATGTCAGCTTGAAGAAAACACTTTTACAAAAGTTATGAGAGAATTTTGAAAAATTAAAAAAATTGAAATAAAGAATAAATTTTGGCCCCCTAATATTTATATAATGCTATGAGAATCAGGAACCAACATTAATTTTCAACTTACAACAATAGTTGCAAAAAAAATGTTTTTACCCCTATTCATTTAATGATACTCATTTTATTGAGTCACAAATTGAAAATTAATGTTGGTTCCTGATTCGAATGGGCCAACATTTATTTTTTATTTTTGTTTGGAAGTAATCCTCCAATCTTATTCCAAAAAAATATGTATTATTTAGGATATAAGCATACAAAAAAAAATAGTAGTGTTCCATAAAATAGTTCTTAGGGAAAAAAATATTGCAAAATTAAAATATTTTTTTACCCCCTATTCATTTAATTCATGAGTATTATTTTTTTATAGTCGACATAGCGTCCTAAACCACATATATTTTAGCTCCCGGATTCGGCTCATTCATATTTGGCAATATCAATTTTTTTTCATTTTTCAAAATTTATTTTTTATTTCTTTACACTATGAAGTAATCCTCCAATCTTATTCCAAAAAATATATGTTGTTACCTAGGATATGAGCATATCGTAAAAAAAGAGTGGTGTTCCATCAAACAGTTCATAAAAAAAATGTTTTTTTACCCCATATTCACTTAGTTCATTCAGTACCATTTTTTTTATAATCGATATAATACCCTGGACCTTATGTAATTTAGTTCCTGGATTCAACTCATTCATATTTGAGAAAATGAATTTTTTTAACTTTTCAAAATTTATTTTTTATTTTTTTTACACTGAAGTAATCCTCTAATCTTACTCTAAAAAATATATGTTATCACCTAGTATATGAGCATATCACAGAAAAAAAAATAGTGGTGATCCATTAAATAGTTCATAGAGAAAGAATGGGCTTTTCCCTCAATTTTTTTTTATTGTGTTATTGGAAAGAGCCTATCAAAATATTACTAAAAATGAATTTTTATTTTTTTTCTGAGCGCATAAAATACCACAAAAAAAATACAAAGGTTCCGTAAATGAACAGCAGTTTGAAACGATAGCTTTCGGGCGCCAATGTGACGTCATCATAAACTGCACCAATCAGTATGAGATTAAACGGCCGTCAGAATTAGCTATGAAGGTGCATTCAAAAAGAACCTCACTTCTCTGCCTTGCTTTCCACAACCTGCAATTCTATTGGTGCCTGAAGTACATTTATGAGGAACTACCAATAGAATCTCATATTGCAAAGTGGTAACGCTTAATTGAGAACGTGCGTTTATGACGCCCATTGACAGTGCCAAGAAGTATCTGTCATAAATCACGAGAGTGCAGCCCAGCGTGTTTACTTCTTGTTTGGTGTTATAGTATTAATTTCTTTTAAAAATACGAGTAAATGTGAAGACAGATTTGTAAAAGGTCCACTAAAAGAAAGAACAATATATACATACGTTAAAATGATCTTCGCAACAGAAAAATCCAGGAGCAGTATAAACAATACCTGGAACTTTTGCAACTTTCCACCATAATTTTCGAATTTCCAAATTTGTTGGAACTCGCAAAAATAACTTCGTACTATTTTCACTATTATTTGGACACACTGGTACAAAACAAACCTTTTTAAGCGGCATTTTATAAATAGAAGAGAGCAAAATTAATTTTCGTATCGAACGTAAACAATAGAAAGTGAGGTTATCGAATAAAGTTTGAACATTTTCAGTACAGCGTTGCCAAATGAAACTGGCATTATACCATATGTGAACCAAATGAACAAAAATAGAGAATATAAATCTGATATATAGATTTTAGAAACTCATACAGTCAAAAGTTGATACAATTTTTGCTTTTATTTAATGTCAGAGAAACGAAGAATACGTTGTAACGAAAAAATGCGCTATTCAAAGTAGACAATTGATAACGGAAATACGATGTTCATGTAAAAAGACATACATCTGGCAATAGAGGATCCTCATTAAGGATACGACTTTTATTGGTCTAATCAGTGTGACGTCACGCATGGCGCCTTAAAACTTACGTTTCAAATTACCTGAAATAAAACTGATTTTGTAATGTAAATATTTGGTAGAACGTAAAAAATTGGAAGAAACTAAATTAAAATAAAATTATATTGCAGTTTATTATATGGCTTGATTATAGTGAAGTAGTAAAATTCAGTCATGCGGGAAAGGCCCATTGTCTAAATGTTATTTGTGGTATTATTTTAATTTTTTTCCTTCTTCAATTCTTTGGGACTTCCTGCCGCATGTATGTTTTCTTTTTAAGCGGTGCTCAGGGAATCTACAAAATATCACAATTAACTAGTATGTTACTGGTAAATAACCTCTACGCCTATGACTTTTACGTCAAAGGATCAGTTAAAGGTTGCTTTTTTTAAACAAACAACACAAATAAGTATAAAAACTTGAAATTAAATATTTCGCCGACGTTTCGGAAATCTATTCTGTTTCCTTTTTTTGAAAAATCTTTTTTGCTGTGTATGATAAATACACAGCTCTAAGAATGTTTGTTATATTCAATATTCATAGATGTTTACTATTTACATAGAACTGTTGATATAGTTAACAGTTTTTTTAGTTTTTATACAATGTTAAGTTTGTGAAGTTCTTCTTTTAACATTGGCAAATAAGTTGTACAGACATGTACGGAACAATTCCACATGCATCTATCCTCATTCAATAATATTATCGTGGATTCTTTAATTTTTATTTTTTTGCTATCTGCCTCTTTTCTCAAAATTTTTGCCGAGTCCCAGTTTATTCTGTGTCCATTCTCCCAAACGTGTTCGTTGATCTTGGACCTCTGAATTTCGTTTTTTCTTGTGTAATTTTGATACTCGCCCAATCTTATACTAAAGGGTCTGGATGACTCACCCACGTATTGTTCGTTGCACTCACACGGAATACTATAAATTATATTATGAATTATTAATATGAATTTTGCTCGTGGTTCTTCGGTTTCGTCTTTGTCAGAGTATATCTTAAAGTGTTGTTTGTTTGAAATACCGTCCTAATATATAATCTATTACCGATGCAACGCAACTTTTCGGATAATCCGCATACATAAGGAATTAACGCTGTGTAACGTTTTTCAGGTTTTTGTCGTACCTGATTGTTATTTTCAATATTTATGAAGGTTTTGTCGACAAAACCCCCATGGTATTGGTTATTTATAAGAACTTCCTTTATAAACCGCTTATCGTTGTTTATTATTTCATCATTAGAAGAAATGATTTTGGCCCTATCATAAGAGGGGTGTTGTAAAATGTTTGTATGATAGGGCCAAAATCATTTCTTCTAATGATGAAATACTAAACAATGAGAAGCGGTTTATAAAGGAAGTTCGTATATAAATAACCAATACCCTGAGGGTTTTCTCGATAAAACCTTCATAAATATTGAAAATAACAATGAGGTACGACGAAAACCTGAAAAATGTTACACAGCGTTAATTCGTTATGTGTGCGGATTATCCGAAAAGTTGCGTCGCATCGGTGATGGATTTGATATTAGGACGGTATGTCAAACAAACAACACTTTAAGATCTATTCTGACAAAGACGAAACCGAAGAACTACGAGCAAAATTAAAAAAACTGCATTTATAGTATTCCGTGTGAGTGCAACAAACAATACGTGGGTGAGTCATCCAGACCTTTTAGTGTAAGATTGGGCGAACATCAAAATTATAAGAAAAAATTAAATTCGGAGGTCCAAGATCTGCGAACACGCTTGGGTGAATGGACACAGAATAAACTGGGGCTCGGCAAAAATTTTAACAAAAGAGGGAGATAGCAAAAAAAGAAAAATTAAATAATCCGCGATAAAATTATTGAATGAGGATAGATGCGTGTCCAATTTTTCCGTAAATGTCTGTACAACTTGGTTGCCAATGTTAAAAGAAGAACTTCACAAACTTAACATTGTATAAAAACTAAAAAAAACTGTTAACTATGTCAACAGTTCTATGTAAATAGTAAATATATATGGATATTGGATATAACAAACATTCTTAAAGCTGTGTATTTATCATAGACAGTAAAAAAGATTTTTCAAAAAAAAATGCCTTGAAAAAGGAAACTGAATAGATTTTCGAAACGTCGGCGAAATATTTAATTTCAAGTTTTTATACTTATTTGTGTTGTTTATTTAAAAAAAGCAACCTTTAACACACACAGGAGTAGAGGTTATTTACCAGTAACATACTAGCTAATTGTGATATTTTTGTAGATTCCCTGAGCTCCGCTTAAAAAGAAAACATACATGTGGCAGGAAGTCCCAAAGAATTGAAGAAGGAAAAACAAAAAAAAGAGAAAGAATTGTTGTGAAATTAAAATATTTCTCTTTACCCCCTATTTATTTAATTCATTGAGTATCAATGTTTCTATAATCGAGGTAACGCTCTGGACCTCATATATTTTAGCTCCCGGATTTGGCTTATTCAGATTTGAGAAATTAGAATTTTTTCATTTTTCGAAATTTATTTTTTGTTTTTTTACACTATGAAGTAATCCTTCAATCTTATTCCAAAAAATATATGTTGTTACTGAAGATATGAGTATATCACAGAAGAAAAATTGTGGTGTTCCATCAAATAGTTAATAAGGAAATTAAAATATTTTTTCTACCCTCCTATTCATTTAATTTTTTGAGTATTATTTTTTTTATAATTAACATAACGCCCTGCACTACATATATTTTAGCTCCCGGATTCGGCTCATTCACATTTGAGAAAATCAATTTTTTAAATTTTTCAAAATTCTTTCATAACTTTTGTAAAAATGTTTTTTCAAGCTGGCATTTGGGGTAAATTATTTTCATATGAACCAAATCCAAGCAGGGACAGCTAACCCATGCTTATCCGGCTACGCTCTTTTATAAACTGACGCGCAGTGGCGCCCTTAGAGTCCACGGCAGACAATTGGCCCTTTGATCAAATTTGTAGAGGAGGTCAACAGCTTTTCGAGAAACCGAGTTTCGACAATTTCGGAAACTTAAGGATCAATTGCATTAATCTCTCTACCCATACATCACAAGGACATCCTCGGAACATACTGGGGGCAACTTTTCAGGACATATGGGATATCCTGGGAAGATCTCATTATCACCTTAGGATGTCCGTAGGATATCCAAATGGGACAGTTCGGTCTTTGCTGATGACGTTCTCAGGACATCAGTACGGGTGTGTACAGGACATCATCAGCTCTTATATGGGTTATGGGCTTTACTATGAACAACCTGAGGACATTGATTGGACTTTATATAGGACATCCCCAGTTCTTTTAGGGTTTATTGGATATTTCTAAAGACAGCAAAAAATACATATTATTTTATAATATAGTAGATCATTACTTTTTACTGAACCAATAAGCAAAGGCAAAGGAATACAAGTTTATCTAATGGCAGAGGTAAAATTACTAATAAAAATGTGATACATATCAAAATTTTGAGATAAATACTTGAATTTTTGATATAAATTACTTTGAAGTATTTGAACACGATTAATGAAAGAAATATTTTTTCAACCCCGAGAAGGGGTGAAAAATATATAACAAAGCGTTTTTTCAAAATTACTCAAAATGTGTAAAAGCTAGTAAAAAATTTTCAAATAAAAATTGTAAAAGCATGAAATATTATATAAATACGATCTCTTGCCTTTTTTGGTATTAATAAAATCAACAGTGTTTAGGGTGTATAGAAGTTATAAGGGATATGTACAACTTTAAAAAATCATATCGTGCTGCAATGTTATAATGAATTAAAAAAAATTATTCACTCAGAAAAATATAAGGATTACGTATCTGACAATGATATCTGCGGACAATAACCAATCACATTTTCCGTTTTTAGATAATATAATAAATACAAAGATATAACATGGCAGCATTATATTTTTGAAATATTTAACGTAATATTATTTGTCGAAAGAACTTTAAATTGAACGTGGAAAAGACATCGACGCTCGGCGGATTTCTTAGAACTTTCGACTTGTCACAAAAAGGCGGCTAATTCAGAACACAGTAAATGTATTGAAACATTCTTTATAGGATTTTGCAAACAGCAGAAAAAATAACTATCTATAACTAAAAGAAAAACTTTGTGTAGAAATATTAATGAAATCTTTGCATTCTTTCGATAACCTGAATTCTGGTTATGCTAGCAAATTAAAATCCTAAAATGATTTTGTCTAATTTCTTATTTGACAATTCTCATTCTAACACTAGCATCCCCTACGGCCATGACTGTGTGGATGCTAGTGTTAGAATGAGAATTGTCAAATAAGAAATTAGACAAAATCATTTTAGGATTTTAATTTGCTAGCATAACCAGAATTCAGGTTATCGAAAGAATGCAAAGATTTCATTAATATTTCTACACAAAGTTTTTCTTTTAGTTATAGATAGTTATTTTTTCTGCTGTTTGCAAAATCCTATAAAGAATGTTTCAATACAATTATAAGCAAACAAATAATAATTCATTTTTAAAACAGTAAATGTATTAAAAACAAACTATAAATAATTGTTATTTAAATAAGATATACATTTTTAATGAATTATTTGTACTGGAGGGGATTATCAAATCGAACAAACAAATAAGTTTTTAGAAGCAAATTTAACAAACCAATAAAAGACAAAACATATAGCCTAAAATAATATATATATATATATACTTTTCATTATTTTTGTAGTTAAAATGTCCTAAATAATAATACCTTTAATAGGACGACTGTAGGACTTGCCCAGGATATTCCCACAGTGGATATTTTAATATTTTTGCGGGATATTACTAGGACATCGTCAACTCTTTCTGTATTTCTAAATAGTTTTTCAATCTAGAATTTGGCGAATGCGCCAGGGAAAAATTAAAAGTATTGAAATTGATTTTGTCAAAAGTTGAAAATTTAAAATGACGAATAGGGCTAATCTTATATCCTCATTTAGGTAAAGGATCACCTAAGATTCTGAAATATAATTCCATTCCAAATTTATAGGTAACAGAATTCAATTAGCCGGGTTGCAACGAAATTTTATTTTATAATTTTTAGAGGCCACTTCTTTCTCGGTATGTTTTAAAAGCGGTTCAATTTTTTCTATCCGTGAACACAAGGAATTGCAAAAAAAACCCAAAATGTGCGATTTTGTGGTTAAAAATGGCAAGAAATACGGAAAGGATATATTTTGAAAACTATTATGGACAGACCATTATTTTATTTTACGCAATGTTTTGTCGACGTTTTTATCTTAAAATACCGTTGCCCAATTAATCACTACTTCCACATCCAGATTTTCTATTCAAGTTTCTTTAAAGGAAAACATCTTGACTATAATTGCACTCTAGTATGTGGAAATAATTAATCATAGAATTTTAATAATACTTGAGGCAGATATAAACAAATTCGAGGCGTTGGTTCTTAGCACATACGCCAAAAATGGATCTTATTAGTTTGCTCTACTCATTTTCCCTACCCTACCCTACCCATCCACCACCCACCCTTTAACGGAATCATCTCAATCACATTTCATTATAATACATACGTATACCAAATTTTAAGTGAATGTCTCAATTTTATTTTATCAACTCCTTTAATAATGGAGTAGACGTGGTGGGGGGTTTGAAAAATACGATAAAGAAATCTGAGACCCTGGCCCACAGTATATACACCAAATCTCAAGGGTCTGTACTCTTACCAGCTTGCTTGGCTCATTTCCCTCCATTTACCTCTACCCCCCCTTTACCTTACCCCCCCCCCCCCCCCTCACTCCTTCAACGGAATTATCTCAAAATATAATCCAGTACCAGACGTCGTTATATACAAACGTGTACCAAATTCCACGTGAATGTCTCAATTTTATTTTATCAGCCCATTTAATAATGGAGTGGGGGTTGTATGAGGGGTTAAAAAATGTAATAAAAAATATGAGGCTTTGGTTTTTAGTATTTGAACCAAATTCAAGCTTGCTTCACTTATTTTCCTCTATTTACCCCTACTTACCCCCGAACTCTCCACCGGAATCATCACAAAATATAATTGAATTACAGATGTGGTTCTAATACATACATGAAACTAATTTCAAGTGAATATCTTAATTTTATTTTGTCAACCCCTTTAATAATTGAGTGGAGGTGGTGCGTTGAGTTGAAACATATTATAAAAAATATGAGACCTTGACTTCTAGTATATTCACCAAATCCCAAGTTTCTGTATTCTTACCACTTTACTTATTTTCCCCTGTTTACCCCTATTTAACCCACCACCCTTCAATGGAGTCACCACAAAATATAATCCAGATGTCGTTATAATACATATGTGTACCAAATTTTAAGTGAATATCTCAATTTTATTTTATCAACCCCTTTAATAATGGAGTGGGAGTGGTAGGAGCAATGGAAAATATAAAAAAATCTGGGGCCTTAATTTCTAGCACGTACACCAATCTCAAGTTTCTGTACTCTTTCCAGCTTGCTTTACTCATCTTTCCTTATTGTCCCTATTTATCCCCTAACCCATCACTGGATATGTTCAAAAAACAATCCAGTTCCAGATCTCGTTATAATACTTAACGTATATAAAGTCCAGAGAAAACGTGCGGACAAAAAGAAGTTATAGACAGACCGACAGACAGACCGACATACAAACCGACAGACAGACATAAACGTTTTCCCTCAAATTTAAATTCTCGACGTTTCATGACATTCTAAACCTATTTCAACAAAAAAAAATTGAAATTTTCTTTACGATTACCTACTATACCTCCAATCCAATACGTGGATGTGGAAAAAATTACTTTCAACATGAACATAAACCGAACAGTAGTCCAAAATTTTATGGATTTTTGAATATTAAAAAAAAATTCGAAGTTACCGATCACTTAGTTAGAATTTACAAACTCAAAGTTTTTTATTGACCACCCTATTACAGGATATAAACGGAAAGCAATTCAGTCCTGAATTTTTCCTTACATAAATACCAACTGATTTTCAGAAACAATTTTTTTATTTTTTCGAGAGTGTATTATCTCAGGTGCCCTTTACTCTTTCTTTAACGACTGTAGGTAATCTTTACTACAATCTAAAAAGTTAACGAGAATGCTGTGAAAACATATCATGGTCAATCATTTTATAGTATAAGTATTTTCACATAAGTAATATTTCTAAGAAATAACATTATTCTCATAATTTATTCAGATAACTTTCCCTCTTCGGTTGGATTAAATATTCAGTAAGCAAATATAAAAAACTAAAAGCAATAAAATGAAAGAAGTTCTTTGTAATAGATCGATGCATAGATAATATGAGGTATGAGCGGTAGAACGCAAAATAATATGATATCGGCTTATGGTTCATAATATCTAGAAACATGCGCTAGTATAACTTCGGACAGTGGTCAAGTTTACTAATACGGCGACGCAAAACCATAGCAACCAATGGCTAGGCAAGTGTGTTCATTAATTATTCAAATTTTACAGCATTTTCACGGCTAGGTATATTTTTCCAGTGAAACTAGTCTCGACGAATCTGCGGTCAGGGCATGTGCGCGTATGACTTTTCACAATCTAAAAACTAATTTGTTATTTGAGTGTATTTTGAGATAAGACATTTGGAGCATATCTATGCCAAGATGTAGTGGACAATTTTTGATTTAACTTCTAAGGACCAAGTGATTTGTTGGGTGACAATAGACATTTCGCAGGTGTCACTGTCTCGATGAATAAATCTCGAACTTCAACGCGGCACCCGCGTTTATGTTTGCATCCTTGTGATTTAAGAACACTGCTTAATTACACTTAATTTGGAATATGGGAATCTGTTTGGATACAGGTAACATAAGTTTATATGTTACAGAAGCACAATCTAATAGAAACCTGTCTATTATATTCTTTCACAATCCGTCGTAAAATCATCTAGACCTAATTAAGAGTTTTCACTATGTGTAAATTTGCTTTTTGATATTATTGAAACGAAGTAACTGTTATAAGCACTAAAGCACTTCTTGATCATCCATCGAATTAAAATTTCAACAAATAAATAACAAAGTGTTAATAATAATTAAAGGAGTACGCAAAGCACGTTATGATTGGCGGTGACATCATCGGTTTTATGATTGGCTTATATCACGTTTAAATAGTGGTAAACAACATTTTGTTGTCTTTATTTACGTTTTACATCATTAAATAAGTATGCCTACTGTACTTCTGGAAATTTACCTGCTGTAAAAGTGTTTTGGTACTGTCATTAAAACTCTTTCAGGTACGTTTTTACATATAATTTTGCATCTTTGCACAAAACACTACTTAGTTTTCATTATAAAATGGTGTACGACTTTGCAAAATAACATTTATTTATAATACACAATGACGCTTGCTTACTGGCAATACAACTGATGATGTCGTGAGTGCACAATGAAATGATAGTGTTTTTGAATGTCAAATTTCAATTAAGTGCTTTCACAAATTTTAAATTCTCTTTGAATATGAAGACAATACTTGATTATGGTTAAAAACACTTGAATTTTGACAGTCAGTCGAATAATACCTTGAAATATGCTATTTTAATTTTGATTTAAAATTTTACCGCCAAAAACACTACATCATTTCACTGCGCACTCAAAGCGTCATCAGTTGCATTGTCTGTAAACAGTCATTGTATATTATAAACATATGTTATTTTGCAAAGTCTTACCACTGTATAATGAAAACTAAGTGGTGTCTTGTGCCAAGATGCAAGAATACATCAAAAAATTTACCTGAAAGAGTTTTAGTGACTGTCAAAGATGTTTATTGTATTGAAGATCTTTAGTGACTGTACCCAAACACATTTATAGCAGGTACATTTCTGGAAATAGCTTTTACAAATCCCGTAATAGACATACTTATTTAATCATATTAATCACATGAACAAATGTTGTGTTTACAACTATTTAAACGTGATTTAAGACACTAATAAAACCGATGAGGTCATCGCCAATCATAGCGTGTTTTGTATATTCGTTAAATTATTTAAACTTTATGTTAAAAATGAGAAAAAAGGCCTGAAATCAATTTATTTACCTACCTCGTCTTTAAAAAATTTTTCATTCTAATGAACTACATTTTTATAAAATCTCATTCAGTTTCTTGCAAATGCTTGCCTTTGAAACGTTTTTCGTCCTTATTGTGGACTCATCAGAAGAGCCCAAAGCCACTCATAACGATGTTTCATGCAAAACCAAGAAAATATCCGTGAATAAGTATGAAATATTTATATTTGACATTGACTGATAAAAAACAACAGATCTTCACCTATATATTAGCTAACTAGTATTGGAGCCTATATACTCTATGCATGTTTAAAAGTGAATTATTTATTATTTGTTTGCTTATAGTAATGAAACATATTCTTTATAGGATTTTGCAAACAGCGGAAAGAAAAACTATCTATCATTAATATTTTTACATACAGTTTTTCTTTTAGTTCTCATAGATACTAGTTTGCAAGCTATCGGCAAAAAACT
Organism: Stenurella melanura; assembly: GCA_963583905.1. NCBI lineage: Eukaryota > Metazoa > Arthropoda > Insecta > Coleoptera > Cerambycidae > Stenurella > Stenurella melanura. The sequence continues at coordinate 63,327,301 of OY757311.1, forward strand.
GTTTCAATACTTGACGTTTAAGGATGAATAGTTCCGAAAGGAGCGCCCTAGGAAAAAAATTAGAAGCACTTCTATTATTATTTTGACACAAAATATATGCTCTCGAAGTATGGCCCAATATTTTAGGAACCATATTCCAGGGACCTGTATACACATTAGGTTTAACATCGTCTGTAGCAACATTAATTTGTTGAAATTACAACTCGATGGATGATATAATGGTATTCAATATCAAGAAGGGCTTTAGTGTAATATGTATTCCATCTTAATAATATCAAAAAGGCAAATTTGCACAGAGTGAAAACATTTAATTCCAAATTAAAATGGCTTATTTTGGGATGTCATTATTATTCGACTGATTGTCAAAATTCAAGTGTTTCAAGTAATATTTTCACATTTAAAGATAATGTAAAATTTGTGAAATCACCTAATTGTTGCAAGTTATGTACTTATTTTTGAACCCAGAGCGTCCGTGGTATGCTAATTTGACGCAATTTCAAAATGAACTGAATAATTTGTATTGTTAATTCCTGAAGGTACTTGCAACCATCAGTATGATGCTGTATCATTAGTAGTTTCCATAACCACCAAAACACTTGAACACTACACTATAGTACCATCACGTGGTCCTGGACAAAACTTGTATGCATTTTTAATATCATGGTATTGTTGCTCTCGTCTACGTCTAGAATCAGTAAATAATTTAAAAAATTAAAAAACAGGCTTTTAAGCACAAACTGAAACTGTTAAAAATGGGTTAAAAAGAAGAAAATAATGTTAATAATAACAGTAATTATGTTTATAATCGTAAACGCCTGAGGCGCCCCATGGGTAAAGTTTTCTGTTTTTCCAGATATTTTAAGCACCCCACTCTTTTACGTTTACTAACATAATTATTGTTATTATTAACACTATTTTATTCTTTTTAGTGCATTTTAAACAGTTTCAGTTTGTTTAAGAGTGTCTTTTATTTTTTTTTATTATTCAAAGGAGAAAATAATTTCTTCTTTTTAGTTTTTTTCCAATTAGAATAATATGTTTGTTCGATATAATTCTTTCCCTATAAACAACAAAGCCTATTCGTCATCCTGTAGCCGCCATTTTGTAATCTTGAATTTCGACTAAATGTTTATAATCTGGACCTCGAAAATCCCCAGATACTGATTTTCATACGAATCAGACCACAAATTGAGAAACTTATCCGCCATTTTGAATTGTTAAATTCGGATAATATGATTGTAATTTGAAACTTTGATAATCCTCAGATACCGATTTTTGGTCATATCAGAAGATAAATGATAAAATGTATCCGCCGTGTTGACGCCGCCATTTTGAATTTATGAGTTATCATCACAATTTTATTTTGTAATCTGCGACCACAAGAATCCCAAAATACAAATTTTTAGTATAATTGGATATTAAATGACAAAAGACTGTTTGAAATCTTTGAAACGCCATCTTGAATATTACTATAAAACGTGTCAAATTGTGTTGTCATGTAAACCATGTACACATGTCAAATTTCAAGTAAATACGAAACTTGAAAGTGTGTGAAAAGTGAGTTGTGAGATTATATTACAATGTTACAGATCAAGCTAATAGAAGCGAGTTAAAAAACAGTTTTAATATTGGTCAGATTATGGTCTTGGTGTATAAATAACTATCAGTACAGTAAAGGGGTAAAAATGGCGCTAAATTTATAAATACTGTCACATGTGTTGATAATTTTGTAATTGGCAATTTTTGTAGTAAAAGGTATCATTTTCAGTTTCTGTATGGTCCTAATATTTACGCTTATCCCAACGTGCAACGGACGAAAACGACCTAAATTGAAAATTTTAATTTTTGGGATAGTACTGCTGATTATTTTTAAATGTAGCGTTTTTATTCTTTGCAACCTGATTACGAATCTGAAATTATAACGACAGAATTCGAAATGGCGGGTCCAATATTATTCTCATATTAGTTGGGGAGGCAGCATTACTTTTTTGGATAGTGATTTCATACTGATTGATTTTTATTTCCAGTAATAGGTTTTATATAGGCAATAAGTGAGACAAGCGTTAGATGCCGCACTCGCCATGGACTGGGCCGGAATATCGATTTAAATTTAAAATCATTTCGTCGGAGACGCTAAAACTTCAAATTTTCAACGATTCCTAACTAAATCGACTGAAAGATAGTACTACGTCTCTGTGGAAAATGGAAGATTGACATTTTATCGGCATCGCAAATTGCACCGACGAAATCGGAAATTTGGACATATGGCGACTCCGCCATATTTTCAAATATTCTCGAGTAGAAAGTAATTCACTCCGGTCCTTGCCTTCTTTATACTAGACATAGCTTGACTAATAGGAGACCACCGCCGAGCCCTATTCTACAGTTTGCAAAATATTTTCATACAAATCGCTTAAGCCATTCGAGACAAATAATTGAACAAATATTAAAGGACGCACATGTGGCTCGAATAGAGCAGTAGCAGCTGACGTCACAACATGGCCGCCACAGCTGTTTGGTGGACAATAACCCAGTTTTGCATTTGTGACCATATAAGATAATTTAAGTTTTTAAAGAGTTTTTTGTGCTTTTTTAAACGTTTTTCTTGTGTAAAATTTATTGTTAGTGTTCTTTATCTATTATACATTTCGTGATTTGCTGAACTGACTTTTATCTAATGCTTTATTTATATATTCGAATAGGCATGTCATCTTGTTCACATGTCAAAAGTTATTTATTTTCCATAATATTGTAAGTGAATTTTAGTGAATTTGTTATAATTTTATTTATATTCTACATTTTAGGAGTCCCCTCGTAACATTTCTAAGTTGAAATATGTTAATGGAGTTAACCTATAGGGTTTAAAAGTGAAAGATTCATACTGCTTCCAACTTAGTGTTGAATTAATGAACCATTGTGACCGTTCTTGGAAATAAAAATGCTATCTAAACTATAAGACTGTTATTATTCATATTTACCTTTATTATTATCTATAATGTGTACGATCTTAAACATCCTATTATGGTTGTTATGTTTATAAACATCATTTTGAAGAACTTTATTTTACTTCCGCTAAAAGTGTGTTATTTTTTAAGTTCTGTCGCGTTCTAGGTCACTTACCTTCATTGATATTTTATTTGTAAGCATTATCAATATTTTAAACATCTGTGATTATAATTGTAAGAATGAAAACAAATACCAAACTAGGTAAGTATGCTTATGCATATAAAGTATTTCGAGCATATTACGTTGCATACCTATTTGTTTATAATTTTAATTAAATGGAAACTGAAACGGTCTCACAGTTCTATCTTTATATTAGATTTACTATTACTCCTGCATTTCACAATACAAAACCCCTGATTATTGTTATTAATGTGTTAAACTGTTAAACTTATTAGAAACTGTTGAGCCAAATGAAAGTAAGATATAATCAATAAAAAGTTGATGGAAAATGGTTTGAATTGTCTAAAAACGTTAATTTCACAAAAGATTTATAAAATCATTAATATATGATTGATATATTGGCATGAATCAACGAATGTTGTGACAACTTTTAACCTATGCTTAGCTGTAACTGAGCCTGTGTTAATTAAACATTTATTGAAATATGTCGTGATATTACATATGTACAAAAAAGTTCAAAAATCCAATATAGTCTTTATTTTCACTATATTATGGGTTCACAAAGATGTCAACGTATTTGACATCAAATTTTACACTTGGAAAAACAACACTAATAAAGTATATATAAAATTCTTTCTCACACTAGGCTTTTAAAAAAACATTAACAAACATCACTACACATAGCTGATATTCAGAAATCCTCCACTTTAATTTTTATCAAGCGAAAACTGACACCTACTCTTATGTCAAATTTCGAAGTTTGTCCACCAATCACGTGACAGCTGGCATAACTGTGACGTCACTGCTAGTGCTCTATTGAGAACATCCTTCTTTTTAAAATCTTTTTAAGTTGGTTCAACACAAAATGTCTGCGAAAAAACTGAATACACAGTTTCTAGAACTAAAATATAATGTATCTGGGCAAGAAGTAACAAGAATATATAAAAAATTATGATGAAGAAAATAAATTGACATGTGTGGTATAAAATAACGAAAGGAAATGTAAACTAATGAGGCACTTCACCCCAGAATGAATGACGTCATTGGTGTTATTGTTTGTTGCTCTTGAATAGCCATGAAAATATCGAGAGTGGGTCATTATCATATTTGTGTACGTTCGAGACAAAGCGCCATTTATTTATGTCACATTATGCTATCCAGTAATTTTAAGGTAACGTGTCGACACTTCTAGCGTTTGTATTTACATACAAATGAAACATTGGTGAATCAAAGGCTTTGCTAAAAATAATTAAATAATTGAGTTTTTCTTAGTACCTACTATTTATTCTTTTCTACACTACCAGCGGGTTTTAAATTATAACACGCACCTTTATAACAATGAGAGTATGCTTTCACAAATATAATAATACAGACCATACAAATATTCCTGAGACTGTCACAAATTACAAGGTCTAATAATAGAAAGTTATTCGAAAAATTATTTATACAGTAAAATACCTACGAGTTAAGAACTTAAATAGTACAGTTAGTCCAGTGTATGCCGGTTTTTGACTCCGATTTCCATCAAGAAGCATCAGTTTGCTTGAAATTTGAACCCTAAGTAGGGAACACTAAAAAGCAAACCCTATCCTATGCGAATGTGCGCGTTTACCTTAGAGGTGGATACCACCCTAACTCGGGGGTGGGAATTTTAACATTGAAAATAACCAGAAATCGATAGCGGAACACATTCTAAGCAAAAAATGTTCTATAGAGTTTTTAATTTCAATTTTTCTAAAAATAATCATGTTTTCAAACTGTTTTTCACGAATAACTCAAAAATTTTATGTTTCATCAAAAAAAGTATAAGGGGAAAAAATGTAGCTTATAAAAAACAAAGAGATAGCTTTCACTTTATTACTGTAGGACCAATACAAACCGAGTTACGGCTTATTGGAGGTGACCCTTATATATCGAACGAAAAATTAAAAAAATTCAACATTGAATAACAGTAAAACGATCAAATTTACGGGGAAAATACATAGGACCGTTTTTAAAGTACTTAAAAAAACCTTTAAAATGAGATATTGCAGAACTCTCTAGCATAAAAACTAAGGGAGTCATGATGAGAATAAGGTCGATTCCTATTTTTTAGTGGAACAAAACAACAATGCTACTCTTGAGTCTTGACATTACTACCCTAATTGAAATTAAACGTAATCCATTTACAATTCACTTTATTGAAGCACTAGTAATGTGATCCAGAAGTTTAACCGGTTTAGAATGCTTAATCTTGAGAAAACTGATGGTTAAAGTGAAAAAACATATTTGAAATTTTTTAAAACATCGTATTTTTTTCAAAATAACTAAGAAACTATCGAAAGTACGGAGAAATTGCTAGAGAACAAAAAGTTAAGATTTTTTTTTTCTGAAAATTTCGTTTTTTTTTATTGTAGTGGCTTACACATTAACCGAGATATGGCCTTTCAAAGTTCGCATTAGCTTGTGACTAGTACCGTTTCTCAGTCCTTTAAACGTTGTCTTTTTAAAAACAAAGGGCTCAAGAAATTTGAAACCTTTATGAGCTCCTAGGTAATGAAATTTCCTACAAAACACTTTTTTTATGAGCTTTCTAGCTTAAAAAAACCGCTGCCTAAGGAATCACTACTTCCACATCCAGATTTTTCATCCAAGTCACTTTAAAGGAAACATCTTGATTAGATTTGCACTCTAGTATGTGGAAATTATTGGTCATAGAATTTTAATAATATTTGGAGCAGACGTCAGAAAATTTTGAGGCGTTGGTTTCTACCATATACGTTAAAAATTAAGTTCACCCTACTTATTTTCCCCTATTCACAACCTACCACGTCTCACCCCTTCAATGGAATCATCTCGATCAGATGTCATTACAATACATACGTGTAGTAACTTTCAAGTAAATATCTCAATTTTATGTTATCAAACCCATTAATAATGGAGCGGCGATGCGGTGTTTGAAAAATACTAGATAGAAATCTGAGGCCTTGGTTTCTAGTATATACACCAAATCCCTCATTTCTGTACTCTTGCCAGCTTGATTTACTTATTTTCCCCTAATTACTCCTATTTAACCCTCAACCCTTCAACGGAATCACCTCAAAATATAATCTAGTTCCAGATGGCGTTATAATACATACGTATCCCAAATTTGAAGTGAATATCTCAATTTCATTTTATCAATCCCTTTAATAATGGATTATGGGTGGTGGGGGGTTGAAAAATAGTACTAAAAAATCTGAGGCCTGGGCTTCTAGGACATATACCTAATTTCAAGTTTCTGTACTCTTAGCAGATTTTTCCCTATTTACCAATTACCTTCACTCGTTCAACGCAATCATGTCAAAACATAATCAAAGATACCGTTATACGTGTAACAAATTTCAAGTGAAAATCTAAATTTAATTATTATATTATTAATTTAAAGTGGGGGTGGTGGGGGGATGGAAAATGTTATAAAAAAACCTGAGGCCATCACGTCTAGTATATACACCAAATCCCAAATTTCTATACTCTTACCAGCTTGCTTTACTTATTTTCCCCTATCTACCACTATTTAACCCCCAACCCTTCAACGGAATCATCTCAAAATATAATCTAGTTCCAGATGTCGTTATAATACATACGTGTACCAAATTTCAAGTGAATATTTCAATTTTGTTTTATCAACCCCTTTAATAATGGAGTAGGGGTGGTGGGGGGTTGAAAAATATTATGAAAAAATCTGAGGCCTTGGCTTCTATTACATGCACTGAATTTCAAGTTTCTATACTCATACCAGCTTGCTTTACTTATTTTCCCCTATTTAACCCTATTTAACTCCCAACCCTTCAACGGAAGCTTCTCAAAATATAATCTAGTTACAGATGTCGTTATTATACATAAATGTACCAAATTTCAAGTGAATATTTCAATTTTATTTTATCAACCCCTTCAATAATGGAGTAGGGGTGGTGGGAGTTGAAAGAGATTATAAATAATCTGAGACCTTGGCTTCTAGTACATACACCGAATTTCAAGTTTCTGTACTCTTACCAGCTTGCTTTACTTTTTTCCCCTATTTATCCCTATTCAACCCCCAACCCTTCAACGAAATCATCTCAAAATATAATCTAGTTCCAGATGTCGTTATAATACATACGTCTACCAAGCTTCAAATGAATATCTCAATTCTATTTATCATCCCCCACTAATAATGAAGTAGGGGTGGTGGGGGCTTGAAAAATATTTTAAAAAAATCTGAGTCTTTAGCTTCTAGTACATACACCGAATTTCTAGTTTCTGTACTCTTACCAACTTGCTTTACTTATATTCCTCTATTTACCCCTATTTAAACACCAACCCTTCAACGGAATCGTCTCAAAATATAATCTAGTTCCAGATGTCGTTATAGTACATACCTGTACCAAATTTCAAATAAATATCTCAATTTTATTTTATTAACCCCTTTAATAATGGAGTAGGGGTGGTGGGGGGTTGAAAAATATTATAAAAAAATTCGAGGCTTTGGCTTCTAGTATATACACCGAATTTGAAGTTTCTGTATTCGTACCAGCTTGCTTTACTCCTTACTTTACTCCCCAACCCTTCTCCGGATATCTTCAAAAAACAATCCAGTTCCAGATCTCGTTATAATATATACGTGTACAAAATTTCAAGTCAATATCTTAAACAGTTCCGGAGAAAGCGTGCGGACAAAAAAAAGTTACAGACAGACAGACCAACAGACCGACAGACCGACAGACCGACAGACAGACAGAAATTTTTTTTCTCTCAAATTTAAAATCTCGACGTTTTATGACATTCTAAACCTATTTCAAGAAAAAAAAATTTTGAAAATTTTTTTACGATTACTATACTTCCAATCCACTACGTGGATGTGGAAGTAATAAGCGAATTATTTGCAACATGTGGCTGCCGAAGAGTTGGACTTTCTTGTAACGGATGTAATGGTGAAAACTACCAGAATAGTGCTTCAATCATAGACCAAGAAGAGGAAGAAGGGAGTACCGATATTGATGACGATGAGCCTGTTTAATTCATATTATGAATATATTTTTATTTGTTTTTTTTTAATAATTTGTATGTTGTATAAAATATTGTAAAATACACTTAATAAATGAAAAAAATTACATTATAATATAGTCCTTCTAAATTTTCAAATTTCAAAATACTTTGGCAAAATTTTTACACTCATTTCCTCATGAGGGGTAGTTTTGAAGGGTTGAAAAGTTGCAATAAATAATTATTCAAGTTGAACACAATAATAAAATTAAGATAAATGATGTATTAAATTATATAAATATGCCGGTAAATGATTTCTTCAATTTTTTCATAATAAGGGATGATTTTTAAGGGTTGAAAAGTTGGGATGAAAAATATATGAAGTATGACAAAGTTTATGAATTGTCTTTTTCCAATTTAATCATAATAGGGGGTACTTAGTTTATAAGGGGTAAATAAATCAAATAAGTATTGACAAATAAAAATTAATATCTTAAAACATCAAACAATCTAGATTCAAATCCCATTAACGTTTCTTAAATTATTAAATGCTTCAATTCATTATTTTATTAAGTTTTTGCAATAAGCGATAGTTTTCACCCCTAAGAATATCGGCAAAGGATAGGTATGTAGGTAATGAAGTGGAGGGTAAGTAAAGCTTAATTCCAAAATTTCATGATAGGATAGGATTCGGAGGTAATACCATATTTTTACCGTCGTACACTGGACTAAAAAATTATTATTTTATTTACATTTAATATTTCTATAGTCTGGAATCTAGCCTCTTAATAGTAATTTTCTTTATAAGTCCGGTAGGTGATTACAGTACGAGTTCTTTTACGGATGACTCGATGCAGGAGCCGAGTCCGGGATATAAACGAGTATATACTGTAATGAGAAACCTACCGGACGTGTATCGTAATTTTATTTCATATAGTCTTTATAATCCTTTTTAAAATAAATAAAAAGCCAGAGTTCAGTTTTACTCATAAAAGTAATTTTTAATTGGTTAATTCTGCAATGAACTGTTTATACTTTTTGGAACGGGAAGATTCGATTGTAACAAATGGTACATTTTTTTAATTGATCTGAACTTAAGTTAATTAAGTTTAGAATTACTGTTGAAAATTGCCATGCGTCTCTGTTAATGAATCAGTTCATATGGAATTACTCCACAAATTACAGTTCTTAAAATTTGAGCACTCCCATCACTGGCAAGAAAGGAAATAAGTCATCTGGTAGTGATCTAAAATTTATTCGCTTCACTTGAAATCTCGTAATGACTCCCTACAATTTTCTTCTGGCATTAGGTCTGTAGTATCCTTCCTAGAACATATAATGCTACTACTTTTCTACTTTTTCGCTTCCCTCGCATACCGAATGGAAATATTGTATTCGAGAAAAAATTACCCAGCGAGATTTCTTCGGATTTCCACGTTTCAGATCATGTATATTACGACCATATAGGTTTTTCAATTCAGTCAGTTTGTCTATCTGTCGGTCTGTTGTCTGTCCGTTGGTGCATTAACTAAAAAACTACTTGACGGAGAACAATCAAATCTGGTAGATAGTTGACCCCCGTGCCAGCGAAGAAATGAGTCGTTCAAAATAGATAACGAAATCATTTTTCTTCGCTCAAATTTAAAATCTTCACGTTTCATGACAATCTTAACCGATTAAAAAAAATTGAAATTTTTTAACGACTACTATACTTCTACTCCACTGCGTAGATGTGCAATTAAAAATGTGACAAGTATAATATTTAGCATTTAGTTAACCCAGTTGGCAAGAAAGACACCTATTATGATTTTATTGAAAAATATACAGGGTAGTCATCCTAAAAAAGAATCCAACCTTTTATTTATTATTTAATATTATTGTTGGATGACCACTCTATATTTTTCTGGCCAAAAGTTATCAGGTTTTGTTTGTAATAATAGTGATGGCTACATTCCGATTATTATTCTTATAACGGGTGATTCATTTAGAGGTACTTTTTTCAAAAATAACAAAAAATAAAAAGAAACGGGTAATTTTTCTTATCATATAAAAGAACAATTCTTTACATTTATGTTTTAAAGATTATTTCTTTCAAGTGTTGGCCGTGACTGCGGCTAACATGGTCCATTCTGAAGTTCCAATTTTCGATGACGTATTCGAGCATTTCGAGTGGTATTTGGCCAATGACACGAGTAATGTTGGCTTCCAATTCCTCAATCGTAGCTGACTTATCCATGTACTTTACGTAGCCCCAAAGGAAAAAGTCTACAGGCGTGATATCACATGATCTACATGGCCAATTCACTGGTCTGAAGCGTGAAATTAACTGTTCACCGAATTGTTCTCGCAATATAGCCATGGTTTCACGGACTGTGTGGCAAAGTAGCGCCATCTTGTTGGTACCAAATATCGTCTAGATTACGAGCTTCAATTTCGGGCAGCAAATAGTTCATTATCATTGCGCGATAACGGGCGCCATTAACAGTTACGTTCCGGCCGACCTCATTTTTGAAGAAATATGGACCAATGATTCCACCAGCCCATAAACGACACCAAACCATTGTTTTGTCTGGATGTAATGGCATCTCTTGAACCTCTTCGGGTTGCTCTTCATCCCAAATACGGCAAATTTGCTTATTGACGTGGCCATTAAGCCAGAAATGGGCGTCGTCGCTGAACAAAATTTTGGTCGAAAACATTGGATCTTGTTCAAGCTTTTCAAGACTCCAAAGACTGAAACGGTGACGATTCGGAAAGTCGGCCAGCTTCAATTCTTGCACGAGTTGAATTTTGTAGGCTTTTAAACCAAGATCCTTGCGTAAAATGCGCCAAGTTGTTGAATACGACAAGCCAAGCTGTTGAGAACGGCGCCGAATCGATTCATCACGGTCAACGCGTACACTCTCAGTTACTGCGGCTATATTTTCTTCACTACGTGCTGGATGTGGTCTACTTGGTCGCGTATTAGCCAATAATGAAAATTGTGTTTCAAATTTTTCGATGGTACAGCGAATTGTGCGTTCGGTAGGCCGATTATGTGGACCATAAGTTGCTCTAAGCGCACGAAACACATTCCTTGTAGAACGATGATTTTCATAATACAACTGAACAATTTGTAGACGCTGTGCCGGGCTAAGTCTTTCCATGATGAAATGTCAAACAATACTGAACAAAAATATCGTGACAGTTTGACACGACTCACGCTTGATCTGTCATAAAATCCCAATTGAAAAAAGTACCTCTAAATGAATGTCGTTTCTTAATTAATAATGTCTTAGTCTGACCGCCCTGTATAAATAAAGAGGGACGTTCTGTTTAAATGCTTTTACCGATTTTTAATTGCCTTATATCTTGATTCTTAAGTATGCTGTGACAACTGTTTAATACGATGAAGAGTATATGAACCTCTGAATATACTGTCTGAAGGATATTAGAAGTGTCTTTTGTAACGGTGAGCGATTCTTTCCACTCTCGGGGAGTTCATTGCTACTTGTAGAGACATTAAAGACGAATAAAGGAACATGTTTACTTAGTTTCTATAGATTATTACTAACTGCTCTCCGTCGTATCTTGTACATCCTTGATGCACTTCTGCTTATCTGATTGTCGTCTTAAAAATTGATACTGTTTTGACACTCTCTGAAAGAAAATCGCCCCTCACCGTACTTTGTGAAGAACTGGCTTTCTGAACTTTAAGACGCAAAAGAGTCGAATGAGATTCTTTAAGTTCGGCTGCCTCTTACGACTCAGACTCACACGAAGGTCGTGTGACTTAAAGTTAGACGTCAAATAAGAGACTAGAATTCAGTAATAATACATTCATTGATTATTTTAAAAATGCAATGTGTATATAAGAATAAATATTTAAATCTATCTAAAAATCAGTGGTATATAAGATGACTTAGGTTGGCATCCAACCATGGTGAGCGGAACACGTCTCATGGACGTGCGTTTCCAACTAAAGACAACGGTGAGAGAAGATTGTAACATTTGACTAGACACAGAGGTTCAGACTCCCCGGATATGTTTGTAAATTTTGTACTAGGGATAGAAGATTTTGAGACTGACTGAATTTACTGCAATGAATATGGGTTCGCTTGTGACTAGCTTTAAATATTCTTAATTGGTGATTTTATAACTCGTCAGGTTCACACCCTTAATTACTTCAAAGAGCGTATATAAGTTATAACCAGCGTTCCTGCTGTCGTGAGCACACTAACAGCATATAACTTACCGTAGAGGAAAAACTTCCTCTCCACATTCGAGCGATTCCCACGGGACGCCCGCAAGGTCCTCTTTTAAGAAATTTTTGCAGTGGCGATTTTTTTTTCTTTAATTGAAAATTGTTCATTCAGTATGAGGAGAGCTGGACCTTATTGGCGTCGGATTCCAACCCCATTTTTCGAAGGAGGGGAAATCTTCGGAAGACCCGCCTGGTGTTCGGCGGCGGGGTGTGTTGGATTCATTCCCTTCATAGAGAATGCCTACCAACTAAAACCCCTCCTTCTTTTTTTTTTCCTGAAAGCCACCACCCTGGTATCGTCCTGTTTGGACATTCATCGCGGGTGTGCTTCGGTACTGTTAAACTCTTTGGCTCCTTAGTTCTTCGCGCTCCTTATTTGACATGATGTCAGTGATTAATGCCGATATGGCGTTCCATTTATTTCTGTGATCCATCATTTCGGATATCAGATTTTCGGGAGTTAATCTGGCCCCTAGCGTGAGCCAGGTCCTCTGACTCTGAGTTTCCACCTTGCGCGTTGGAAAAGGGTGTGTTCTGCGGTGTCGGGTTCACCGCAGTAAGTACAATTTTCGTCTTCATGTTTTCCAATTCTTTTGGTGAATGCACGGAAAGAACCGTGCCCTGTGAGTGCCTGTGTTAGAAAATAATTTAGCCTCCTGTGCTTACAGTCCACCCACTCCTTCAAACGAGGTATCAATCTTTTCGTCCATTGGGCGTTGTCTGTAGTTTGATCCCAGAGTTTCTGCCAGATGTCTATTATGTCCGCCCTCACTTGGGCTTTGGTTTCCGTCAATTGATCTTGAGAAACATTTTCCAGCAGTTTTCTCTCCCCTACCATTAGATGTACTGTGAGGCAGCCGGTGATCACCTGGAGGGCCATCGCGGATACCGTTCTGTAGGATTTTCCTATGTGCGCTTGTGATCTTGTCTTTATATCTACGAATCCTTAGGGCGTTATACCATACCGGAGCTCCGTACAAGATGGTGGAGTGTACCACCCCCGCGAGGACAAGCCTCTTTTCCATGCTCGGTCCCCCGATGTTTGGCAGGATCCTTGTTAAGGCGGTGATCCTTCTTTTAGCTTTCCCCACGGCTTGTAGGACGTGCGCCTCGAACGTTCCCTGGGTGTCGAAGACGATGCCCAGGTACTTTATTGTTTTTTGTGGGGTAATGACAGTACCCCTGATGCTGATTTTGACGTCCTCCCTTCTTCTGGGTCCCTTCATGATCATGGCCTCCGTTTTCTGGGGGGCAAGCGTTAAATGGTTTTTGTCCATCCAGCGGCACACCTTCTCTATTGCAATGGCCGTGTTTCTGTTTAATTCCGGGATCTTCTCGGCCGTAACGATGAGGGCCAGGTCATCTGCGTACCCGACGAGATATGTCCTTCTGGGGAGCTGGATCCGCAGTACACTGTCGTACATGATGTTCCACAGGGTGGGCCCCAGAACCGACCCCTGTGGAACACCCGCGGTGATCTCGTGAGTTTCGTCTGCGATGGTTATCTTTCTGTTCTTAAAGTACTCCGAGATTATGTTTGTCAGGTAGGTAGAGATGTGTTTACTCCTCATGGTCCTGATAATAAGGCCCCAGCTGGCTGAATTGAATGCATTTTTCACGTCAAAGGTTATTAGTGTGCACCAGGTTTTCCCTGGGGCCTTTGCCAGTTGTGCGACCTTTTGGGAAAATCCGGGGCTGCGAAGGAATTTGTTTCTTATTAAATATCAAAACCGTCTGCGAGCTTTCGGTTTTTGTTCAGAAATCGCATTTGGCGTCATTTTCATGATAGTTTCCAAACATTCCCGTTTTAGTTTAATTTTGATAATACTAATCTTAGGATCTCCCCATAAAATGTATCGTACAAGCACTTGTCAGTATGCATATCTAAAGTATAGAAAATTAAGAATATTTAAAATTTTTGCCATTCATCGACATCCATTGACACAGTGTAGTTAACTATAACAACATTAATTACTACATTGTATATTACTTGAACTTCAGACATGAAAATCACATTTTTAAATTTTTGCACACGTTTTAAAAAAACAGGCCATTTCAACGAGCAATCAGCTTATATCAATATTTTATGTTTCAGAACAAAGTGATGGTTCCCAAGCATTTGAAGAAGGCCAAGAGAGTTGGTCCCAAAACTCCCCTAGAGACGCAAGAAATGCTACAACACCCCCAGCGGGCAAATTTCCCATGCATAATGGTACTGACGTACACTTTGAGCCGCCTAAAGTGCCTGTCATATTTGTCCTTGGTACGTATGTAAATCGCCTGGTTACAAATAAGTATTTCTTTATTATTGACAAAAAAAAGTATAATATGTTACGGATTTATATAGGGAAATACTTAAATTAATTGAAACTAAAGAAATATCAGTAGGTAGTTCTAAGCAATTTTCTGATAGCTCTTTTTTCGTTGAAAAACAATTGAAGTTTTACATAAAAAATGTAATGGTAATAGAATCGAGAATTTTCGATTAGGTAATATATCACAAAAGATCACGAATCAATTTATGAAATAATATGAGCACCTATAGGATTTTCATTGTAAGAAATTGTCACTTACATAAATATTTAAATGTTGTTGTATTCTCTTAAAGGAACAATTACAGGGTGTTATTTGACAAATGATATTAATAAAAATGAAAAGATAAAAATAATGACGTTTCTGAAACCAAAACTCTTTCCTTTCTCAAATATTTATTAAACTATCATGTGCTGTATATCTTGAATACATAGCTTTAAGAATATGCTTGTGTTATAGTCAATATTAATATCCATAGATACTTACTTTACTACTTACATGCAGATACATGATATAATACATGATATTACTATCATTTTATATGCGAATAGATCCATAGAATCTGCCATACTTAGGCATATCGGATCATTCGCGATATGTGGAGACTCTCTCAGAAAAGACCAATGTTTTCCACAAAATATCGCAGTTTGTTCCAGGGTTGATCCGATAGTTCATCCGACAGTAAAAATTTACTCACCTTTCCAGACCTCCGGAACTCAGAGGACAACCTTCATCGTGCTCCTAGTCTCGGCTAGGGAACACAACTGAGAATGGAATAGTTTTCTGATTAAGTGATGACCCAGTCTCTTACCGATAGCGCCAGAGCTTTTATGTGTCCCAGCTTTAGGCCCGTTTCATTCCATATTTTATTTTGAAGCAGCTATTTGCTACCTTCCTAGCTTCATGTTCTATTTCGATATGCAAGTCCAAGAATGGTCTTCTTTGCAATCGTTGGAGTGTTCATAATAGCTACTGTAATTCCAAGGCAGGCTAGTAATTGAACTTGATATAGACTAATTTTATGGGGCAGTCCTGGAAGCGCCACCATACTAGTGATATGATGGATTTTACCATAGCGGTATACATCCAAAGAGTGATTTTCGAACTTATTCTTAATTTAGAACCAAAGATGCGTTTGGACATCGATAGGGATAAGTACGTTTTCCTCGTTTGAACATCCACGTGGCGTTTTCATAACAGCTTGTAGTCTATAGTTACCCCAAGATACTTTACTACATAAACGTATGAGCAGATGAGAAGAAAGTTGGAAGTGGCTTATTTATCTTTAATCTTTAAACAACATTTGCTCTTTTTTGCTAGGATTGACAGAGCGCCCATGTCTGTTACACCATTCCTGAACTATGTTGCGAACACTTTACATCAGCCCTGCAATAATCGAGCTGTTAATGTAGTTGATACTTTTAATTGAAATAATGTTAAATTTCATAAGTTCCTTTTTTAACATTGGTAACCAGGTTGTACAAACATCTAAGACATACTAGACCTTCGAATTTCATTCCTTCTAATACAGCTAAGTCTTGTGTTCGCCCAAACGTACATCGATATGTTTGGATGACTCACCCACAAATGTTTGCTATACTTTAAACGCAGTTTGTTAAAGTTTTCTTATGGTTTAGCGATTTTGTTTTTGCCGAAATAAACTTTAAAGTTTTGCTGGTTTAAAATGCCGTCCTAACATTAAATTTATCACTTATATGGAGTAGATTTTCAGATAATCCATATACACAAGAAATTAATGTTGTACAAGGTTGTTCAGTTTTATCATGATTGTTGTTTTCAATATTTATGAGAGTTTTGTCAACAAAGATATCAAGATATTGATTGTTTATCAAAACCCCTGATAAACTGTTTCCCATTGATTAATATTTCATTTTTGGAAGAAATTATGTTGGTCACATGATGTAAACATTTTATTATACCCCCTTTAATAGGTTGTTTGGGACATAGGTTGGTTTTACTTCCCTAGGGAAGTAAGTGTAAAAGGTGCTTGGGAAACTTAGATAATTCTACGTTCTTCTCAATAAACATTGTCGATTTCACAATGAAATACTGACATCATAGGCCTGACGAGTAATTCAATAAAGATTCGTTCGAAAAGTAAATCAAAGCTATTTTTCAGAAAGGACGGCATTGTCCTTAGTTTGACACAAGTCTATTGAAGGACTTGCACATTAATTCATAACGTATCATGGATTTTTTTCAGTTATAATTATGAACAGGCAATGCTCTGTCCATATCCGAAATATTCTTTTAACTTTACGAAATATTACGTGTTAATTGTTAGCATCACTTATAAATAAATAATTCAGACACCTTGGCGCAAGCCATCAACGATTATCATATCAACATGTCTCTGTTATTTAGATTCACAGATAACTATCATGTCAGAAATAAGAAAGCCAAGCAACAATTTGTATAAATTTTGTAGAATAAGCATTAAAAACACTTGCTATTACTGTTCCACAATTTTCACTCAGATTACTCTGACATATGTTTTGGCCTTTCGACCATTATCAAAGAGTTTTAACAACTAACCAAAAAGTGACCATTACAAGATATTTATAGGATTTGAGAGGTATAGGTAGATAACCTAATTAACATTTTAGGTTATCTATACCACTCAAGCCCTATAAATATCTTGTAATGGTCACTTTTAGGTTAGTTGTTATAACTCTTTGATAATGATCGAAAGGCCGAAACACATGTCAGAGAAATCTGAATAAAAATTGTGGAACAGTAATACCAAGTGTTTTTAATACTTATTCTATTTAGTGTGTTTCACCAAGAACTTACCGCAGACTTAGTTCAATTAATTAAATTTTTTTGTGGAACGGAAAAAAATGTAATATAGAACTCGGAAAGTAATTTTGGGCTTTATTGCTGCTCACATGGATATAAACTGTCCTCGAGCTGTAAATACTATACTTGTATTACTTCCACATCCGTGTAGTGAAAGTGCAATGGTGTGAGTTGTGAAGGGAGTTGTTTGTAAAAGGGAGTCAGAAATCTTTCTGTCGGTGTGTTGGTCTGTCTGTCTACAGATTTTGTTTTTGTACGCACAATTGCTCTGTAATGGCTTAAGATATTTACTTGAAATTTGGTACACGTATGTTGTACATATTATAACGAGATCTGGAACTGAAATTTCTATATTTTGACCTTATCCTGATAAAGGGTTGTGGGATAAATAGGAGCAAATATATTTTTAGATCCTTGCATTATCCTAGTTAGCTTTTTTTATTGCATGGTACGTATAACAGCATAACGTTATCTATTGCGATTTATAGGTGTATAGATTTCTTTGTCATCAGTTTATTGGGGACATCAGCTTATTATGTTTTTTCGCTGTTTCGCTGAAAAGCCATTTTGGAGCATGTATCCTGGAGATTCGAACTGTTGATGTGGTGGGACGTCCAAGGAATTCATCTCATGACCCACATCTTGAAAAGCATCGATACACCCGCCTCCCTAACAGAGCAAGCATGTTAGTAAGGGTCCAGAAAGTAGAGATTTGGTGTATATACAAGATGCGAAGGTCTCAATTTTTTTTATGGTATCTCTCCCCTCCGCTCCATTATTAAAGATGTTAACCTAATAAAATGAAGATATTGACTCGAAATTTGGTACACAGATATATTATAACGAAATCTAGAACTAAATGATATTTTGATCTTATTCCGTTCAAGGGTTGGAGGGTAAATGTGGTAAATAAGTAAAGCAAGCTAGTAAGATTCCATAAACTTGTAATTTGGTGTTTATGTTAGGAGCCAAGATTTCAATCTTTTTATTACAACTACCATCCCCAGAACCACCCCATTCCATTATTAAACTGTGTGTACAAAAATAAAAGTTATCAAAACTATTTTTGGCATCAGCCACCCCCATAATCATCTTAGGGCAGACGATTTCAAACATTATATTATTTGCACATACTGTGCAAATTTAGTATCAATATGTTCTCCTTTAAAGATACTTGGATGGTAAATTTGGATATGAAAGTGGTGATTCCTTGGGCAGCAGTTTGTAACATAAATCACTATTATATATGATTTGCGTAATCCGACGTATAATTTAGCCAGAAATCAGGTTTGACATATTTGCGCAACTCTGTATACCTATCCAGTTACAGATAAACAAAATGTCTTGAAACATTTATTTCATTATTGAGGTTTGCTCTTGACTCCTTAAGAAATAGGAGAAAGAAACGCTCAAGTAAATTTATATGATTTATTTCGAGAGTAAATCAACTGGCGTTGTAAAAAAGTAATAAACATAGTCTTTATTTCAATACATTTTCAAATATTTCTTTATGTTATAGGAGGACCTGGGAGTGGTAAGGTGACCCACTGCGATAACCTGATGCAGGAAAAACAAGGAGTGACTCATATCAACATGACTGACCTTCTGCAACAGTATGCCATTGGAAACGGTAAGGAAATTAATGAAAAGTTTTTTGTCACTTTGATAAAATAACAGAAAATCGTACATTACCTTTATTAAGGAAAAATCGATAAACATTATATTTTCCATAGCAGTGGCGTACTAACTATTAGAGGGATTTAACCTATAGAACCGCATTAAAAACTGTATTCTACTCATTCAAATTGAATGCAATGATTTAAAATTGTCAGTGTCTTTAAATGCCATAGAAGTATTTACAATACCATGTTTTGAGTTCTTTATATATATTTTGTCAGCATAATAATAGACCCATTTAGCGGAATGCGTGTCACATTTAGGGGTTATTCATAGCCTGGCAAAGGATCCTGAAAAGGTCTCATTTTAAAGAAAAAATGCCAACCGGGAGTTTTCAGCGGGAATGTGTGCCTCTTAATATGTATGTATAACTATTGTAACTAAAATCCAACAGATGAAAATGTTATGAGTTGTGAAAAACGCGTTTTTGGCTTTTATAAATTATCTTTATGTTTTAAGAAAATACACCCGAAGAAGTTGTAAGTATTAAGAATATCTGCAAAATGAGCTATTACTTTTTGTACGTCTACAGGAAGCCGAGATAATGATGATTTTGCGAGCGCGCACGACCCCTAATTATCCGAGACTTTCATTTCTGCCCTAAAAAGGTAAAGGGCAGTAAGTACCTGGAGTATAGTTTTGAATATATCAAGTTTTTCTCAAAATGTGTAGCCTATTCACAGATTTGGTTTGTTCTACTTGAATTTTCTAGTGAGCTGGTTAAACAATATACATATATTTTTTTGTGATTATTCGTTTTACTCTAAGTTCATATGTAGCATAAAAAAATCACATACTGCCCTTTGCCTAAACTGTTTCATCTAAATTATGTTTATAATTGTGTGCTCTATATGAAAATCAGTAAGGAGGGATGAAATAAAGTGGTAGAATATAAGAGAAAAAAATATATTCAGTTATTAAATTTTCCAAAATAAAGTTGTACAGTATAAAACAAAAGACATTATAAATCATTTATTAAATCTTCCACGTCAGTTTCTTCTAAGTTGGTCCAAAAATCCCGCCTATTTGCTGGCATTAGAGTGCCGAACTGTGACAAGATTGCAGTTTTTTAACAGCTTCTATCCCCCTTGTCCATCTCTAAGTCTTCCTAGAATTTCTAGTTTAAATTTGACTTTCAAAAGAATTCTATAAATTCAGTGTCTTGCATCGCCTATTTGTAAAACAAAAAACGCGAATTTCTGCTAAATTGGATAACTGGCATATCAGAAATTACTGATATTTTTTTCCTATTAGTTTTTGTTTTGGACTCTCCCGATTCTCAAGCCGAAATGTTTTCATTTTCCAAACAGATGACTTTCATACGGTCAATGTGTACCTGTTCTACTTCATGATGTGTACTGAATCCACGCTCATATATGTATGACCAGCTTCAAAACATTTTAAAGTAATGTTCTCTTCTGCCATGATGTCCGAATTAACCAAAATGATAGTAACGCAGTAAAAAGGCAATAATTTTTATTCTGTCCTGAACAGTTTCCTGTCCATTATGTTACATGAAGAACATCACGTTCTTCAAGCAGAGTTCTATAATAAGCAGATGTTATCTCTTCCGCCTTTCTGCCTGCAACTGCTTCATGCCAGATGATCGATATATTTTTATCTTTAGTTCTAGTTTTTTTTTTCTCTGCAGCTTCCATCATTGCAAAATCTGATGGAAGGCAACTAGTCTTGGTGTGAAGCATGTTTTCTTACTTCCTGGTATGCGTGGAAGCATTATTAATTTTCCCAAGTCAACAGTACGGTATATTGAACTTTCTGATCCCTTGTCCAAATATCTTCTATAGGAACTTCTGGCAACTTCGAATCTATTCAGAACAAATTGTTTGCATTCCTTACAGGTGCTCTCAAATTTTCTTGACTTCTCCTTTAGTTGTATTAAGGCCGGCTGAGCCGGATTGGTAATATACTTACTCTTCAATCATAGCGGAATTTTGGTATTATAGGTTGTCATTTGAAGCTAATGTACTTGCCGATGCTGTGGAATCGTACATTTCAATGATAATCGAAGCAGCTATTTGGTCTTCTTGGTTATCATTTGAAACAGATATAATTATTGCCGGTGCCGTGATATCTTCTGCGTGAACGTCCATTTCAGTAACTACTTCATGAACTTTTATATGCTGACTGTGTTCCACGCAAGTATCATAATTTACAAAAAGCACAGACGAAGTAAAGGCAAAGGACAGTAACTTACGAGCAATAAGCACATACTGCTCTTTGCCTTCAGATAACCAATATACTGTATTTTATTATTTTACTAGTCAAACTGCAGTATGTGTGGTCAATGCACATACTACTCTGTGCCTAAAAATAATAAATAAAAATGTTATCACTTTGTTTTTGTCCGAAACTATTTATAGAATTGAAACTAAACCTACTAGGAAGTTGCGTTACATACTTGATCGACTTCATAAGATACTCAATTTCCCAAGAAATGTCACTTAGTGCCATTTGCCTTTTTAGGGCTGATCTATAGTCAAGAATATTGACGCGCACGATTTTGAACGTCCGAGTTCAGTTTTCCTTGCGCTCGCTGCAGCAACTGAACTCGGACGTTGAAAATAGAGCGCGCTCACAAAATAATCATTATCTCGGCTTCCTCTAAACGTACAAAAAGTTATAGCCGATCGAATTGGAGTAGATCGACCAGATAGAAGGAAATATCGCGTTAGTTTTGCAAGAAAAAAATATCTCAGTCCATAGAACGGACCTCTTTTAATGTTCTTTTCTTCTGCACGAGCCTTTGCAACAATTATTGTTATTTTCATTGCTATTCTTGATGTCAGTGTTGATGTTGCTGTTGTCAAACGTACGACTCTTGAGAAAGAAAATAAGCCCAACTATATTACGCTACGACATCCCTAAGCTGTAGAAATTAATTTTCAAAAACGTGCCTTTTTAATAAACAAATGCTTTTTTGCAAAAATTATACAAGTACACGTTAAAAAACAAACACACTCATTCAACCCAGCAAAACCTATAATGTATCAAAGTTTGTCACGTCTACATTCATTATTTTTAAAGTTAAAAGTTAATTAAGAAACAGGGTTTTAGCAGTATTTTGCATTTTTCGAAAAAAACTAATTAACCAATTTCAATTCGGTTGAGCTCATTTTGTAGATACTTTTAATATCTATTGCTTCGTCTTCGGACGTATTTTCGTAAAACCTAAAGGTACATTTATACATGCCAAAAACTCGTTTTTCATAACTTCACTTGTTAATAAAACACAAATGCACTAATTTTGAGCTGTTGAATTTTAGGTACAATAGTTATACACATTCCCGCTGAAAAACCCCGGTTGGCGTTTTTTTTAAGCCCCCTTTTGCCTGGACGATCAATAAAAGGGCTAATACATAAGCGTTAGTTTACGATTAAATTACCCTAAACGTTTAAAGATGAAAAACATGTTTTGTTGACTAGTTTGTCATGAAAGAACGCCCTTAAATTGTTGAATATGTTATGAAAAATTATTTTAGTCAAAGATGGTCACGGAATAAAAAACTGCTCTCAGCTTACGATTACCTATATTTCCACTACACTACGTGGATGCGGAAGTAATTAAAGTTAATAGACGCACGAAAACGCGTTATTTGCACATATATCATTATCTCGTAATATCTCGTACATTTATTGCAGACTGATGTGATGACATAGGTTTTAAAAGTGATCATTCAATGTAGTAGGATTTCTTTTATCAGAATGTCGATCAGAACACTTGACTAAAAATTGAAGGATTCTTGAAAATTAAATTTCATGAAATGGCCTCAATAATAAGAAAATAGTAAAAAAAGATTTATTAGCTTGAAATAAATACGAGTCAGGTAGTTTTAATACAGAATAATCAGAAATACAAGAGAGTATGAGAGTATATAATTAATTACGGAATTTGTTGGCCTTCGTGATATGGAAACCGGGGAAATTCTGAATACAATTAATAGGCGAAACCATTCCGCTTATCTTGCAGGTGTGTTTTTGTGAAATTACACCATAACACTGTTATTTTAAAATCTAAAAATAAAAAAAAACGTGTAGTTATATCTTCCTTTTATCAGATAATCTTTTAATATCCTAATTAATATATACAGAGAACCAAACTTTTTCATGGGATCCGTCACAACTTGCAAGGATTTTTAATGTTGAATTGATACAATTTGGCAATATTTTTAAATACCCTTATTTAAAATGCGGAAAATCAACGCACAAAAATATACGAATTCATGGGAAAGATATAAAAACATTCATAACCTTGTGGCACCGCATACGGATTTTCGTGAGAAATAAATCATTAAAGCTGGATATGTATTTTTTTGTTTAACTATATCATAGTAAATATCAATATATTTCTTGTCACCCTAAGATACGCATCGTTCAGATCCCCACACCCCCTCTTAGAGTGGAAAATTTCAAATGACTGTATCTCGGAAACGAATAATGATTCTAATTTCATTCTTATACCAAAATGTGTATCTTTCAGCATGTAATAGTTTATTATGACTTTTTGGACATTTTGAATATTTTTACAGTTATGACCGGTTACGACAAAATAATAATAATTGTTAATATAATACCATTAGAAAGATAACATTGTAATAACTGGGGGTTTATTCCCCTAATTATATGGATTAATCAGACATTACCATTGGCAGAGTACGGAGTGTCCCAATCACTTTGCAGACTCCGTCGATATCATAGTATATCTATCGAAATCAAAACTGTGCTTACCCTTTTCCTTCTAGGTGATTATATCCTTTTTGGTGTCCCTCAACCAGGTTACTTCACAAACAAACTTTACTGAATATAGAAGGAACTCAATTACAATTACAGATTAAATAAATTAACAAACAGTAATTACACTATATCAGGAAATGAAATGGTCCGCGGCAAGTTCAAATCATTAGCTGAATCGCGGCCGAATGCTCTTAGTTCAATTACAACACATTAATTTATGCTTATTATAACCGGCAAAATAGTGAATAAATGTACTTAACTTTAAAATTGAAAAGGGTTTACAAAACGAGAATTTACTGTACCCTGTAGGTAGATGATGACCGATCAGACGTTAAGCCAAGAGTCTCGATATTATCTCAATCGAAATAAGACGTTTCAAAAGTGGGCAGTAAACTTTAAACCCTCGACCAATTAAAATCTTCTCTACTTTAAACCGTACCACTATTTGAAATTACCTAACGGACCATGGCCTATCTTAACATTTTACGCCATTAAGGCAGATGAAAAAAACCCTTTTGTTCCTTACTTTGCTTTTGTATGTGGGGAAAAAAATCTGCCTTATTTGGTCTAGCTATTTATCTTCATTTCTATTACATATGTTTTCTGGAATCCTCTATCAACTGCCTCAGTCTTGAAAATTTAACTAGATCCCCCGGTGGGTAGAATTTAAACATGTGTCCTTAACTTCAAGTGAGAAAGGCGAATTGGACATAAAATAATTTAGATGGTTATTTATCGCTTCCAAGTGGCCAAAGTCGACTACCTAATAAAGACTAAAGTTAACAAAGCATGTTTCCTAGGCTCTAAAATAAATCAGTTTGCAACATAAAACAGATGTTTCTATGACCAGTATTTTACGTTATTGTACTGAATCACCGTATTTCTATATGCGACAGAGTCGGACTTGGTTTCGTTAATTTGACTTTTGTTACAACATTTTAGAGAAGTTTTTGTGATTAACGGTTAGCTTAGAAAAAAGCTATTATAAAGTGCGTAGATATATTAAAAAATTTGAAAAGTTCCAATGACCTTTTCTATTAATTGATAAAAGCTGGACAATCTAGCAGAATATCTTGTGTGTGTGTGTGTGTGTTTCAAGATAACATTGTAATAACTGGGGGTTTATTCCCCTAATTATATGGATTAATCAGACATTACCATTGGCAGAGTACGGAGTGTCCCAATCACTTTGCAGACTCCGTCGATATCATAGTATATCTATCGAAATCAAAACTGTGCTTACCCTTTTCCTTCTAGGTGATTATATCCTTTTTGGTGTCCCTCAACCAGGTTACTTCACAAACAAACTTTACTGAATATAGAAGGAACTCAATTACAATTACAGATTAAATAAATTAACAAACAGTAATTACACTATATCAGGAAATGAAATGGTCCGCGGCAAGTTCAAATCATTAGCTGAATCGCGGCCGAATGCTCTTAGTTCAATTACAACACATTAATTTATGCTTATTATAACCGGCAAAATAGTGAATAAATGTACTTAACTTTAAAATTGAAAAGGGTTTACAAAACGAGAATTTACTGTACCCTGTAGGTAGATGATGACCGATCAGACGTTAAGCCAAGAGTCTCGATATTATCTCAATCGAAATAAGACGTTTCAAAAGTGGGCAGTAAACTTTAAACCCTCGACCAATTAAAATCTTCTCTACTTTAAACCGTACCACTATTTGAAATTACCTAACGGACCATGGCCTATCTTAACATTTTACGCCATTAAGGCAGATGAAAAAAACCCTTTTGTTCCTTACTTTGCTTTTGTATGTGGGGAAAAAAATCTGCCTTATTTGGTCTAGCTATTTATCTTCATTTCTATTACATATGTTTTCTGGAATCCTCTATCAACTGCCTCAGTCTTGAAAATTTAACTAGATCCCCCGGTGGGTAGAATTTAAACATGTGTCCTTAACTTCAAGTGAGAAAGGCGAATTGGACATAAAATAATTTAGATGGTTATTTATCGCTTCCAAGTGGCCAAAGTCGACTACCTAATAAAGACTAAAGTTAACAAAGCATGTTTCCTAGGCTCTAAAATAAATCAGTTTGCAACATAAAACAGATGTTTCTATGACCAGTATTTTACGTTATTGTACTGAATCACCGTATTTCTATATGCGACAGAGTCGGACTTGGTTTCGTTAATTTGACTTTTGTTACAACATTTTAGAGAAGTTTTTGTGATTAACGGTTAGCTTAGAAAAAAGCTATTATAAAGTGCGTAGATATATTAAAAAATTTGAAAAGTTCCAATGACCTTTTCTATTAATTGATAAAAGCTGGACAATCTAGCAGAATATCTTGTGTGTGTGTGTGTGTGTTTCAGGTTCGTTGACTACGGTTACAAAGACCATTCGCAGAATCCGCAGAATATCTTAACATTGACGATTCATATCAAGAGATATAGCCTATTAAAAATATTACAGGTTAAGGGGGTGTTCAGGATGAGGGTTGCGCAATTGGGATGCCAAAAATGGTCTTGATGTTGATAAATGTGTATACTAACATATAAAATAGGAGCTATACTTTAATCATTAACTTCGCACAAACCCTCCAGTTTAAACCCTCTGCTTTACTACTATTGTTGCAATAGAAATACGTTAGCCTTGATACAAAACCTGCAAACTCTCGAAGATGGGAAGGCGATTTCTATAATAGTGGTAAAGAGGAACTGGATTATGAGGATGCGTGATGTTTATTAAAAGATGAGGGAGCACCGACATGCAAAATATGCCTAGCCTTGTGGGCAGTGATGCAAATTATTAAATTTCGTTTTGAAAATTTCAGTTTCAATTTGAAACTTCTGAAAGTTTCAACGTATCTTCACAAATTTCTGAAATATTTGAATTTTATGAAAGTTTCAGATTAATCTGAAACTTACCACATTTTTGAAATTTTCATGAAAGTTTCAGCAAAATCTGTATTTCCGTTACATCACACGAAATTTCGCAGGTTTTTTTAACTTGTTTTCAACCAATGAGGATTGAAGTCTGGTTTTGACGTTTATTTTAGAGGTTAGGTTAGCTATTCTTTAAGTATAAGAATCTTGCTTTTCATTTCTTCCGTTCCTTTCTAGGTTCCTAGGTTCTAGTATTTTCACATTAATAAAAAAAACTTGATTTGAATGAAAAAATATATGAACAATATAATTTCACTGAGGTCATTGATTAATAATGTTGTAATGGTAATAAATTGTGTTAGAGTTTGGATTTTAGTCTGAATCTACCAGGAACAGGGACCACATTCTTGAATCAGGGAGTGGAAGATATGAATGTTTTATCTCTTTTCATCTTAGCACGTTTCCTTCTTTTCCTTTCTCCCGAAATGAGCATTCTCTCCAGAAGGAGAATAGGGCTCCAGGAGATTTTGAAAATATATTGACAAATTATCTACTCGTGTATTTTGAAAAATGTATTTTAATTTTTACTTTTCACCAATATAATAATTGTAAGTTCTAATCTTATTAGGAAGAAAACAAAATATGTTTATTTATATTAAGAAGAAACATTGAAAAGAGTAGAAATTTATGAAACTAGTTCCAAAGCAGGATTTATTAGTTATTAACCCTCGGAAATTAAAAGAATTACGAATGTTATACAGAACTTAATATAATTTCATGAAGTATTTCAATAAAATTTCACTTAACTTTCATAATAGGGAAATAAGTTTTATAAAATGAAAGTTTTATTGAAATTTCATGAAAGTTTCATGACATTTAATATTTAATTTTATATTTTAGAAATTTCAGATGAATTTCGAAATGTCATTGAAATTTCAAAAATTCAAGTTTCATGAAATTTTACATCTTTGAATGTTATACAGAACTAACTTTCATCACTTCGTGAAATATTCCAATGAAATTTCACTTAACTTTCATTAGGGAATTATTTATTTAAATTTCATAAAATGAAAGTTTCATTGAAATTTCACGAAACTTTCATGATAAATATTTAATTTTATATTTCAAAAATTTCATAAAGTTCAGATGAATTTCGAAATTTTCACAAAAATTTCGCAAATTTTATGTGTCATGAAATATTGCGTCACTGCTTATAGGTGCAGAAGCAACCGTAAAATTACTATGCTCATTTATGACACGATGAAAGTTTTAGAGAAAGTAGTATTTATCGCGAAGAGCTAGAAAGAGACCCTGAAGAAACGACGAGGGGAACTCAATTCAGCAGGAGCAAATTTCACATACTTAACGATACATGACATCATCTAATTAACGCCATATTTTAGAGTTCGAAGAGCTCTATTCAAATATATAGGGTTGCTAAATGAAATTTTGATTAAATACATTCACAAGCCATTAATTACGATTTATTTTTTAGACACCTTTTTAGTTCACTCCTGAAAATATTGAACCGACTCCAAATTGGAGCTTATTATTTTTTTACTATAGAAAATACGACTGCCGACTTTTAAATTGATGACGATGATGGCAATCCACTTGTAAGATATACTGCACCGTACAGTATGTTCTATTATTGCATCACGCACCATATGCTATCATCGTGAGTGTCTTTTTTAAATTAATTTAAATGGTAGATTATTAAACTAAATGATATTCTAATGTACCAAGTTTCATCATTCATAAAATATTTTTAGACCGTTATTTCGAATGAATCGTGATGATTTATGCAAAAAATTACGGTTACAATACTTTCCTCAGGCAATCGAAGGAAGAAACAGCTCCAATTCTTTTGTTCTAAAATTATAGTAAAATGTAGTATACAAGGTGAGTCAACGGTCAACTCATCTCAACCGTTTGAAATAAAAAAAAAATACCAGATAAAAATTGTAGGAGATCATGAGCGACATATTATAAAGTTGTTTTAAAATGTGCAGGGTGTTTCACATTATGGTGTCATGCTAATATTTGCATTTGTTAAATAGAACACCCAATGAGGTTTGACAATGAGAGGCCTGAAAATTAGTACCGTCGTGAAAATTAAATAACAGTACAAATCTTATAGATATTTTTGCTAAAATTTAGTTGTGTGCATCTAACATTAATATTTACAACATAGTCATTTATGTGTCAAAATATATTATAAGTGTGTAAAAACCAATATGCCCGATATAAGTGATTTAGTTAAAGCTGGTGTTATTGCAAAAGCAGTAGATGTTTGGTCATTGAAACAAATTACACTGCGTTACAACATTAACAAAAATACGGTGTTTAACATTTAAAAAAGTAGAGAATAAGCGACACGATTAATAGAAATCCTAGATCGGGCCAACGAAGGATATCAACTGAACAACGCAATTGGTGAATAAATTAAGAGAACATCCATTGCACTCAGTTGTTCAAGCCGGTGCCAAAACGGATTTTCCTGAATCGAGTCGTGCTGGTCGCCAGCGAGTAAGAGAATCGGAGCTGCGCCGTCATTCAGCAGCACAGAAATACTTAAAGCAGAGCATAAACACGTTCGAGTAGGATTTGCTCCTGAATATTATATAATATCTGTTGTAGATTTTTGGAACAATGTAGTCTTTATAGACGCAAAATGCTTCCAATCAACACATGGCGGTCGTATCTATGTGTACCGACCCGCTAATAATCGATTCGTTGAGCAATATATTCAACAATGACAGAAGTTGCAAAGAATAATAAATAATTATTCCGTGACGTGGATCTGGATATCAACACGTGGCCCTAGCGTTTTGTGGCATATTGATGAACGATTTAATAGTGAAACGTATATCAAGATTTTAGATAATAGTATGCATCCTTCTATGTCAATTGTTTGCTAATAATGAGTTCATATTTCAACAAGACAATTGTTGTGTTCAAACTGCTCATACCGTAACTAACTGGTCTCTAGACAGCAATATTAATGTTCTTAACTGACCCAGCCATAGTCCAGACCTTAACCCTGTGGGATAAGTATGGGGACTACTCGTAAGAAATATCCAAAACCGAAATGTAAGACCACGTAATGGCCAAGAATTACTGGAATTAATAAAAAATGCATGGGAAAATATAACCGATGACCATTGCATGGGTTTATCGAATTCTTTACCAAACAGACTAATAGAAGTAAGAAATAGAAATGGTGCAATAACCAAATATTAATAGTTAATTTTTCAATTTCTCTAATAGTATATATGAATTAACTGTTTATTCCTTACCTTTTTAAAATGTTAAGTACCGAATTTTTGTTAATGTAAAATTGTTTACTTAAAAGAAAATGCTTTCCTAAAATAATTAAAACTCTTAACCAGTTCTGAAGTCACCGAAATAACTCCTTGAAAATCCAGGATGATTTTGTGTTAGGTAAAAAGAAACGATGCTCTACAGGTTACAGTGTAGTCAGAACCACTAAGCAATGCCAATTTTTATAGAATGACTTTTAATAATTTTTTTATAGTTATAGAGATGATAGTCCAAGCTCCCTTAACCCAAATTTGTACCTCATAAAACACCAAAAATCTACGAAGGCGTGGAAAGGACATAGTAAAAATATTTTTATAATTGTCAGTTTAAACTTGCAATTATCTATAATTGCAGCTTTAAACTTGCATTTATCCATAATTGCAACTTTAAACTTGCAATTATCTATAATTGCTACTTTAAACTTGCAATTATACATAATTGCAACTTTAAACTTGCAATTATACCTAATTGCAACTTTAAACTTGCAGTTATCCATAATTGCAACTTTAAACTTGCAATTATACCTAATTGCAACTTTAAACTTGCAATTATACCTAATTGCAACTTTAAACTTGCAATTATCCATAATTGCAACTTTAAACTTTGCAATTATCTATAATTGCAACTTTAAACTTGCAATTATACATAATTTCCTTTAGGTATAATTGCAAGTTTAAAGTTGCAATTATGTATAATTGCAAGTTTAAAGTTGCAATTATAGATAATTGCAAGTTTAAACTTGCAATTATGGATAAATGCAAGTTTAAAATTGCAATTAGGTATAATTGCAAGTTTAAAGTTGCAATTATGTATAATTGCAAGTTTAAAGTTGCAATTATAGATAATTGCAAGTTTAAACTGGCAATTATAAAAATATTTTTACTATATCCTTTCTACGCCCTCATAAAAATCAAACATATGCGAATGATAGAAAAACCTGATAATTTTTTTTGTTATTTTCTATTTTTTTTAATTCTGAAATCGTCGAAAATAAAATATATTTACAAATGAAAACACCAAAGTAATATTTTTACTATTTATTAAGAAGAATATGTAGTATTTGAAAAACTGTCTGACTAGCTCATTTTGTTAATTAATACCTGTCAGACTTAACTTTATACCTTAATTTTTCCACGAATAAGAACAATTATTTGTATTTGGAAAATAAATGCTAATCCATTCACAGCGTTATTAATACCATCTAAACGTGTCAAGATATGGAATATTGCTGCTTCCTTGCATGCAAGTCAAACTTTACAGGGAAGTTCACTAGAGTGGATTTCTGCATAAATTAAAGTTGATGTATTATATGCGTACATATTGTTTTAAATATCTAACTTTTTACTTTTCTAAAAATAGCCACTATAGATACTGTTCCTATATCATTTTAGGAACTCTTTTTATGCCATAGTGGTAAGAGAAAAATTGTTTCCAAACTTTTTAATTAGTAACCGTAATTAATTGTAGGTAAAATTATGGCTTTTTAATACGTTTACATCTTTACTTTGAATAACATTTAAGCATACTATGAAAGCAACAGTTCTAAATTTTTATACTGAATGGCATGTATGTATATACTTTTATCTTATATTCTTAAAGTTACTCGGAAATCTACGTTTTCAGGTAAAACCACGAAATCACTCTTGCAAAAATAACAAGAGGTCGAAAATTATGATGTTAGTAATTCTAATTTTATTTTTTTTTACCCATGTAAGATGTCATGGTAATGCCGATTAAGTTCATAAAATGTTTAGTATCTGCTTTAACAAATATGTCTTGATTGCTTCACCAGCTTCGCAAAAGAAACTCTCCATGTTCTTATTTGTAGTGTATCTCAAGAAATCGAAATATAATTTTGAGAAATATAAGACATATATAAACCTTCCTTCCTAGTATTTCCTGTGTAATATTAGTAATATAATTATTCTGAAGGAATTTTAAAATTGTCGACCCTTCCTCTAAAGATAATTGCTATTTTATTTGCGAGTCAAGTAGAATACTGCTTAAAATAAAGAATAGGTTTTCATCCCTGTGTACGCTACTGCTTTGAACAAAATCGTAACATTGTTGTTGTGTCGTAGATGGACGCACCAGTCTAATCAATATTGGTAATCGCCATCAAGGTAAATGAAAGGGTTTGGAATGAAATTACGAGGCGCAAGAAAAAATCATTATTCGTCTTAATTTGTTACAAGATTAATTCCACAGAGATAAATAAATATCTTAATTGTGTAAAGTAATAAGTCTGTAATCAATTAGTGATATGTAGCGATATAAAAACTACCAACCTTCTATAGTACGTAGAATGAAACACTTAATGTTTAAAATAGAATATAATTTTTGTCTTTAGTTAAAATTAAGTTGCTGATTAAGGAACTTATTTTATACCTATGTAGCTTACACTAACATTATACTTTAATTCTAACCTTGCATATTTGTGAGTATTAATGTACATATTTTAACGTGATATTCAGTATAAACCAGAATAAATCTATTGTTCTTCCTTCTTCGTAAAACACGGATATTGATGTACATCGATGAAGACTTCTTGAATTTGGGCACCATGTATAGTCAATAGGACGCAATTTTGGCCGGAAATTGCAATATTCATGTTAATCAAGTAATTTGAAGACTATTGTTTTGCACTCTTACAAAAGGCAAATGACTTGTCATACATGAAGTTGATTGCAAGTAATAATTAAATATTATCTTTGATTTATTTATATTGTTTAAAGCTTTGTGTAGGATGCATTTTCCCTCGTCTTCTTCATTGCCTGGTTTTAAAAGAAAATTTCACACATTCCTAGATACTTGAGTAATAACAAGTACAGTTAATTATAGGCACAGCTAATATTTTCAACTTCCAACTCAAAAAAATCTGTAGCAATATACACACAGATCTCGCTGTTAGCGCATTTATGGTTTCGCAGTAGTAGTTAGCCAAAATTCCTGATTTATCTAGTTTCAATCTCTATGGCTTATACAAGGTCATAGTTTCTGCACTACATTTCATGAAAGCCTTTGTTTAAGAAAGCTGTACTAGCGAACAAATGAGAAATAGACAACTAATCTAGAAAGCAAAATAATATACTTAACGTGTTTACATACACTTATTTTATAGACTACGGTAAGACTTTTGACAATGTGGTATAGAACAAACTGAGGACCTTACATTTTGATTTGGGAACATCGAGATATTTGGTCCTTCGTTTAAAGAGCACTCTGCTTTGGTGAAAGTCGACAACAACAATTCTGGCGAATGTAAAGTCGACAAAAAAGTTGGAGTCTGTGTTTTCGTACAAATCTTCTTTAACGTGTGCTGGAAAATCCTCGGGATGGAATATTTCATGTAGTATTAATGTCGTCATACTATTTGATCCTAAACATTTGTTAGCGGTATATCTCTGAGGCTTTAATGTGACTTGACTAATGAAGCTAGCTTTCACGATCGTATTGAAAAGTAGAGACAGTATCTGTACGGTAAAGCGCCATCTTTGTTTATATAGATTTTATTAGTGGTGACGTTTTATTATTATTTATCAATGGAGTGCAGTATATGAAGAGGCCCCATTTCATTTCAATAATTTTATAATATACGGGGTGTTGGACCCATAAATTGAATATTCGGAACATATATTTTCAACTGCCTTTCAGGTCACCTTAATGACCCTCTTAAGTCTAAGAGATCTAGATTCTAACTAAAGCAGACAGGATTCTACAGTGTATACTGGAAACCGCGATTTCTTTAAGATAATTTTAATAACGTACGTCTAATCAAAAGATATTCATTTTAAATTATTACAAAATAGATTTACCTAGCACACGTGCCCGAAGCTAGCCAGCCATCTACGATGTAACGACGTCATGGCAATTGATGGGTCAGAGGAACGAGAAATGGATTAATAAGAGGAACCATACTTATTATGCCAGTGGCGATTTATAATAATAGTTATTTTAGAGGTTTGTTCCATTTCAGGAATAACAGCAGTTTAGGATTAGATGGTAGTATGCACCCTAGCACTGATGATGGTCTCGTATATATGACAGATGAAAAAGACACTACGTTTCTCTGACGCGAGCGATGTAGTCATCGTCTTAATTTATTATTATTATTATTTTTTTAATGCCTTATTTATATTAACGTCCTGGCGGAGTTCAGCTATTGCTGCTCTACCACTCAACCAGGACACGTACACATAGATATCAACACAACAACCATTCCCTGCGATATTGCCATCTACCGCAGCTGAGACTCGAACAAAGGAGAGATAACAGCGACTAGACATGTTGTACCACCCAACAGTGGTCTAGGTCACTGCTACCGTCTCGGTAACACATGAAAAAACGCCACTAACATCCATACCCCAGCCAGGATTCGAACCCGGGACTCCGTGGTCGCAAGCCAAACATCATCATCATCATCATCAACATATTTATTTTCTGTTTTATACAATTAATGCTTCCCCGGATCATGAGCCGGAGCCAACCGTACAACCACGTCGCGCAGCGCCGTGGTGTTAGTGCGGTTGGACGGGTCGTGACCGGTTTAGCTCAATAAAATGATTAAAATAAGATGAAACTCCTGCTGCCTGTGGCGGCTTAAAATTATCGATAAATTTGGACATATTAAAAAAACTTAATTTTAAACAATGGATAAAAATCTTAATCTATTTTATGGGAAAACACTTTTTAAAAATTTTGTTGCTTAGATGGAGACGAACTCAATTGGAAAAGCTCCATTTAAACAAGTTACCCCAACAGTCTGCTCGCCGTTAGGAATTTTTGGTTTTAGGAAAGGAAAATTGAGTTTAAAATAGATAAAATTTTTACAAGGTTTATCGGTCTAAATTGAATTTTTCAACAAAGAAGTACAGAATAACAAAAATTGCAAAAATACAAACATATGACAAACAAGAAGGAAAGAGATAGATACAGAATAAAAGATATGGTGGTAAAAAGTGTATGATAGTTGGAAGTTTTGGTAGGATAGAGTGTGGCTATAGAGGTTGCCGAAAGATAGGCAACGCCTGGTATGGTAATGGGTGTTTAATTTGGAATGGGGCATTATGCATTCTTATTTGGGTAATGTTGCGTGTAAGCGGACTGTCAACCAGTCGAAACTCGTAGAATTTTTGTGATGTGTCCCGGATGAAGTCCGCTAGTGGTGTTATGTCGTTACAACGATCATATAAATCTCTGAGGGAGGTGTATCTGCCCGAATCAGAGATGAGGCGCATAAATTTGTGCTCCAGGACTTGGAGTTTTTTCATTGTCGTGACCGGGATGCTGCACCACACCGGTGCCGCGTATGTGATGGCCGGCCTGATCACCATTGTGTACAATAATTTTTTATTTGTCCTGTTTAATCCGCTACCCCTTGCCAGGAGCGGATACAGACTCCTGGACATGGAGTAGACCTTTCGTACTGTCTCGTTAGTATGTATGTTGAAGCTCAGCCGTCTGTCCAGATGTACCCCCAGATACTTCACGCACCTTTTAATTGGAATTTCTTGACCCCTGATCGAAATTGGCGTTAAAATACGATTTTCTGTAGCTCGGCGCGTGAAGAGTACGTTCTCAGACTTCTCGATGTTGACCCGAATCTTCCACTTGTCGTAATACGCTGTGGCACGAGCCATGTGTGCCTTCAGCAGCATATTCGCTGCTTGGGCGTTGTGCGAATGCACATACATGGCTGTGTCGTCAGCGTACTTGGCAAGTTTAGTATTCGGGAATTCCGGGAAGTCTGATACGTACAGATTGTACAACTTAGGTGATAGGCACGACCCCTGGGGGACGCCCGCGCGAATATCCCGCCGTGTTGAGAGTTTATTGTTCACTCTGACCTGCAGCGACCTGTCTGTCAGGAAAGAGAGAATCAGTTTGGTTATGTGTGTAGGGAAGTCTAGTATGTTTAGTTTGTGTATAAGTCCCGGTATCCAGACGGTATCGAAGGCTTTCTCAACATCTAGGAGCACCATGGCGGTGCTTTTACCGAGGTTGCATTGTACTTTGACGTCATTTACGATCCTAACGACCTGATGCGTCGTGCTCCTGCCTTTCCTGAAGCCGAATTGACACTCATCGTCGATGTGAAGTTCATCCTGGGCAGTGTTAAGCCTGACCAGGATGACCTTCTCAACCAACTTGGAGATCGTCGACAGTAACGAGATTGGTCGATAACTGCCGACGAGCTTCGAGTTTTTGTTCGGCTTTGGGATCGGCACGAGCACGGCACACTTCCACTGGCTGGGCCAGTGTTGTAGCCGTAGGATCGCGTTTACAATGTACGTCAGTTGCACAATGCCTTTCCTCGGTAGATGCTTGAGTAGCTTGTATTCGATAGCGTCTTTCCCCGGAGTTTTGTCGTTTGGTAGGGTCCTGATAATGCCCGCTATTTCCGAGGGCTTGGTCATGACTTTTAGAAATTCTCGTCTGGTCAATTGGATGTCATGACCAATTAGTTCGTTTATGTCGTTTTCGATGCAGTCTTGTTCTAAATTGTTAGGCACGTTTGTGTTATGTACAGTCTGGAAGTGTGTAGCTAAGTCATTCGCTTTTTGCGCGTCTGTCAAAGCCGTTCGTCCGTTTGCGTTGGTCAAGGCGGGCATGGGTTCCCGCGTATTTTTCATTGCTCTCGTCAGCTTCCACAGCGAGTTGTATTGAGGATTCAACGCCTCCAGCCTATCCCGTCATTTCCGGTTTTTTGCGGTATTTATGGCGGTCCTGATCCGCCCTTGCAGCCTGATCATCTCGGCTCTAGCGTCGGCATCTCGATTTCTGTGCCAAAGCCGCCTGAGTCTATTTTTCTCCCTAATATCCTGTCTGACCGCGTCGTCGAGTCGGTATTTGTAGGGGTTAATAGTTATGACATTTGCAACACTCTGTTTGGCATTCTGCAATACTCGTGTAAACTCATCCACTACATTTTCGAGTTCGGCGACTGTAGTGATTTCGTTTGTGTCAAGTTTGTGTTTATGTGTCTTATAGAGGCGCCAGTCGGCGTCTCTGTAAGAAGTGATTCTTTGTGTTATGTCTTCCCTCGACATATTACCCAATTCTAGGAGAATAGGGTTGTGGTCGGATGTGAGCTCCTCCAGAGCCACCGGCTGTGTGGAATCCCTCACACCCTTGTTGAAAACTATATCGAGGGTAGTAGGCGTTGTACCGTTATCCGGAAAATGCGTGGGATCGTCCGGATACTGCACAATGACATTACGATTACTCGCGTAATCGTACAGAGTGTTGCCGTTAGCGTTGTTACGATGGCAGTTCCATGCGTTATGCCGAGCGTTAAGGTCGCCTATGAGCAGGCAGCGCGGACTTGCGTTCAGTAGATTCTCGAGACAACCCGCTGTGAAGCCGTTCGCGGGCCTGTTATACGTGGCCACAATGCTCATGCCGCCTTCCAGCGTCACACACACGTGTTCCACGGAGGTATTCCGCAGAGCACGATGTGTATGGGCAATATCCGACTTTATGAGCACTGCCACTCCGCCACCCCTGTTATTGTCGGCCCTATCTTTTCGAATTGTCGTATACCCTCGGACGCGAAGCTTATCCCGTCTGTTGAGTTTTGTTTCGTTAAGAAGCATAATGTCAATTTTGTGCCTCGTTATGTAGTTGATTAGAAAGGGTATTTTATTACCTATACCATTTGCGTTCCAGGAAGAAACCTTAAGTTTAAAAGGCATCGGCGGGCAGACTCTCGAAGAACGACACCATTGCCTGGAATTTCTCCCAGGCACTGGTGCATTTCTGCAGCTCCCCTTTGAGCTCATCTACCCATCTCAGCATTTGTCGAATGTTTATCAGTGTGGACATCAATTCCATTTTCTGTCTAAGTTGGTGCAACTGGTCCATCCCGTCTTGCGTTCCTGTTCTCCCTTGTGGCTGCGTACGGGGCGGCGATGGCGCTCTTTCCCTATTTGTCGGCAATGGTGGATACTCTTCCCTCGTCGGGGGTGCTCTTGGCGTCTGTTGTTTACTCCATGCATTTGTTTTTGGGAGCGGGGCTGCCACATATCTTGTTTCTGGAGGAGGAGGAACTCTTCTGGACCGTTGGTTAATAGCGTCCATCTTCTGCTTATATACTTTGCAGATCACGCTGTTCGCTGGGTGAGCCTCTCTGCAATTTATACACCTGGCTGGTGTGTCCACTGCCTTGGTGCATTGGCGCGTCATGTGGTCACCGGCGCATTTCAGGCAATGTGGGGCTGCTCGGCAGTTTGTTGTTGCATGGCCCCACTGCTGACACCGATGACACTGTATGATTCCTTTAGCGTTAAATTGATGCTCCCAATACACCGCGGTGTGCAAGCCAAACACCTTCAGCATTGCGCCACCGAGCTGGTCAAAACTGGTGAAAACAAGCATATAACAAAATATACAAAAAGATAAGAAGAATGAAATAGGAAACAAAGAGATAATTGCGTAACTTCTGAATGGTTAATTCAAAATTATATATTATACTCTCATATCTGTGTTACGTTGCGTGTTATTGGTCCATCGCTCAATTTGTATTAACAGATTTTTCGCGAAGTGAACAGGCCTAATGGACTTACAACCTGCTTATGTACATTACAACTTGCATGTAAATATCTTAAGAGTTATGGCTTGAAGAATTGGAGATAAGACAAATAACATGTATCTCTTTCTCGAGAATAGAGAGTTTCTCAGTATTGTAGTTGACGCACTGCATCATACCGGCGCTACATATGCTAGGGACGCCCTTGCTACAACAATATAAATCAATTTTTTATTTTGTTCATTTCCAGTCAGGAGGGAGTACAGGTATATAGACAGGTAGTAGACCGTCCGTCTCATTAACACATCGGTTAAACGTACGTTGTACTTCTAAGTACATCAAGCATTTCCTCGTTGAAATTAGGTTTCATTCTATCGAGATTGGTGTTATTATTCTGTTTTTGGTGAAGTTCTCCATGAAGATGATTGCCTTTACATTTACGCTAATCTTCCACTTACCTTAATACTTTATGGCATGAATCATATGCGACTCCAACAGCATTTTAACTGTCTCTGTAAGCTAGATACGCTAACCATATCCGCAAACTTTGGAAGATACGTCTCCCTCTTGAAGGCTTTCGTACGCTCTATCGAGAAATGTGTAACTGAAAATCTCAGTAGTAGCTATAAAAGAAAATAAGTCTGTATTCTTTTAGACAACCAAGCTGCCATCAGCTCACTTTTCCTATCAGATATTCATTCACGACAGTCTCTCTATCAGTCTGTCCCAAGCGCAATTTGAAATAACTTAAATCTCTTGATGGAACAATATTGGACAAACATTCCGACATCAGAGGATCCAAAGGGGTTTATCGGAAGAGTTAAGCGAAATAATGTAACCGTGCATTAACCAGAAGTAACCATTTGAAAATTGCAATAGAAGTTCTGATACCTAGGAGAGCGACGTACAGTGGGGCCGAACCAAACTTTTTCAGACAAATTAACTTTCTGAAGGCACTTTATGCCCAAACGAGCTGATTTTTTTTTTTGAGTACCCGTAACCAAATTTCTAATCGATCCCTCCAGGCGGAATTTTAAGTTTCATTATAATTTTCAGAATAAGGAGTTTTTACTTTTTTTCAAAAAATAGATTTCCTCGGGTAATGTTTAACATTTTGACTTGAAACTTTGAGCAATATTGGCCTTCATCTTTCCTGTAAATTTCAAGGCAAACGAACGTACACTTCTTGAGATATGATCTTTAAAAATTATAGAAATTAAACTTAATTGCGAAAAAACTTAAATAAAGATTGTTTTTCTAAAACGCCCACTTCTGGAGAGAAATTCTAAGATCTTTTACTTTCGCACTACACTTGACAGCAGACTTGACAGCTGCCAAGATGAAATAAGATTCGCGATCCGCATTCTTCAAACTTCCAAATAGAGGATTTTTCCGTTAAATCAGATTTTTTGTGAAGTAATTCTGTGATTTTGTATTTTGACAGTAGATT
Source organism: Stenurella melanura (assembly GCA_963583905.1). Classification (NCBI taxonomy): domain Eukaryota; kingdom Metazoa; phylum Arthropoda; class Insecta; order Coleoptera; family Cerambycidae; genus Stenurella; species Stenurella melanura. The sequence goes on from OY757311.1 coordinate 63,367,376, forward strand.
GACAGCGGATTTGACAGTTGTCAAGTCTTAATATTTAATGCTGACTTTGAACTCTTGATCCGAATTCTCAAGAGTCTCTAATTAGGGTATTTGTTCTTCACTCAGATACCATTGTTCGAGAAGTACACAGATTTTGTATTTTGACAGCAGGTAGACAGCTGCGAACTGTCAAAATTTATGAGAATTAAAATTCCGCCTGAAGGGATCGATTATGAATTTTGTACTGAGTATTTTTTTTTTAATCAGCTCGTTTGACCCCACTGTGCGACGGCTCAAGAAACATAAGAACTGATTAGAGACCACACCCATATATTTTGTCACACGGAGAAGAGACATCCGAACGCATTAATTGTGACTGTGTAGCCCTTTCTATCCTCAGACATCTTCACATATAGGTCCCGCCAGCTAACATGGCGAAAATCGTTGCACGAGAAAAGCAAAAAATAGCTTCTTTGATATAGTTAACTAGTCCGTATTGACGAAGGCCAACAAGCTTTAAACAGCAGCATTCGGATAGTATAATATTCGCCATAAAGTACACTTTTTCTGTTCGGGCTTATTGCAATCAATTTGTTTTGTATTGCACATAATTTGCGTCGTTCCATATATTTTGCAAAAATATATCACTACATAATGTGGTCTTAAAAAACTACTAGCAGTAGTTTTAGTCCAGTCGATAAAGTAAAAAATACATCAGAAGCTCGCAAAAAATGTTACCTGAGATTTTCCTTCAGTAACTGTTAGTGCGAGGATTAAACATCACAAAACCATAAAAATTAGTTTTGGGGGTGCCGCGCAACCCCCCCCCCCAAAACCACCCATTCAGTGAAAATAGCCTTATTTTACTGATAACTCGTTAACCGTTGAAGATATAGACAAACTGCTCATCATAAAAAATAAAGCTTGACTAATTACCTAAAAAAAAGTCCTCTTGTATTTTCTTGTATATGCCATGGTTTTCGAGAAAATCGATATTTGCATTTTTAATGTGCGCGGATTTTCGTTTATTTGACATTTTTTGCGCGCGGCCTATAGAAAAAATTCAATTGCTCGAAAACTAAACAAGCTAGGAAGAAAAGTCAAAATGGGTTTCAAAGGGGATATAAAATAATACTATCTTGTGTTGCCATTTTTGATGGCTATTGATACTTATATACAAAAGTTAACAATATAATATAGTTATCTCTTGATTTTTTGTGCATCTAACTATTCACAGGACCATAAATAATAATTGACATTAATATAAGTTATAAATGCATTAGTTCAAGGTAGTAATACACTGCAGAAAAAGTTAAGACTAGAAATATTCATATTTACAAATTTACCAGCATGTTGAAGTTAGCCAAAAGAAAAATCCAAAAAGGCTGCATATTGAATTTTTCGATGATATGCTTTTATGAAGTTTTTAAGCACTAAATGATTAGAAACAATGAAAAAACTGAAAAAAAAATTGAGCTGAATTTTCAAGATGTTGGGGTCTTTTTTTATTTTTAGGAAACAAAAAAAATTGGCCAAAATTTGGCTAACTTCAACATGCTGGTAAATTTGTAAATGTGAATATTTTTATTCCTAACCTTTTCTGCATTGAAGTACTACCTTGAACTAAAAGATAATGCACTTATATCAACGTCAGTTATTTTTTATAGTCCTGTGAATAGTTAAAAGCTCAGAAAATCAAGAGGTAACGGTATACTGTTGTTTGATATTATACTGTTATTTTTATATACTAATAAATATCAATAGCCATCAAAAAAGGAAACACAAGAGAGTATTTTATATCCCCTTTTTTATAGTCCATTTTGATTTGCCTTCCTAGCTTGTTTGGTTTTCGAACAATTCATCTTTTTCTATAGGCCGCATGCAAAAAATTTCAAATAAACGAAAATTCGTATGCATTAAAAACACAAATTTTGCAATTTTTTTCAATATCGTTTTTCTCGAAAATCATGGTATATGCAAGAAAATTACAAGAGGACTCTTTTTTAGGAAATTAGTCAAGCTTTCTTTTTTATGATTAGCAATTTTTAATATCTTCGACGGTTAAAGAGTTATCAGTAAAATAAGGCTTCTCTCACCGAAGGGATGTGTCTTTTGGGGGTTGCGCAACATCCCTAGAATTGATTTTTATAGTTTTGTGATCTATAATTCCTCCACTAACAGTTACAAAGGGAAATATCAGATAACATTTTCTTTATGGAAATCTTTATAATTATTGGACTATTATATGAGGGTATGGAAAAGGATTTCTGTGTAGCTAATACATGCACCCCTCAAGAAATTTATTGCACAATTTGTGTTAACCATAGGTAGTTTTTAGTACACAATATCACGAGAAATCAAATTTTGAAGTAGGTACATTGCTATGCTAATTTTTAAGTAAATTCGAAATCGATTACGGTATACTGTTGTTTGATTTTCATGAAATATGAATACATATAAATAATTTACTGTTATTCTTTTAGTATTCATCAATAACGTTTATAATTTTTTTTTTTCACCGAATGATATTACAGGCAACAATCGTGTTCAATTATTACACATTAGGTAAAAGTAAAGCTAAATTTGGTTATTGATTTTTCTTATACCTCGTAATTCTTGTTTTTCCGCTGTAAATATGTATGGTTATTATTCACAATATTTTTGTTGTCTAGGTTTGATAATGTGGTAGATATTTAAGTAGTTTAAAAGGTGCAAAAACCAGGACATTTTGCACAAATTATATCATGCATCCCTTTTCAGTAGGTAAATAGTGGTTTGGCTTTGGGAACTTTCAAGTGGATTATATAATGTGCAATAAATTTATCGTTTAATCTTAATGTCGTTATGCATGTATTAATCATAATTTATTAACGGAAAATATATAGAAAATATACATGACGTAATCGTTACACGTTCTCATACCCGATTTATCTCGACATGCAATGCGGCGCTATACCATACTATCTGCGCTACCTAATTTGAATTGTGTTTAGGTTCAATAAGAGGATTTTATTTAGGCACATCATATCTATTTCACGGGCCGATGCTATGGAGAATCGTGTGGAGTAATTATTCTGGGGTACAATACAAAAAATATTTATTTTTTATTTAAAAGATTGAGAACTTTTTTATTTACTTATCGATTTTGGTTAAATACAATAGGATTCTTCCTCTAAGTAACACTGTACTAAGACCATGAAGTGTAGTCAGTAGAGCAAATTAGCGACATTCTGGTCAAAGAATAGTAGCTCATATGTAATACTTAAGCGGTGCCTCGTTCTACTATATAATCCCACATAATTCAGAGATATTAAGTTTTATCCGCCTATCAGAGATGAAAACCACGACTAGATCATTATGTATAATTGGTACAATCGATCAAATACAATAAATGTTTAAATGTGGTGCCTTTATACCTAATAATTTGTTCAACTACTGTGCAATTTGCGGAATAATACTCACAAACAAACTTCACGAACCCATCTTACGCATTCAGTGGCGCCACATATATATTTACGATAGTAACGGTTTTAATGCAACTAACAAATATTTGCGGCTGCGCTGCTATAAGACGTGGTGATAACGAAATTCTAAATCTGCACGCCTCTGGCTCTACTGACTAGATTTATTAGCCCTACTATAACTTACCGTCCAAACTTTCGAAAAATGGGACTTTTAGTTATCGAGTTATCGTGCTTAGAGTTATGTGACGGTCGAACGGACAGACGCACATTCTGAAAATTGTTCAAAATTCGATCACTAATAAATACATTGAACATGATTTTTTTTCCGCACAAGCGATGTTCGCTTGCTTAGAAATGTGCCATTAAATGCAATCTACTCTTCATTTTCCTTTTGAAGAGTATACAGGGTGATTCACGTAGGCCATTCATTAGAAGTTTTTCAACTTGCAGTTGGATTAGAAACTTGAAATTTGGTATGCAGCCACAATCGATCATGCCCGTTCTATCTAAAATATTTTCAGTCCTCCAACTATACAGGGTGTGCCAAAAATTGGTACCAACTTTCTTATTTTAAATGGAAACCTATATTTTTCTTTACATGGTTCGATTGGTCTTCTAGTTCTGAGTTTAGAGAACCTAAGTTATGTTAACTTATCTATTACAATTTTTGACATATGTCCAATTTTTTGAAAAAAATTGCCGCTGTAGTAGTTTACGAACAAATTTGCATCTCGCAAACCTTTCAAAATTATGAAACCAAATTTGTGGAGCAGTTAGCTGAAAGTCCAGGCTAACTTTTGATGTCCCATCGGTGGTCCCATTTTGTACCATATGGGCGCAGTCGATTTTCAAATGTCGCAATCAAAAATTGTCAAAAAGTCAATTTTTTCAAATGGCACCTACTATTTTTTTTCACACCATTCGAAAGAAAATTGAATTTTAGGGCGAGTTACTTAAGCATTCCCTATACCTAACTTCACCCCATATCGAGTTATTTAATAAAAATCAAGAAATACCTTATCTTGCCGAGAGATTCCTTACTTCATCAAGTATGCCATGGAAACAAAAGACAGTTGTAATAATTTTTAAAGAAAAATATGGATTCTTATTTAATTACACACAACACCAACAAATTATTATTAACGAACAAGAACAATGTTGACGAAATTCTGACGTAAATGTTCAATGTGACCACCATATTTTTGTTCAAATATTCTATTATTCTACATTCAACAGATTGCGTAGCACATCTTTGCGCCTACCATTTCTGAAGCCAGAAATCAATGCGAAATTGAATGTTAGGGCCACTTTTATTAACATTGTGTATGTCTATCTACAGGCGTTTTTGAGTTATTGGCATTTTTTGAAAAAAATATTGTTTTTTTTTTCTCAAGGGTAGCAGGCTTTGGAAACAATCATTTCATTTTAATTTTTATTCAAAAATCGTATTGCAATAATAAATAATAACAACAAATAAACAGATTAACAAAATAATTATTTCAATACAAATGCTCAATGTGTGCACCATTTTCACTGACAGAATTTCGTCAACATTCTTCTTGTTCATTAATAATAATTTGTTGGTGTTGTGTGTAATTAAATAAGAATCCATATTTTTCTTTAAAAATTATTACAACTGTCTTTTGTTTCCATGGCATACTTGATGAAGTAAGGAATTTCTCGGCAAGAGTAAGGTATTACTTGATTTTTATTGAATAACTCGATATGGGGTGAAGTTAGGTATAGAGAATGCTTAAGTAACTCACCCTAAAATTCAATTTTCTTTCGAATGGTGTGAAAAAAAATAGTAGGTGCCATTTGAAAAAATTGACTTTTTGACAATTTTTGATTGCGACATTTGAAAATCGACTGCGCCCATATGGTACAAAATGGGACCACCGATGGGACATCAAAAGTTAGCCTGGACTTCCAGCTAACTGCTTCACAAATTTGGTTTCATAATTTTGAAAGGTTTGCGAGATGCAAATTTGTTCGTAAACTACTACAGCGGCAATTTTTTTAAAAAAATTGGACATATGTCAAAAATTGTAATAGATAAGTTAACATAACTTAGGTTCTCTAAACTCAGAACTAGAAGACCAATCGAACCATGTAAAGAAAAATATAGGTTTCCATTTAAAATAAGAAAGTTGGTACCAATTTTTGGCACACCCTGTATAGTTGGAGGACTGAAAATATTTTAGATAGAACGGGCATGATCGATTGTGGCTGCATACCAAATTTCAAGTTTCTAATCCAACTGCAAGTTGAAAAACTTCTAATGAATGGCCTACGTGAATCACCCTGTATAGTATACGTAATAATGTAATTTCTGATCAAATCAGAACATGAAATAAATTTATTTCATCACTATCTAAATACATCCTTTTTACTACGAAAAATGTCCCAAAGGACTTATTATCTAAGATTAATGTAAAACAGTTATGGCTTACAAAATTATATTGAAGTTTAAATATCTCAAAAACTAATCATTTCTCGAAAGTTATTTGTATTATAAAAGTTGCTTGAAATGTAATATCCTAACACACGTACCTTTGGAATAAAAAAATTCCTCGCATCGTCATCTATCCCTTTCCTTAAAGATTGTTTCAACTGAAAACTGAAGTCATTGTTATATTCTAATGAATGCCTTTTATAGACTTCAAATATATCTTTGAGTTATCGAGAAAACGGCCCCGGGAACTTTAAGTGAGACATCCTGTATATCTTGAAAATAAACTCTTTAGAGCTCGTTAGCATTGGCTAATTTCGGTTATCATAACAATCCTAAAATTGTAGATTAGTATGTTTACTAAATAGGTTTTCCTTTTTCTTTGGCAGGTCATAATTTTTTTTTTTTTGTTAATTCAGTTACAAAATGACAACTTTTTAGGATTCCATAGGAACTCTTACACTGATTTTTTTTTTCAATCATCCCATCGAGTGGGATGTCATTACGCAGATTTTCAGGTTAATTACTTAAGGTTTCTTAGACTGGTTTTCATTTCAGTCATTTCCATTAGTGCCTACCTTTAATTTTTCAACCATGTGTTCCAAAAAACTGACGAATCTTCAGAGTTATAATTATTCGACGATTCGTATAAACATACTAAAAAAAAATGCAATATGAAATTCGACTAAATAACCCAATTCATATTTATTGCCTTCTGTAATTTATTTTTACTTACATTTATTCGAACTGAACTTAAGTAAACTCAATGCAGAAAATTGCATTTAATTTGAATAGTCTGTTGCCGCTCAATTTGAATAATCGTGCGCCATAAGTTGCAGCTTTGCAAATTTAATTGCCTTGTTACTTACATAAATTCGAGTATTTATGGCACCCGATGTACTATAAAATACGATCTATAGTAGTTATAAATAAGCGTTCATAGAGTTTGAAGGTATAGCGTGTTTAAGCTAGTAAAACAAGTTGCATCGCATGCATGCATCAGCTACTTGAGTCCGTTTATTTGTAAACACATCAATGAATTATATCACATTTCAGACATGCCAGATTTTGGGCTGTTGTCCAGTAAGACTGTCACGGAGGTCCTGATGCTGGAAATGAAGATGTCTCCTAATGCCAAGACGTATCTTGTGTCAGGATATCCTAGGAATATGAGGGACGTCGTGGAGTACTCTGAAAAGGTAAATTATTATCACTAAAATAGTCAGTTATAGATCATAACTTAAATTATCAACAAAAAAGCTCGCAAGTTGTCCAAATTTATAAGTAATGATATTCAACCGGAAACCTTTTCTAGCAAAGGATAATTTCCGGTGGTACTACATTCACCAAATTTTTTGCGTCATCCACATTGTTAGTGGGAAATCACATCTGACAGCATCACTTCATCTGTCGCAGTGTTTGGCGTACGGCAACCTATACTTTGTTCAATAATAATTCTTTACACATACATGCCTTCGAGTATCAATATGAATCAATTAAATTGAAGGTCAAGTCTGACTTTCAGCACTGTCGTAAAGGAGGAAATTTCAAAGATAAATAATTATTTAATAAATGAAAACAAGATATTGTTATAAAAAAATATTTTGGACTTCCTCATAGTCACCGATTCCAGATAAATTTATTATTGTGAATTAGAAAGAACTGAATCTCTTATATTTTAACGGAAGAATGCATAGAAGCAGAATCAGAAGCTTTTATTTAATTTATTTATTAACTTAACTTATTTATGAAAAATAAAATATTTTTTAATATTAAAAAATTAATTATACCGAAAAGTTAATAAATTTTGGTAATAGTGATTTGAAAGATGTATTCACTGAAAGCAAAGTACTACTTATGGAGGACTTAAACGCAAGACATACTACGTGGTTCAATACTAGTAACAACAAAAATGGTCGCACTGTTTAGGAATTTTCGTTAAAGGAAAATATCGCTGTACATGCCTCAAAAACCCCATCCCACTTTCCTATGAACAGCATGTCCCCCTCCACTATAGACATCATCCTTAATAAAAACGTCAATTTCCCGATAAATCCTATCTCTATACCCCTCCTCTCCTCAGACCACAATCCTATACAATTTCGAATCCCCGACGTAGACCAAAATGAAAGGGTAAGGAAAAGTTTTAATTACAAGACTACAAACTGGTGAGCTTTCCGACAAATCATAAACGAAAAACTTACAATTAACAATCATGTATATATGTTATATAAAATATTAACAAGTAACTTATAATATTTAGAGTCATATGAAAGTAGCCTTATCAGGCGTATCATATTTCATATGGCAGCTGCTCCTTTTGCTAACTCAACATCACCTGATTCACAGGCTCGTTCACAATATTCCTTTGTTCTAAGACTCTTCAAGTCAGCACTTTTAATCTTATAAATATATGTAAAATAACATTTGTACTTCAGTTATCATACTCACTTCAAATCATGAAGTTATAATTATAAAAGTTATCATACTCACTTAGCATAGTTCTAATACTCACTTTGTTGCTTTCACTTCATTATCAGGATAGTACGTACTATCCTTTAATTTTAAATAAAGTTTTTAAAAAGTTAGTTGTGTCGCTTGTGATCTAACAAAATTTGGCGCAGTCGGTAGGATCTTCAAAACACCCTGTACCGGAGCCTAACTACCAGAAACTACCCGAGAGAATAAGGAGAACATCTACGAAAAGGTGCCTAACTGGAGGGAAAGACTGGAAGAACAAGGAGCACTTTAGGGCAGGAGTGGTGAATTTCAATTCTTTAAGAAGAAAAAGAACCCGGACACAGCACACAACAACTCAACTTTCAAAGAAACAATTTTTCAAGCAACAAATCAACAAGCAACATTTCAACAATCAAAGCAACAATTAATTTTAAGAAGCAACCACACAAGAAGCAATCACTCAACAAGCAACAAAACTTTAGCAAGTAAGCAATCATCCGTGGTCACGCAAGTTGGTGTTTTCGACGTCCAGACAGACGGAGCTAGCTTCACGAAATCGCATTCAACTACAAGACTCCACGGAGATGAAAACGTTGATGTTTCTCTTGCTGTTCGGATCAGCAGTATCCCAATATTCAATAACGCCAATAAACAACACTATCGGAGTGTATTACCACCGAGACACTGACATTGTAATCTCCCACAAGAAATAGACGTTACTAGTACATAAGAACATTTCCACACTCAAGACAGCTATTGACAGGAACGACAAAATCTTAGATAAAATCTTCATTACTCTTGACCCGGCATATTTAGACATGGTAACCTTCACAAGTGAAGTTAAAACGCACCTTAGTCTATTAACGCAAATTTCTAAGTCCATAAGGAGTAAATTCGACGAAATACTGTTCGACACGAAACGCTACAAACGCGGACTCTTGAACGGTATAGGTTCAATATTTAAATCAATCACCGGCAATCTAGATGCTGAAGACGGCGAATATTATCTAAACTGTATTAATAAACTTAATAATGACGAACACCAATTGGAGAACTTACTTAAAAACCAAATTTCAGTCACAACATCAGTCATAAAGAATTTCAATGTAACTGTTCGACAATTACAAATTGACGAAGAGACATTTAATAATGATATAAAAGAAATCGAAAAACAGATCTTAAAAATCGAAGGCGAAACGCGAATAGCTTATACAAAATTAAAATTCTTAAGTATTTGCGAGCAACTCATGGCAAGCTATTTATTTATCGAGGACAATTTAAACGATATTTTAAATTCTATCACTTTTGCGAGACTCAAAATAATTCATACATCGATCATCAATCCCCAAGATTTAGTAAACTCTTTGCAAGAGATTTCACAAAACTTACAAAAGAATAATTTACCACTAGCGATTAAATTATCAAAGGTTTCACAATACTTAGAAATTATTAAATTAAAAGCTTTTCAGGTAAATTCTGAATTAATATTTGTATTAGACATACCACTAATAGACCCTCAAACATATTCTGTTTTCAAACTATATCCTATCCCTATTCTGGATAATAGAACTGGTCTTTCTCATATTTTATCAACTTCTCAAAAATATATCGCGAGAGATGATGATTCTTTGATGTTCATACCCATCACAGACCTCAAAGATTGCAAATTGATTCGAACACAAAGCTATGCCCAAATCTATTCGCATATCCAATTGACGACAATGCCATATGCGAAGCCCGTCTCTTCAAGAACACACTACCCGAAAGCTGCCAGACGTCGTTCATCACCAGCCAAGGCTACAACGTCCAAAAACTAGAAGAAAACATGTGGTTAGTGATAAACGCGGAACCTTTACATGTGACCATTAACTGTCCCAAAACAAGTAAAAAAAACTGACGTAATCTCCAAAAACTCAGTTATCAAGTTACAATCAAATTGCTACGCTTTCGTAGGCATTACTAAAATCCAATCCAGTGTAAATGACTTTACCAGTGTAAAAGACGATAATCATCCAATCCAGATTCCATTTGAGTGCTGCAGCCAAATCCCCGAAAACATTCGAGTGCCCAAATTAAAACCTCTAAAGTTAAATAACCTAAACACCGAGGACCTCGAAATCGCCAAACATAAACTGGACCAGTACTCAAAAGACTTAGACGATTTAATAAACGAACCTTTCGTTAATAAACACATTTCCTGGTTCACTTATTTCATAATTGTTCTAATTTTCGGACTATTATTTGTGTATTTAGTCTACAAGTGCAAAATACGCAGAGGAAGTTTGACCACCGATGTCTCCACATCGCCTCCAGCTCCTCCAAGACCTAGTAAACTCTCCAAGACATTTACTAGCCTACTCCCTCAACGGAGACGACCTCCACTAAGAAGAGAAGACGAAGAATCCGAAGACATAGAACTTAGTTAAACAGTTTTGTGCCTTTCATAAACTTTTGTACTGAGACTCTTCAGTGAAAACTATTCAATTTCATTTCAATATTTTTTCATGCTTTTTATACATGCACTGTATTGCATTTTTACGCTTACTATTTTATATTCTATATTTTTACATTTTATACTTTTACAATTTTACATTTTTGCACCTTTTACATTTTTGTCACATTTTATTGTACCTACTTTGTTTTTCATATTTTTCATTTAATTTCAATTTCAAAAGTTGTTGTATAATCACCAACTTTTTCTATAAGGGGGAAGTTGTTATATAAAATATTAACAAGTAACTTATAATATTTAGAGTCATATGAAAGTAGCCTTATCAGGCGTATCATATTTCATATGGCAGCTGCTCCTTTTGCTAACTCAACATCACCTGATTCACAGGCTCGTTCACAATATTCCTTTGTTCTAAGACTCTTCAAGTCAGCACTTTTAATCTTATAAATATATGTAAAATAACATTTGTACTTCAGTTATCATACTCACTTCAAATCATGAAGTTATAATTATAAAAGTTATCATACTCACTTAGCATAGTTCTAATACTCACTTTGTTGCTTTCACTTCATTATCAGGATAGTACGTACTATCCTTTAATTTTAAATAAAGTTTTTAAAAAGTTAGTTGTGTCGCTTGTGATCTAACATATATACTCCAGGGGATATAGATTTGGAAGTGCCGAAATAATTACGTCAGCCAGAAACAGAACCACAAAAATTATAGTTCATAAACCAAAAAACGACATAATTCCTCAGGAAATTCTCAACTTGATAAAGTTTAAAAATAGAGTCCGGAGACAATGGTAACTGAGCAGGCGAAATATAGACCGAGAGCGTATGGTCGGACTACAAAACACCATAAAAGACAAATTAGCTAAACATAGGAAGTCCTGGAATGGCAGAATAGAAGCTCTGTCGCGAAAGGACAACTCCCTATGGAAGATGTGTCGCCTGCTCAAAAAGCCTTATTCTCCGGTACCAACCCTTATACAAAACCACGTCACCTACTATCAAGATCAATAAAAAGCTGAGATAATCGCAACTCAACTCCAAATTACTAATACAGCTACCCCGAATTCCTTACCCTTTCATGACACAGTGACTCACTCGACAATGACGACAACAGACAGAGTACCCATCCCCCCCAAACAAGATCCCAATACTCCCCACAAATTCCACAGACCTCAAAAATAACATAAAAACATTTCCTAGCAATAGAGCTACTGGCCCTGACAACATTTCAAATATCTTCCTAAATAACCTCCCCTCCAAAATGTTCTGCCAACTGGCCTACCTTATAAATGCAATACTAAGACAGTAATATTTTCCTTCAACATGGAAAACAGGTATCATAATACCTATATTAAAACCCAACAAACCGCCACATTTAGCGTCAAGCTACCGGCCTATATGTCTCTTGAATACCCTCTCGAAACTAAGCGAGAGGGTTGTTCTAAAAATACTTGGTAAATTCGTAGACAAAAAGAACTTAATACCACACCATCAATTCGGTTTTCGCAAGGGGCATAGCACAACACACGCCCTTTGCAAAGTCGTTCAAGATATCTATTATTCGTTGCTCCTAGATACTGAAAAAGCATATGACACGGTATGGCATAATGGCCTTATCTACAAATTAGACATTGAAAATCCCCCCATATTTAGTAACTTTACTTAAATCGTTTATTAGAGCCAGATATGTTAATGTACGTGTTAATGACACCTATTAAACTAAAAAATTATTGTCGGCGGGTGTCCCACAGGGGGCAATCCTGTCACCCATTCTGTATAATTTATACACCTTCGATATCCCCCCGTACCTTAACCACCATTTTGTTATATGTAGATGATACCACACTATACGCATAATCATTCCACGCTCAAACTGCCACACAAAAATTGCGGTACCATCTGCAGAAACTTGAAGAACTTTTCAAAAAATGGAAAATTTCCATAAGTCACACAAAAACCCAATCCATAAACTTCAACCGAAAACGCACAAATACTAAAACCTACACTAAACTTACAATAGACAGACAGACATTTAAGGAGCTCAACTCAGTCAAATACTAGGGCTAACCGTGGATAGAAGGCTGAGTGTCGCTCCTCACATTACCCGAACACCCAGTGCAAGAGGATAAAAATAACACAGAACAAACTGATACGATAGATACACATCGATAGCTGAATTACATCGGGCCACGAATTTACAGATGATTCGAGAATACATCGATGAAATATCACAACAATTCTTTTCATAAAAAATTCAGCTATCGGCCCTGACCACTGACATGACAATAATTAGAGCACACGATAACCCGATGCATAAAACAGACTTATTCACCAGCGACTTCCCGTCTTTTTTGAAAGACGGTGACAATAACCAACGCCCGCACACCACACCACAAACACACGACACTGACAAATCCCTCATCCCTTCCCTCTCCATGCTCCCTAACCTGCCGATACATAGACAATTTTAAAATTAGATTAATTTAAAAACAGTTTTGCATAAGTTTTATTCCTTGACTTTTTCTTGAATAGGTTTTTCTTTTCATTTATTTTCCTGTATCGCCGTAAGCGTTATCTACAAAACAAAAATAAAACAATCAACATACATTTCTGCATAAAAATTTTAATTTCTTTGGAAAGCAAATTAATTCAATTAAGCATCAATTAATATAAATGCTTTATTGCCGCTGATTCGCTTTCAACAAGCCAGCTGCTGGTTCTCCTGCCATACCATCGGC